>OZ024864.1:8032058-8077058 GCA_964017155.1 Oasisia sp. SBJ-2009 | reverse complement strand
ACTGTACTGAATCATCTAAAACATGAAATTCATTATAGAGCTATATATTTTACACGTCACATAGAGCTAAGGCTTATATATCCCGACATGTGACTAATGACAATTATAATCCAAATTCAATAATAATATTGTCACCAACGAACTGACAAAAAACGTATGCACTGAGATTTTCTGCTTTCGCATTTAGTAGAAATAAAATGGATACACCTATCTCAAATGTATAAGCGAACATTGCACACAGTCATTTAGGTCGGCATTGACGAACTGTACAATTGTAACTGGGACTTGGTGTTGCATGTATATCACAAAGCACAGAGGAAAGACAAAAATACAAAAATAAACTCTATATAAATAAGATCTATTCCAGAGTCCTTCGCCTGTGCGAATTACATCCTTACCGATAATTTGTTGCAATAACCAATGGCTTTGACGGATTCTTCGTAGATGTTGGACCACGACAAACGAGGAAAATCAAAGCATCGTCAAATGCTAGAAATATTGCACAAAAACGCGAAAAATGGGATTTGGCTACCATTTTTTTAAATGGCTGTCTTGAATTAATGTCCGGTTATTTAAAATCCCACCTACTGGAATTGTAATGCAATATGTATATATTACTCAAATCAGCATTCAAACTCAGCTAAGTACCGATATCCAGGGCAGAACCAGAACTAATAGCCTTGGTGTGAACCGGAGAAGAGGCACAACCACCGCCCACAAATACCTGATCCGGCAAGTAGTCCCAGAAAGTCTCCATGTTGCTAGGTGGCAGCACTTGACGGTCTACTAAAAGTAATATAAAGAAAGGCAGACAGAAAGAAAACATGGATACAACAGGGATGTTTCTACATTTACAAATGACATTCCCGATACCAACAATATGTAATATGCACAGTGCTTCTTATCGTCAGCTCTATTCAAAGATCGTCGAACAGTTCGTTTGGTAAAGGTCCGTTGTTCTGGAATAAAATTGGAACATTTGTAAATACACTGACTTCACAGAAATACTAGTAAGTGCTTTTCAATGCTATCACATACCTGCCATATCAAAGTACGTAGATCAACATTCTAGTGCAATAAGAATCTTCAAAGAGGATTCACAATATCGTTAGCTTCTGGTAACATGTCTACATGTGTGCATCAAACAAACACTTTCTATAAAACAGTTAGTATAACAACAATAAAACATGCTACATAATCAATCACAATTAACATAGTGACAGTATGCTAATATGTCAATCCAACAACATTACCCATCATAGCCCAAGTCAGTTTGGAATATTACCTGAAAACACATTTTGTATTATAATTGAGGCATGTTAAGAGTGTCATCACAAATTATTCGTAGAATATTTTATAACTTCATTAATACACTTTCTGTCATTGCTGTATAATACCAGTGACTGTGGTCAAACTATATTTGTAATGTAAACACATGGTCATGGAACTTATTTCAATATTTTACAAGCAATTGTTTTTACGTACCTACTAAGAGGTGGATCTGCATTTGCCGAGTGCGTGTGGCCCATACTCCCTCGGGCCTTAGACGCCCCAGTCCAACATTGCCTGCCACTCGTGAGTAGAGTGTCCATTTGGTTATTTAAAAACAATTACGCAAAGATTCGTCGAAGACTACAGCAGATGAACGAATGTAAGTCTCCCAAGCACGAACCAGGAATGTCCCAGAGTGCACAATAGCGGAAGTGATGTCACAACACGTGACAGTGTCTGCATGCGTATATTTATTCAACAACAAACTGATCGGCCAAATGCATTTGGGTTATGTTATCTGCATAATGTTGGCGATCGGTGCTATACCATGCACTCGTACGTATTTACAATATATATATCATACGTAATCGTGCACATACGGGTTTGCCTCGAGAATAAACCCAGTTTGCCATAAAGACTAAAGCGATATAAGTAATCGCACTCTAACGGTATATGTGTAATTTGTGGTGGATTCAACTCTAGTGAGTTTATTTTTTTATATCTATGTTGATATCATATAATAAGATGTTACGTAATGTAATGTAGTGTAGTGTAGTGTAGTGTAGTGTAGTGTAGTGTAGTGTAGTGTAGTGTAGTGTAGTGTAGTGTAGTGTAGTGTAGTGTAGTGTAGTGTAGTGTAGTGTAGTGTAGTGTAGTGTAGTGTAGTGTAGTGTAGTGTAGTGTAGTGTAGTGTAGAGTAGTGTAGTGTAGTGTAGTGTAGTGTAGTGTAGTGTAGTGTAGTGTAGTGTAGTGTAGTGTAGTGTAGTGTAGTGTAGTGTAGTGTAGTGTAGTGTAGTGTAGTGTAGTGTAGTGTAGTGTAGTGTAGTGTAGTGTAGTGTAGTGTAGTGTAGTGTAGTGTAGTCTAGTGTAGTCTAGTGTAGTCTAGTGTAGTGCAGTGCAGTGCAGTGCAGTGCAGTGCAGTGCAGTGCAGTGCAGTGCAGTGCAGTGCAGTGCAGTGCAGTGCAGTGCAGTGCAGTGCAGTGCAGTGCAGTGCAGTGCAGTGCAGTGCAGTGCAGTGCAGTGCAGTGCAGTGCAGTGCAGTGCAGTGCAGTGCAGTGCAGTGCAGTGCAGTGCAGTGACAGTGAAGTGAAGTGAAGTGAAGTGAAGTGAAGTGAAGTGAAGTGAAGTGAAGTGAAGTGAAGTGAAGTGAAGTGAAGTGAAGTGAAGTGAAGTGAAGTGAAGTGAAGTGAAGTGAAGTGAAGTGAAGTGAAGTGAAGTGAAGTGAAGTGAAGTGAAGTGAAGTGAAGTGAAGTGAAGTGAAGTGAAGTGAAGTGAAGTGAAGTGAAGTGAAGTGAAGTGAAGTGAAGTGAAGTGAAGTGAAGTGAAGTGAAGTGAAGTGAAGTGAAGTGAAGTGAAGTGAAGTGAAGTGAAGTGAAGTGAAGTGAAGTGAAGTGAAGTGAAGTGAAGTGAAGTGAAGTGAAGTGAAGTGAAGTGAAGTGAAGTGAAGTGAAGTGAAGTGAAGTGAAGTGAAGTGAAGTGAAGTGAAGTGAAGTGAAGTGAAGTGAAGTGAAGTGAAGTGAAGTGAAGTGAAGTGAAGTGAAGTGAAGTGAAGTGAAGTGAAGTGAAGTGAAGTGAAGTGAAGTGAAGTGAAGTGAAGTGAAGTGAAGTGAAGTGAAGTGAAGTGAAGTGAAGTGAAGTGAAGTGAAGAGAAGTGAAGTGAAGTGAATTGAAGTGAAGTGAAGTGAAGTGAAGTGAAGTGAAGTGAAGTGAAGTGTAGAGCAGTGCAGTGCGGTGCGGTGCGGTGCGGTGCGGTGCGGTGCGGTGCGGTGCGGTGCGGTGCGGTGCGGTGCGGTGCGGTGCGGTGCGGTGCGGTGCGGTGCGGTGCGGTGCGGTGCGGTGCGGTGCGGTGCGGTGCGGTGCGGTGCGGTGCGGTGCGGTGCGGTGCGGTGCGGTGCGGTGCGGTGCGGTGCGGTGCGGTGCGGTGCGTGCGGTGCGGTGCGGTGCGGTGCGGTGCGGTGCGGTGCGGTGCGGTGCGGTGCGGTGCGGTGCAGTGCAGTGCAGTGCAGTGCAGTGCAGTGCAGTGCAGTGCAGTGCAGTGCAGTGCAGTGCAGTGCAGTGCAGTGCAGTGCAGTGTAGTGTAATGTAATGTAATGTAATGTAATGTAATGTAATGTAATGTAATGTAATGTAATGTAATGTAATGTAATGTAATATAATATAATGTAATCTAATGTAATGTAATATGGCCGTGCCGTGCCGTGCCGTGCCGTGCCGTGCCGTGCCGTGCCGTGCCGTGCCGTGCCGTGCCGTGCCGTGCCGTGCCGTGCCGTGCCGTGCCGTGCCGTGCCGTGCCGTGCCGTGCCGTGCCGTGCCGTGCCGTGCCGTGCCGTGCCGTGCCGTGCCGTGCCGTGCCGTGCCGTGCCGTGCCGTGCCGTGCCGTGCCGTGCCGTGCCGTGCCGTGCCGTGCCGTGCCGTGCCGTGCCGTGCCGTGCCGTGCCGTGCCGTGCCGTGCCGTGCCGTGCCGTGCCGTGCCGTGCCGTGCCGTGCCGTGCCGTGCCGTGCCGTGCCGTGCCGTGCCGTGCCGTGCCGTGCCGTGCCGTGCCGTGCCGTGCCGTGCCGTGCCGTGCCGTGCCGTGCCGTGCCGTGCCGTGCCGTGCCGTGCCGTGCCGTGCCGTGCCGTGCCGTGCCGTGCCGTGCCGTGCCGTGCCGTGCCGTGCCGTGCCGTGCCGTGCCGTGCCGTGCCGTGCCGTGCCGTGCCGTGCCGTGCCGTGCCGTGCCGTGCCGTGCCGTGCCGTGCCGTGCCGTGCCGTGCCGTGCCGTGCCGTGCCGTGCCGTGCCGTGCCGTGCCGTGCCGTGCCGTGCCGTGCCGTGACCACATATTTCCCAGACCACAGATTTGGGCAACGCCTACATTTTTAGGGACCAATGCTCATATTGAAATTTAGATAGGCCTACATATCTAGATATAGAACATATGTAACAGCATTTTGCACACTTAAACCGTTCTGCGCAATATCACTCCTTTTAGCACTAACCCTTTTTTCGCAACACATTTTCAGTGACATTGCTAAATGGGTGGTTTTACATAAACCACTATAAAATCGCTATTATTACATAAAAAATGAGCAAAATGAGGCCGGCGATTGGTTCTGCTTCACATGCATAATTACATTATTTTAACATCTTAATTTCACATTTAACATCATTATTGTGGATGTTATGAAATTGGATGACCACAACGATAAATTGCTATCTGATCCTTTCGGGTCTTCATCAACAAAATTACTGAAGGTTCTGGGTAATAACCTCATGTATCATTTGTCAGTTTGTTTTGCACCAGGATTTTTTTCATGCTGCCGGAGATTGGAAATGTGTGACCTCATTGCAAAGCTCACGGTATTCTCTGCTAAATTGCTCAAGAAATTACAACGTACTTTTCAGAGTTCTAATCAGTACCACACGTTCATATTTTAGCATGTGTTTGGGAGTTCACGACATACAGAAACGGATATATACCTGGGATGACATTAGTCGATATGTCTTCAACGATGTTGACCTGCAAGTGGATGTGCATCCGAAAGGCGACATGTGTCGCTTTCACGGTAAATCGTGACCACAACTGTTATCTCCTGAATGATGAAACGCGTTTGTCTGAACGGCAAAAGACCGGTGACGGCACCCTGTATGTTATGACACAACGTTGCCCTACAGAAGGTGAGATACGATGTATTGTGTTACGTACGTACACACACGCATACCGTCGGCATACGCGCATTGACTGCACAAATACACCCGGACATATAGAAAAAGCTCGCAATGAAAGAGGTCTTACGCATTTTTCGTTCGACGGCAGTTTCTGTCACTTACTTCGTTGATTTTGTTGAAGAAGAAAATGGTATATTTAGTAGGGTCTATAATTGCAGTTGTCATACGTGATTTGTGGCGCATTGGTTCAAAAGTAATTTTTTCGAGATGGTGACAGCGGCCATTTTGGTTTTGTCCATGTGGCGGAAAAAGCCAGCATTTTTGGGAGAATCCAAGTAGCTAAGTCTGATTAAATGGTCCATAGAAGTCAAATAAAACGTCAAACCTTAGTAGCCAGAGAATGGTCGTGACAATGCAACTCTACACACTAAGAAAAACGAACATCTAAAGTCTGAGTAACTGCCAAGCCTGACAACGGCTTTTCTGCTAAGGTTTTGTGCGACTTAGGCCATAGGACGTTAACGTTATCTTGTATATTTTATTCACTGTTATGCACTATTTTGGGTTAACGCCAATAACTGTTACTGTTATGTTATTTTCGTTTACTTTCGTTATATTTATTATATTTAACTGTATGCTTACAAGGGATATTTTATGAAACTCTATGTGTCAACATCAACTCATTCCAATTTGACACAACCTTTATTGTATAAATTATCTCTTTTCAGACCATTTGTTTTTACAGAGTGGTTGAAGCGTGGGTACGTCTTGCAAATTCATTAATGTATAACAAAAACATTACTGTTGAGCTTTGTAAAAAGTGATTTGGCGTTGTGATCAAACGAAACGAGAATTCGTCGAAAGGTATTCGATTATCAACCTGAATGGGCAGTACTTATTAAGTACTTATATAGGTACTTATTTTAATTACACAATAATTAATTGTGTATTTATGAGTATCGTTTTTTCTTCTTGGGTGTCACAGAGTGCACGAACACGACGTGCAAGAACAGAGGGACATGTCGAGTTGTGACGTCTGGATTCGACCTTTTTCAGTGCATTTGTCCGTCTGGGTACATAGGGAAGTATTGCGAAACTAAAGAACGTAAGTGAAACTGACGCATGATGTAATCGCATGTGTGTGTGTGTGTGTGTGTGTGTGTGTGTGTGTGTGTGTGTGTGTGTGTGTGTGTGTGTATGTGTGTTTGTGTGTGTGTGTGTGTGTGTGTGTGTGTGTGTGTGTGTGTTTGTTTGTGCGTGTGCGTTTGCATGCGTGCGTGCGTGTGTGTTTTTTTTTTCGGGTGTAGGATCACTTCCTGTAAGTATGTATTTGGATGTTAACTGCGCAAACAAAGCTATAAATAGTTGTGTTTTTGTGAACCAGTTTGACGATGTTGCCACGTGGACAATTAATTAGGCAGCCCGAGTATAATGAATATTCAAACACGCGAAGTGAACCATGCAATGACCGTAGCCTTTAAACACAGTGAACCTGTTAACTATAATCGAAGTCTGGCGAATAGAACCGAATATTCATGACCAGGCGTAGGCGAAGTCCCAGCTTTAAATTCAGAGTGAGCTGAGCAATTGTTTTTAGATATGTTGTCACAGTTAAAAGTGATTAATAAAATATATATGTAATGAAATGTAGGCATATCATTATATTCAATAACCATTCCGTGGACGACATATCTAACAACGGATGCATTGCTAGAGTTGATGCAAGGTATATTCACTATCGATAATAACTTTAACTTGGCTTAGACCCGTGTAAACCATGGTAACCGAGCTAATGATTATGTGTATGTGTTCACGATTATGTTACAGATACAACGACGACATTCTCAGTAACCAAGTCGGGATTCACAACCGAGAAACCCACCACAATTCACCATGCCACTACGCAATTCACAGTAAACAAGTCGATATTCACAACTGAGAAACCCACAACAATTCACCTCCCCACTACGAAATTCACAGTAAACAAGTCGAGATTCACAACCGATAAGTCAGTTCTCCACGTCACCCCGCAGCGTGATGTGCCGCTGAACAACATATATTATATCGCAATCGGTGCGGCATTACTGATCGTAATGACTGCAATTGTCGTGTTGTGCTTTCTATATATTAGGTAAGTTATCTAGTTTGTCAGAGGCAACACTGTGTTTAACACCGCACCGACTACCACTATTGTGAAAACATCACAAGAATTCTTGGAATCCAGAATGTGCGATGTTAAAATCATACGCGGACACGTTAGATGCAGGCATGGATACACACTACGTGTCTACTATTGCTACTTTGTTGTCGGGTACTGGTGCGTCTAGTACTTTCGTGTTTAGAAATACAAATTTGTCGACGTATATCGATATATTAAGTATTATTTGGTGATACTTTACACTGTTATAAAATATAATTGCATGTCCTGAGTTATTTGGTTATGTGTTAAATATCGTAATGTCAATTATTTATCAGGAAGAATCGTCCGGCTGAGGATAACCACCATCCCGAGGGAGCGACACCGCCCGAGAAACTAGAGACGGAGAAGGTAATGAAAATATTTAAACGCAAATGTTATATATACCTATAATGTGTGTGCTTTTCGTCTGTGTATATGAATGTGTCTATATATATATATATATATATATATATATATATATATATATATATATATAACAATATATATATATATAACAATATATAACAATATACATATATATATATATATATATATATATATATATATATATACGTCTATGTTATATCATATATAAATATATTCTATGTATATAATTTTATATATATATTTATATATATACACGTACACACACATCAAACATACATTATAGGTAGGTATAACACAACAATTGTTAAACAATAAATTTGAGTCAAACTTGAACAGCAAGACCTTCGTCGAAGACGATGCAGGAGACTATTAGTGCAGAAGCATCTGGAAGGACATGACGGATAGTGTTTTGGCGTCAGTATTTTCTTGATAACTGTTCTTTCTTTCCTAGAAGTGTAGTCGGTGTTGTGGACAGACTACCCGGGTGTTTGTAGAGATGTATGCAAGCTGCAGCTGACGTTTAACCACACGTTTGTACCTCATTCAACGTCCACCACGAATACTTATACCGTTGACATGCCCAGTTCAACGGAGTTGTAAGTCGCTACTGTGGCTTCTGTGCTCAATACGTCAACTGCTATGCACCAGGGCATCCTAACGTTTTCGTCTTACATGGCTCGAACCTCGAACGCTAGCCATTCGGGGATTATCCAAGACGCCTAGAATTAGATGTGCTACGCTTTTATAGGATGAATGGATGCAGATCTTTTTACATTCACTTTTAGGTGGATGCAGACGTCCGAATCGATGCCTGTCTGGCTTGGACGGGAGACTATCCAATGTTTCTACATATCAATGACGCTACGCCTCACTCGTTCTCGTCACCGTTTTGAAAATCAACAATATCAGGAATCACCTAATACAATAAAGTAATAATAATAATAATAATTAATTATGTCGTGTCCGTTCGTTTTTGTCAACACTCGGCAATACTTAACAAGCTGGCATTCTCAGGTTACATGACACTTTCTAATATAGAAATTAAACAATGCCAATCTTATATTAACTGCGGTTAGATTAACGCAGTGGGAACATGACATACAAACACTGCTATTCATGCGATGACTTCACTAACCATTTTGTATGGTGTGTTTTAAAGTTGCCATTCGGCAAGTGGTGATTGTTAGATCCGACGGACGGGTTTGGACTGATGACAGACATTGACCCATGTATTCAGGAGGCGATATACATGGAGGAATGGTTGGAATTATGATACTATGAGCATAAGTGAAAAAACTGGGCCACCTCGGATCATCCGTTTTGTGAAATTCGGTGTGAAACCATTTAATAGTAGCATAATACAAATGTTTGCCCCAACCCCAGAGAAAATTTATTAAGAACATGAGGCATTACTTTTATTAAAATAATTTGTATTCGGCTACAAACCGTGGCCCGTAGCTGTTAGTACAGTATTTGTTCGTACGCTAAAGAAACTCGCAGCGAGATGTTGTGCTAGTCGCAAATTAAATTAAGCTACTGAGATAATTTAAAATATGAATATAAGTTTTGTTTTGATGATTCCTCACACAATGATATGCAATTATGTTATCAGTTAGTATATGATTGCAATATATAAAGTATCTTCTATATAAGTAACACAAACAGTTACATTCACACATCAATTGGATTTCTATATTACATCACTCAGGAATGTGGTCGTCTTTCTCAAATCAGGATTGAAATTGTACAGCCAACAAATGCCACTGCCATCACAAGTACTATGTGGAGTATAGCATATGCAAGTACAAAACTAAATAATATTACATGAATCAGAATAAAATGGCCTAAACTGTGTCAGCAAAATTACCGTTGTGTAACTACAAAACATATTGAAATTGTGTGATCTCCAACAGTCTCCAACAGCCTATTTGCGCAGTCGTCTTCGACGAAAGTATGATTTTTCCAGTACATATTCGTAAGTACTTCACTCAAAATAACATTTAGCTAAATGCTAGGCGTTTTGTAAAGAATGTGTGTTACAGGTTTAGCGAAACTGTTGGACAAACCCGGTGTGATTATAACATTAAGTGAGCCATAATTATGGCATTGTGTAGAAAACAATACATTTTTTATACTTTTCTTGGTAAGATTTGACAAACATTGAAAACAATATTTGTACTGTTATATATACCCGTTAACTGTTATATATATATATATATATCTGTTATATACCCGTCTTCTACGAAATTTGATATTTTTCAGTAAATGTTCGTAAGTACTTCACTGAAAACAACGTTTTGCTAAGTGCTTGGAGTAATTATAAAGAATATTATGTTACCGATTTTGCTAATAAATTTATTCTTACTGTTGAATTTGATAAGACTTAGTAAAAATGGCCAAACACCACTAGACCCATGATTACTGCCATAACAGTTTGATACCGTTCGGCGTCTTATACTTTCAAGTTAGGACGAACTATTTTCAATTTCACACATACGCTTTCTGTCATATTTTTATGTACGCAATCTTCCGAAATGTTCTTTCTTCTTAAACATGACTGAGATAATCATAATGCTCATCAGCTACGTCATATAATGGCGATAATTGTTCATAAGACGTTATATTAGGCGAGCCTCAACTTCTTCTGACCAAATATAGGGCTAGGCCATTTTCAGGTTTGTGCGAAGTATCACGTGACTCCTGGCCCGCTCCTTGGCAAATGGGATATTTGCGTCTCGTCGCAACGGCAAATTGCCCATGTTTTGAGACAAGACGCCGTCGAGATGAGATTAAAACTAAAAGTACGTCAAAACACCTTAATACGCTTCCGAAACATCTAACATGTTCGATCCTTAAGACTCGCTCACGACTCTCTCAAGAGGCGCTAAAGTAAAGATGCGCTCAAGATGCCTCGAGACTGTCTTGACTTGAGGATCCCCAAACACCGCGACGATTCGCTCACGACGCGCTAAAGACGCTTGCTTATTTTTTATTTTAAATTAGCGTGGATTCATGGCGCGCGTTTATGCGATATACAGTGGCGCTTCAACGCGGATTGTGCGTACATTATAAATGAATCCCCGACGAACTCACTAGGTGGCTTCATACAATAACACGCGAGACGCGCGCCATGACGACGAAGCTGTATCACCGAGCTTGTTGTTCAACTTCAAACACACATCATGCCAACATCAGTGTGTTTTATTGTACCCACATGGTAAACTAGCAACCACTGTCATGTGGTCGGTTAGCTGCATTGCCGGTTTGATTTTCTTAGTGAATGTTTCTGCCGAATTAGACGGCAAGAAGGATCCTCTCCGACTCAAAGACCGAGATCATTTTCAAATCCAACAAAAAAAATTTGAAGAAACAGAACCAGAATTCAATCATCACCATCACACTCAGGAACATGAAAAGGCAGGTTGAGTAATATTCACTGAACCTGTATTGCACAACTGTAAGGAATAATTACGGTTTATAATTAGGGTGTATGAAATAAATTGTTGTTTAATGTAAGTCATAGGCATAATCAACATCCGCTTGATGGCAGCATCGTTCAGTGTCCGCCAGAGCCTTAGCCTTAGGCTTAGATAGATATAGTTTGGCCAATGACGTACCAATTTGTTATTGGTCGATGGATGTGGACGCAATTTTCGGTCTCATTTGGCGCGTTTTCAAGCAGTATAGCATATAATACCTCGCTGTTCTGCTTGGGGATGCTCAAATAAGAGCAATAAATATAAGTTATATGGATTCCCTTTTAGTTTTAATAAGAAAAGATTGGCAGCAGCCATGGGAAAGTAATGTGAATCGTGAAGGGTGGAAGGCGAAGACAGGAATATCGAAATTGTGCGAGGTAGGTCGACATAATTTTACGTAGGCGTAGCCGTAGCCGTAGGATCTACTACACTGACACTGCCATTCGAAATTTCTCGCGTAAACAAACAAGGCACATGTTTCCATACGATGCTTAAATGCCTGTTGTTCATGTAATTATATAAACAAGTTATTCCTTGAAACTGGTTAGACTTAGAGTTAGAGTGAAGTACCTATAATAGTTCAACACTAACAAGACCAAATACCCAAAATTGTATTATCAAAAAAAGACACTAGTCCCGTCACGGTTGTGTATATCACCATCACGGATTATGGCGCAGTGAAGTATTTATACTTCTCAAAAACCGGTTTGCCTCGTTTTTAACTTTGTTACATGTTTATAGACGTTCAAGGATTTGCTCGCTGTGACTGTAAAATAGACATATTGATTGATTTATTTGTTGGTTGACTATGAATTACTAGGTGTCGTGATTATGAATGGGGTTGGCAGAAAACATCTTATTTTTCTACTTCGCTCTTTGACATTGGTTTTGATTATGTGGCAAAGGCATAGACGAGGTACAGGAATGTATGTATAATGCTATGTTGCAAGTTTTATTAAAGGTTTATCATACAGTCTGTTAAAGGAGAATTGGCTAATTTAACTACATGTCTATACTAAATCAACAGTTCCTTTTATTTATTCAGCAGTTATTCAAGCGTCTACTAAATGTAGGACCACTCAGACAGTCTGTTAACAATAATCATTATTAAATGTGTAAACATAAAAAGTACTTTCACGGCATCATTTGAAATAGTCGCGCTTATTTAGTTAATTTCAGGCACACTTTGACATCAACCAATTTGAGTTAAACCGCCTTGATGGGAAACGTAAATTAAAACCAAATGCGATCCCAACAATTGTTTTTAACCGACCAAGCCTAGGCAAAGCAGGTGGATGACGAGCAGGAAAGTAAGTGTTTGCTGGCGACACATGGTCAGTTGAGCTAATAAGTCGTGTTCAAGTTTGTCATGAAAAGATATATGGCAATGGTGATATGTTATGAAACCATATGTTCACTTAAATGTTAGTGTATATTTTAGCACCAGTTAGAAATGTGCCATTATATCATATAAGATTTCAAATACGTGAACACACGCATACACACAGCAACACACATATACCCACATCCACACACCCACACGAACACACGCAGACACATACGCAGACACACACATACAGACACACTCACACACACACACACACACACACACACACACACACACACACACACACATCCAAACACACACAGACACACACACAGACACACAACATACATACATACATACATACATACATACATACATACATACATACATACATACATACATACATACATACATACATACATACATGGGTTTGAGTGTGAACTTTAATAAACACAACATAACATGAGTTGACATTACACACACACACACACACACACACACACACACACACACACACACACACACACACACACACACACACACACACACACACACACACACATACATACATACATACACACATCCAAACACACACACACACGCACACACACACACACACGCACACATCCAAATACATACATATTGTAACATACGCACACACATACTCACACAAATATGAATGCTTATGGTATATGTTATGCTGCTACTGCGGTTTTGATGTGATTCAGGTTATCGGTTAAAGAAATACTTCTTTAAGAGCTAATTAGTAATTGCATAACATTTAATTATGTTGTAGGTGACACAAGTGAAACTAAGCCATGTCCTGATGAAATATTACAACCACGTGATGAACTTAGCAAATCAAAGCGTAAACTACATGCATTCCAGATGAACATGAAACTACTACAGAAACAATTGAAGCGTATGAAACGTGAGAAAATATAATTAATGAGTAACCATGCAAAATGCATGACTTCATAAAAAATATGTACTGATGATCAACTAAATGCACTTGGGAGAAAAAGCATGCGAGGTAGTAAATTGGGTCCTCTTACTGTTAAAAATAGCCTTGCAGTTACGTTTCACACGTGGGTCTACTGGGTATGAGCAGTTGCAGCAACATTTTCCCTTGCCCTCATTGTGCATGCTGCGGCGAAAAATGCAGGCTGTTGTCTTTGAACCAGGTATATTAGATGAAGTGTTTAATTTGTTACAGCTAAAAGCGCAACAGTGGAAATCTCAAGAATGCGAATGTTGTTTAACTTTAGACGAAATGGCAATTACGCCCAGTGTTGAATGTGATCAGAGTAACGTAACTGTGGGAGGATATCTTCGGTTGTTGTTAGAGGATAATCTTGTTTGTAGTTTGTTTGGCAGGGCATGTGTATGCTATAATTGGTACTTGCTCCAGTTACGAAGACGAAAATCGTAATAACTTCCTCCAAGAACCACTGCCATTCAGTTACATTAGGTAGTGTGTTTAGCAAATTTATCGAAATCGTTATGTTAGACATAACATAGTAACATTACACAAATACGTAATTTGCAGGAATTTAAGAAAAGACGCCGTTGTTACTTTCTTCGTAATTATTAATAATTATTGCAATGTTAATAACTAATTACTGTTTCTTTGTAATCTTATAAAGGTTATTACGGTTACTATGTAGCCTGTGTGTTTCCCTTTGAACAGTAACATGATGTCTGTTATATCCATTCAATAGAAGAAGCAACTCACAAACCATTAAATGGTATTATACTGTACTATCTTTACAACAATGTTTTAGTAAGCAATACTATTACAATGATGTTGAATACATTTTGATGCATTCATTCAAATAGTACCATTCATTCCGTACTACATATATTACATTTTGGAATACACATAAATAATGAACCAAGTCAGTTTGATTATAACAAGACAACTTATATTGATGAATGTGCCTCTAAAAACATGATTTACTTGTAAATGTCTAGTAATTGTAGCATATTTTTACATGTGCTTGCGAGTTATGGGTTTGATAGGGACCATTATTTAAGAAACTTGGAGATATATTTGTTCCACAGTATTTATTGTATTTATTGATTGACACCATATCATCACACAGGGGAGTGTATAACATGTATACAAAACGTATACAAATGTCCATGATATGTATTAAAATGCTGTGTAATATATGACTCTCATTTTCATATACCGTAAATCCTGTATTACTAGCCGCACCTCTAATTAAAGCCGCACCCCAACTTTTGACCTAAATCCCAAATTTCTTCCGCGCTGTTTGATATCGGCAAAACCCTTAATTAAAGCCGCACCCCGACTTTGAGCCAAGACCATTAATTACGTGCGACATACTGCCGTAGCGCACGCAATTTGGAAACATTTTAATGTGTTTCATAAAAGTTATAACTTTGCTAATAATGATCATAAATGAATAACTGAAACACTCATTACTGTAATGCATTTATAATTACGACACAGTATGTATTTTAATCGGAATATTACTACGTGGATTTGGACAAAAACGGCAAAAAAAATAACCAGAATTTCACCATGCTATTATAATATAATTGGGTGGCAGAATGTCCATACATCCAATAGATAAAATGTAACCACTTATTTAAACTATTCAATGGTGCTAAAATTATTAACATACGTTAAGAAGTTTGGGTTTTATAGAATTTTATGTAGAATCATGCATAATGCTGGCGCCTATAAAGGGTCAGCTACGGTACTCATTCTAGACAAACACAGGTGGCTGGTGGCCTAATTAGGGGAGACTGTCTGAGTTGCGTCCTCTCCCACCATGGCGGGGCGACGGGAAGTTTATTACATTGTTGCTAGCCAGCAAGGAAGCGTCTTTGAAGTATAAGCAGGCCTGGTTGATGCAGTGCCCAGGCACAGGGAGGTCCGGGTTACAACAACAGAAAGCAAATGCAATTAACTCGGTCGTCATTGGCTAGGAGAAGCCCTGGTTAGAGTGTGGTGTTATTTTGACAATCGGCATGAAGCCAGGCTTTTGTAAAGGTGTGAACAGTGTTCTTTGAACTGAGATTAAAACTAGTGACATAACAAACAGATGGCTTGGAATTGATGCCAACAAAGGACGATGACATAATATTTATTTGCCGGCGCTTGGGGCAGCGGTAGCGGCAACGACTCAGACACGGATACACTACACGCGTACTGAACGACACCGTCATGCCATTCGCGACAGAGTTCTTTGTCTGACAGCGACAATACTACAATAGTGATGACAAAGGATTATGTTAACTGTGAAAGGACTTATTTCATCATATTTAATGATGATCGTCTGGTGCACGCGGACTTACGGCAACGGTCAACGATGTTGCCAACCGCAACGTTATGGACACGTGAAATGGCGCCGCGTGCCGTTCCCTTCCCCAGCCTAGCCAAGCCCAAGGCATTCTTTGACGGCGACGGTGAAAGGGACTTTTGTGGAGTTTAACTATGACATGTTTTCACATTCTGATCGTTGTATCTGAACATTTTATGGACATGGGATTTTATTAACTGTGTTATATCATTTGTTTTGCACAAGTGACAGTTGTAATACAGTTAATTATTTATAAAACTGGCTTCGTTTCTTCAGTAAGTTTTTCACGTTTATACTGACAATTCTGTGACCCAAATGTCAATTTATGTCGGCAAATTACTGTATTTAAAGCCGCACCCCAACTTTTGCGTTTTCGTCCTCATATCGGCTACACACTACTGTAATAGTAGCCGCGGCTACTAATACAGGATTTACGGTATGTGTGTATGTATCTATATTTGCAAGTTCTGTTGAGTGTACAATAAATGCATTTATTTAAAGTGAACTGAATGTTATTATATTCTCATGGTGATTTGTTAATGGTTTTCAACAAAATATATATAAAAAGAGAAGTTATTTCTCTTTTATTTTCATTTGTTATCCAGGTTTACCTATATAATACCCCATTAATGTGACGTACTTTAAATGTAATGTTAGAAAATATGTGAACATTGCAAGTTTTCCTTGTCAAGCAGACGCTTTGCAGATATGTTAATTTACATTAATGTCAGTGAGTGGACTGTATCAAAGGTGAGAAGGACTAGTCTCTGTATAATGACTTATATTGAGGTTCCCGCTTTACTACTGTTAATTGTTCCTGAGATAGCTGCTGATTAGAGCACAAACACATCATCCCATTAACAAACTGTCAGTGTAAACCTTATAATGATACAATGACTCTCCACCATTTTAAAGCTACACACGAAATATCCTTAAAATTGACTTCGGTTGCAGGGGGGCCTTTGACTCAACTGAAACTCCAACGGTACTAGCCTTGATACCTTGAAGCTCTTCTTAGACGTCCATCTACCCCCTCCCCATTGCAAAATGCCGCCTAAATTATTGCAATATATATATGTGTAAAATAATATCAGGTATTTATTGTATTTATTGATTGAGTAGTACACCAGATCATCACACAGGGAGTATGTAACTATATAATGTATACAAGTGTGCATGATTATAATATGTACGCTCTTTATTTAAAATGCTGTTTAACAATATATATGAACCTCATTTGCATATATATGTGTATGTATCTGTATGTGCAAGTTCTGTTGAGTCTACAATAAATGCATTTATTTGAAGTGAACTGAATGTTATTATTTTCTCATGGAGATATGTTAATGGTTCTCAACATTTAGATAAAAAAGAAATTATTTCTCTTATATTTTCATTTATTTTATCTAGGTTAACCTATAGAATACCACATTAATGTGAAATACTTTAAATATAAGGCTAGAAAAGAGGTGAACATTGCAAGTTTTTCTTGTCAAACAGACGCTTTGCAGATGTCTGCTATGTTTAAATTAATGTCACTGAGTCAGTGAGTGGACTGTATCAAAGCTGAGAAGGACAAGTCTCTGTACAATGGCTTGTTGTGAGGTCCCAGCTTTAATATTGGTACCTGTAGGTGCTGATTAAAGCAAAAAGGCTTCAAACTGTCAGTGTAAACCTTATAATGATATGCTGACTCTCCACCATTTTAAAGCTACACACGAAATATCCTTAAAACAAACATCGGTTGCAGGGGGGCCTTTGACTCAACCGAAACTCCAACTTTACTAGCCTTGATACCGTGAGACTCTTCTTAGACTTAGACATCCATCTACCCCCTCCCCATTTCAAAAATAACATTCGGGTTAAAATTCCAGCACTCCGCCTAAAACATTGGAATGCATACAAAATGATGTGTAAAATATAATCACGCAGACTATTCGATAATATTCCTATGGTAAGTGGTGTAAAAAGCTGCTTGCAATTTCGTTAGACGAATGGAAATGTCACGGTGGTTTACAACACCGTCATGGTTTATGGCGCACTGAAATGTTATGCACTGCATTTGCGTTTCTCAAATATTTGGTGGTTTTGTTCATTTTAGTTTGTTACAAAACAGTTCCTGCGAATTTGTAGATGTCCTTTTCCCAACAATGTCCGAGATGGCAGCATCCAGCAAAACACACAGCAACAATGTCCGAGATATATAATAAGAGATATATTTAATCATAATGACGCTCAAACTAATTATTAGGCACGAACATGGACATGGCAGCATCCAGCAAAACACACAGCCTCCTCACTCCATGACCATGACAGTACGTACAATAATCGGCAATTTGACGGATTCATACCAAAAAGCCGCAAGATCTACAGTACATTGCGTCATGGTTGGGTAAAGTGGTAAAGTGCGAACATAACAATGGAAGATAACCTGATAGTCAGGATTAGTCATATCATTCTCGATTTATATCATGTTCACATTAATCATTCACGGTCGGAGAACGTCCTAGCCTGGAGGCTGCACTGACTTAAAATTGCTAATCCATCCTTTCCGTTATAATTAAACTTCCTACGAATATTTCTTAGCATGAAGCACAACCGTCCAATATCACATCATATCCATGTGTGCACTTATTACACTCACATTATAATTATAAAGCATCTCCAATTCAAGCAGAACAATAAGGTCAATGACAAGGCGTAACGTTTTTAATACGTCATGTGGTTATCAGGTGCCGAGACCGCAAATGGCGCAGGTTTTTTGCCGCCCAAGCGACTGGCTGGATCACATGGTCTCGGAAAACGGTGTTTTTCTAGCTATGCATACTAATTGTGTTTACTGTTGACATTGATATCGACCAATTAATGCCTTCAGAAGATGATCGGCAGGACAAATCGATTACATTGCATTCGGCCGTGGATGATTAAGGTTGGTGAACTTTGCGTTGCGTTTATTTATAAAAATGCGACTATAAATTAGCCTGTAACCTAAAATGTGTTAAGTGTGTCCCACGTCTACGGCATATTAGCTTTCATATGGTATACATTTGAACTATGCATGACAATGGCCAATGCAGAATGCGAGGACATCCGGCCCCCCACGAAACGGGCGGTACCATCACGACAGTTTGGAGTGTTTTTCATGTCGCTCTGTTAATAATTGATGCGTTCAGGCGCCACTAACATTGAGTGGCATTTGCTACGGCCAACGTACGCGCAATCGATATTGTAATCAGTGCCATCCTGCACATATGCAAATAAGTGTTTTAAGGAAAATAAACGAAATTTCAAAACAGTTAAATTTACGGCATCCGGGCAGGTCATCATGATTACTTGTGAGTGTAACTGCGACCTACTTCAATGTTAATCAATACATACAGGAACACATTATTACTCTGATCAATCCACATCTGAAACAGTTGATTTTTTGTAGTAAATTGTGTAAACATTGCTTAATACATGTCTATTGTTAGTGTGTCAGTATTATTATTTTATGATAGAAAATACAGACAGTTAATATTTCCACTTTAATATATACAACCTGTATGGCTGTAATTCACATTTAATAATTTTATCATTTAGTTTAATATTACATTTCATAGTTAAAAAGCTATTTCCTGTTCAACTGAGTTTTTTTCATAAACTTAAATGCTGTAATTTGTTATTTAATATTCTGTAATGTTATATGCAGTATTAACTGTGATGTATTGAATTGTAGGCTCATGACATGGGTTGACTCATCAGCAACTTGGAGAGTTCCACATGCACTATTACAGATACATTGTGAACTTCAATGCATATCGCATGGACTTATGCACATTACCTATAGTGAAACCTGTGTGAATGTCAAAGGTGGCAATGCTCGCATATGTCAACTTGTCAAGAACTGGCAACACTATTTAATCTCAAAAGAAGTGTCTGGCATCGCAGTCGCTTCATATTCGTTGCTCAACTCGAATTTAAGTGCAATAACATATGTATACACTTGAAGAACATTGCAGTATGATCTTGGGAAGTGTAGACACTGCTACTACAATGTTTCCATTATTCAATAACTGTCAGAACTGTGACATCAGCAGAAATCGATGGCATGGCTAGTTATGCATAGTCTACACATGTTGCTCAACTGGAAGTTACGTGCAGTGAAATGACGAAAGCTGCTTTCAACTGAGAATTGTAGACATTGCTCCTGACATGGTCGACTCATCAGCAAGTTGGCTAATTACCAATGGACTTTGACAGATAAATGATCAACTTCAATGCATTGTTTCTTGGACTTAATGCACATTAATAATTACCTATAATGAAGCTACAAACTATTCTTTACTGCATAGTGCATGGACTGGTATTAATTAATGTATGAACTTTACTTTAGGGCATATTTATAACATGGACTTATGCACATTACCTCTCATAAAAAAAACACTGAATTTACTCATATTACCATCATGGTGTGTGAGTATACTTCAATGAATGGTGCACGGACTTAAGCATGTGATCTATATATTATAAACATTTATATAATAATCTGCTCTTTTAATGTTAACCTTGGTGACATTATGAATTGTGTTGCAGCACTGTTTACATTATAAAAATAAAAATAATAGAGTGCCTTGATGGTTTGATGTTATGTCATGGTGTGTCTGTTTTTCACACTGTATCCATCCCCAAAAGCTGATATGTGCCCATGTATTAATTAATTATAACTAAATAATGCAACAAGTAAAATAGTAGATCAAAGTGTAGGATGTGCCAACAATTGATGCTAGGTCACAGTAATGTAATTAATATTTATATGTGTATCTGATATTTGTAATATAATGTCCAGTGTGCAATGTTATTAATAAATTACAATATTAATAGGGGAAGTGCGAAATGTAGGTCAAATAAAGTCATGCTGTCATAACCACCTACAACACGTTTACATAGCATATAAGTCATTATATTTGTGAGTTTGCCTCCGAGCTACAACTACCAAGTTCTTAATTCATTTTCAGTTAAATTATATCATTAATAGGAATTAATACCATTATATAATTTAAATCTACGTCAAACTTAGAATGCAGGTCAACTGCAAAGGTCAAGGCAAAGACAAAAGGTTATAAAAATTACAATTCCTAAAGTCTAGCTCTATGTATATATCATAGTGCACGCATGAAGTACTTATACAAGTGTTTCCGTTATATAGGTCAAATGTGAAATATAGGTCAAGTTGCAAACCTGTTTTACAGATTACCTAGTAATAAAACCATTACATTGGCAGTCTGCAAGTTTCACAAAATTAATCACGTGTCAAAAGGTTTATCACGATTTATGGTGAATTTGTCAATTAATTATGCATTACATTCCAGTATATTGGGCAATTGTGAAATATAGGTAAAATAATTAGATGAAATAATAAAAGATGATGCGTTTACTCGACACCTAGGTAGCGTAGTGTTTCAATATATGTATCCACAACATGACTGGAATAGGGGAAGGGAGGGTAAAGTGGGCCTTTCGGTCAAAGTACGCCCCCACTGACACAACATTCCTAGTATGCAATGCAGTCAATGCAACGGTAGCAGTATTTACAATCACACCAGTGGACACTACTCAACGTCGAATTTAGTTGTTCGGCACGCATCAAAAACGGTGACTAGCAAATTTATATTGTAGGTAGTTTTCATAAAATAGTTGATATGCCTTGCAATCACCATATTTTCATAAGTGGTCAGGGTACATTACTGTAAATGCGGTAAGTTGAGCAATAGTACATAGTTAGTTGAATGAGCTAGTTTGGTTTAAAGTGAATAAATGCATCAATCCCAAAATGGCGTCACACACAGCTACATTATTTTTCACACTGTTGTTGTAATTGTATCGCAAATTCAAGCGTGTGTCTCTCTGTATCTATTGATGCTCCATCAATGGGATTTGCTTGTCGGGTGTTTGAGGGTATTTTATAACTACAGTTAAACTCAGAAAGTGTCACTCCAAATAACTCAGGAGAACTACATCCGAAAACCGGAAGTGTCGTGTTACCGATATTGGACCAGCAGAAGGGACATATATTGGACCGGTGGCTCAATATATATCTCAGGCGGTCCGATATAGATTCCGACGCTTATGTAAAGGAAAGTTGTTAAGTCAATATCAAATTATTTCAATATATGTTTTAAATGTTAATGTAGCCTTATCTAATCGTACTTCCGCTTTACCATTCTACACGATGCTACTTCATTTTTTGTCAATATTCACTCCCGCACGCCCACAATCGCTCCCGGTCCCTCCTCTTGTCTGCTGAGGGATAGAATGCTAGACAAAATGTTGTGTTCATTATGGACACATATGGCAGATGGACTGAAAAAGACTTGGACCGCGCCTTGACTGCTCTTCACAACGGAGACGCAGGCTTAAATGCCATCGCCAAGACTTACGGGGTTCCGAAGGCTGCACTCAAAAAGCATCTTGACAGCGGCAACAAATATGCTAATGGCAGCAACACTTAAATCGGCTGTCCTCATACCTATATTTTGATAACAAAGGTATTGCTCTAGGTGGCGTAGGACATGAAATATAGGATCATTAGTCTTGGCGGCCGCCATCTTTAAAAATGGCGGATGTGAATGTCGGAGAAGGTCAAACGTTATATATTTGAAATGGTGGTCCCCGAAAACCTATATTAGATACCAAAACTACTGATTTACTTGAAGCAGTTGTTAAGATATGAGAAAATAGGTTTACGGCGGCCATCTTGGGAAATGGCGGCCAACGCCTTCCAAGGCGAAATCTGCGATAGCCCTATATCCATATATTGTTGTCATTATGTGCTCTCCATTTGTGCCAAATGTCATGCTTGTATCGTAAAACGCACAATTCATTCACATATCGGCTGGGCTATATTGCAGTATGTAAGCTAATCAGAGACAATCCGTCAGTTAACACTTGTAGCGTGTCCAGTTCATAAAAAATGGACTAGTTATCAGTGTAGGCCCTACGTGACATATTTGTGTAAGTCTAAGCAGTGTATCCTGGTATGTGCTATAATTTGTAATGCAATGACTAGCGGTCCAATATTGATCCCGGGGTGGTCCAATATATGGAATTGTGACTTATAGTGGACCGGTGTGACATTTACTTGTTTCTTTTTTTATGACACGAAACGCGCAACAATATATCAATATGGTGTGACGTGTGGATACCCTAGGTGGCTACATTTGTGTGAGAATAGTTTCCACCTAAATTTATCAATGCGCTATGGTGCAATTTATCAAGATGCTTAGGTGGTCCAATATTGGTGATCCCCCCCTACTCAATCCCCCCAGCAAAATCATGTACAACGCAAACAAAATGGACTAAGCCCCTAACACTGAAAACCTAAACAGTGAAGACATCCTGAAAACGATCCCTGTGAAACAAACAAGGTAAAGGAAAACGGAAATGCTAACATGTAGTGAGAAGAAACATATAAACAAAATAGTTAGAAGCGTCAAAAAAGGTGACACACCAACAAAAGCGGGGTGGGCAGGCGGGAAATGTGAAGCTGATATCGCAGAGTCAAAAAGCCGTGGTGTCCAGTTAAGGCAGACGGCGGGACTGGCCGTTTAAGTTCACCGGACCCAATTTATGAAGCCTGATCATTTGAAGCCTGATCTTGGCCAGATGCCTCCTTTGCTGCCGGACAAGCGCTATCCTTAGAAGGCCTAAATACACTCCGTGTGACGCAAATGCTAATTCTGGGCTGCCCTCAAAATTATATTGCATTCCACTGGATGCAATACTGTTTTGGTTGCTTTAGTATAATAGTTGGCTTGGCTTTAGCTATTATCGTATATTATATACGCATTAGCTGGACCTGTGCAATCTACAGAGAGCAGCAACTATCTGCAGATTGCGCAGGTAAGGCGTGTCTATCTATTGACAAATAGCCTGGATCTGGTGGCCACGTGAACATTGGTGCACGTTGCTAAACTTCAGACATAGGTTAGTCACAGGTACGTTGCCATAGATTACCTACCTATCAAGGTGTTTTACAGAAATGAAATGCGGTGAGAACGAAATAGCGTCTTGTTGGTAAACTGGCTAACACACATGGTGGAGGCAAACGGTCAGAAATGCGGTTAGAACACATTTTATTTTTCATGTAGGCGGTGTTGACATTAATTGTAATTAGCATGAAATGTTTGATTTAGCGTGTTTTACCAGTTGAAATATTTATATGAAATATCAGATATACCCCCTGAACTAAGCGGATGGTGCTAGAGAGTTGATGCTGAACACTGAACATTAATAATCAAGTAATGCATTGATTGATTTACAATAAACTCTATGGAAGAAAGATAATGTATCATGAATTTTTTGCAACAAGAATTCAAGACATATACAGACTTCAAAACCAATTAACCACACAAACATAAATAACATATCTAACTACAGTACATAAATAATGTATTCATAAGGTGTTAAAACATTAAGTAAATATATGAAAATATCAGATAAAGCTTTATAGTTGGTTGCCCAAAATATAAGAAAAACATTATTATTATTTTTATTTATAACCCATGTGAGACCCTGACAATGTGTTGTACATGACATTATATTGTCTTGCATATAAGAACATTATACCAAACAATTGGGACCACACTGTTAGACACAGTGTATTTCACCATAATTATAAGGAATATAAATAATATAATGAGCAAGTGCTTAGTTAAGAGGAACAACTGTGAAATCCCAATTCTGGCTTGAACAATATCATACTACTATAGATAAAAGGAACACTGGGCATACTGAAATAGTAGACAAAGTCCCACCTCATGAAACAAAGTTGTATTCTTATATTTATGTGATATCATCTCAACAACATACATTTCAAATGAGCGGCAACACACAAATAAGTGTTCACACCAAACTCACTTTTCGGGTGGAACCAGTGATAGGTAGTCTTCATGCAAGACATCCATTACTTGTAACTACATTACACATTTGTATTATTAATAACACATACCCCATACTTACATACATACCTACATACACTCATACATACATACCTACATACCCACATACATACATACATATATACATACATACATACATACATACATATACATACATACAGACATACATACATACATACATAAATACATACATACATACATACATACATACATACATACATACATACATACATACATACATACATACATACATACATACATACATACATACATACATACATACATACATACATACATACATACATACATACATACATACATACATACATACATACATACATGCATGCATGCAGACATGCAGACATGAAGACATAACATTATAACATAGGCGTTACACAAACTAGAAACTCCATGTACACATACATATTTCTTCGATATGTCGTCTGGGATATATATTATTAATAAAATACATTATTGTATACGGAAATGTTGGCATATAATTATAAGAAATAGGTGAACATTTTAAAGGAATCCCTTTAATGTGTAATTTGGTGACGACGTGCACAAATCATAAATAATTACGTTGTTTAACAGTGTTTTCTCAAAGTCGAACTTATGTACATTTTACTCATTTCGTTACAACTCAAGACATTTAGCTAAGACCACCAGAACGGCATAGGAGTGTTGGCCGTGCTTGACATGTTACACTGGCATCATATTAATGTGTACTCGTTTCTGTTCATTCAGGTCTATCACGCCTACTTGAACGAGCCGCCCAGCGTGGTGAGAAAGAGAGCTGTCAGACGGGGTATGAGGATACATGTGCACTATGACTCGGACTCCTTTTCCAATCTGTCTGCAACTGTGAGAAATATCATCAAGGCAAGGCACTGTTTCTTTGGCTCAGTCATCAACCAGTGTGATCTACCTGGAGGATATATGAATTGTGTTCGAACGAAATGAGTTGTATGTTAAACAAACACACTAGTTATACCAATGGAAAGAAGATTTATGAAGTTTTCGAATAGGGTAACTATCATGGACCTAGCTGACATGTAGGTTCAGTTATTCCACATTGAATAAGGCTGTGGTAGAAAGGTTCAGAAAAGCACATTTGAATTTGCGGTCACGAAAGCACATGATTGAGTACGTTACTGTTTCAAATTCGGCTGTTTCTCCGTTTGACGTATTTAAAATGCATTCCCCACTTATATTCACTTATATTGTAGAAATGATGTAGATACATAGCAATGTAACAACGAACTTTACACGTTTAACAAAATGCTAATTTTAATCCAATAATAAACAGTTAGTAATTATTTTTGTATGTAATCCAATATATATATATCTTTTTTCTTCAGCGTGTCCAAAATTGTTTAGCAAGGGTAGTCACGCGTACTCCTCGTTTTTCTCGCTCAGAGCCGCTTCTAAAATCACTGCATTGGCTACCTGTGCACTATCGCATCATTTTCAAAATGTGTACAATAGCCTATCAAGTACTCTCATCTACACAACCAGCATATCTAAATTCAATACTAACTCCAACAAGAAATTCCAGACAGCTACGCTCAACCAGTAGTAACCCTCTTTACATCTCTCGGGTGAAAACGAAAGCCGGGACCCGAGCTTTCTCGGTTGCCGCACCAACGGTGTGGAATTCGCTTCCTGCCAGTGTTAAATCACAAGGTAATATAGTTTCATTCCGCCGAAATCTAAAAACCTATCTCTTTAATGCTGCCTATCCTCCTTAGCCTCCTAGCTTTTCCATCCATCCGTTGACGACTCACGCATTGCTTTCGATTATGAGATTGATTAATCCCCTGGTTTTGTCGCGCCACTGAGCTTGATTTTCGAGGATATTGGCGCATAAGAAGTTACTATTATTATTATTATTAAATACATGTATACGTTGCACTGAAATACCAACCTAAATTGACCAGTCGCTGGGCGCCATAATTCCTAGAAACTTTGCCTAGGTTGCCTAACTTTAGCCTTCATCAGTGGTTGAATGCGTAATGTCAGGCATTTCATACAAATGCTCTTTCATTGTGTGACAGTCCCGGAAATCAATTGGCACAGTCTTGTCGACTGTGCCAATTGATGAGGCGAAATACATATTATTAAGCGTATCAGTAGATAGCGGGGAATAACTGCTTTTCGTAGTACTTAGTGCTACTACCACATGAAGTATGAATCTAGACTATTGTATTGTTTTTTTATATACTCTGTAGAACAAAGAATGCTGATTAACTGATTTTAATTTATTTACTGGCACAAACGCAATACACCTGTCACCGAGTTGGCTCACTTGCATGAGTGTACATGTTAGAAATGTGTTATTTAATGGTTTCACTTGTTACATGTATCTTAGAGATTTGTTTTTCTTGTTACGTTCTTTGGTATTGTTTGTCTTGCAGTACGAACTCATTAAGGAAGCTGTAGAATACTTCCAGAAAACGCTGAAAGTTCGTCGTCCGGAGACACCCCTCACAGTGAACAGGTTCTTATGACACCTTCTTATGTGCTCCGTGGCTTTTAATATCGACATATTAATACACTAACTGGTTTAATGTAACTGCACCGCCTCTCAGGCGCTAAGATTCAGTAATCTCATTTTATGTTCATTCATTTCTCTGGACTGTTGACCTTTGAACGGCGATGCATTTGCAAAAAAAAAAACGTAGTAATTCTTTTTTTTAGTTGTTAAACGAATTGTCACTGAGGGTGATTTTTTACTTTATCTTGCTTGAAATAACGTAACTAGTGATGGCAGAACTTAAATGGTTATGACAGTGGGGCTAAGTGGCAATCACTGCAATTAAGACTGTTGTTGCACTTAGGCCCTCACTATAAACTAATATCATTAACTGAAAATATGTAAAGCATAAACAAATTCCTTGCTGAGAACTGCTCATGGGCATGACCATTTGCAACATTTACAAGTAGTCTTATTGCCGCGCAAATCTTTCTGATCAGTGCATGCAAAAAACGTACATTGCTGGACACAAACAATTAAATTATACCTGAGAACATTGGCATTGGAACTGCTGAAGCCAACATATGTGAAAAGTTACTGGTCTGCCCAAAACAAGTTACAGGCCTGTCCAAAAGGTTACTGGCATGAACAAAACGTTACTGGCCTGATTGTTATTAATAACGTCGCAGAGAACAATGTGCCCAACAAATGTTGCCGGCTGTCAACAACACATCAACATACCTTCTTGTGTATATCATATACTAGGTTTATCATTAAGAATTAACGGGGATGAGATTTACCTGATAATATGATTACTGTGAATCTGAATGCCAATACCACATGTATGCATAATTTTGCACTTTTTGTAACTGTTAATTGTATAGTTTTGTCAAAACATACAGAAGAACTGTTTCTTATTATAATTGCTCATCGTAGCAAACAATCTCTTAATATGTCATCACATTGTATGACAACCGAAGGTCGTGATTTCATACGTAGGGATGGTGTAATTTCAGACCATGCATTTATGGAAATGTGGGATACAACCCTGTCGACAAGACTCATTACTGCACGTGGGGCTGTATCAAAACACCTACGTGTCATGCCATGGTAATTCCGGGAGAACACCTCAAGGTACAATGACCGCATGGATCTACTCAGATGCATGGCGATTACATTACATTGTGTTTTGCTTATCTACTGCTACTTAGATTTTCAATCTGGCTATTTTGTGTTCGAATCTGCTCGGAACCTCTTGTAGCTGCTTTGAATCTGGGTAAGTTTATTCATTTTACATTGCTCCAGTTCACTCAGCTGTAGGAACGAATGAATACCTGGCTGTAGATAATGGTGAATATTTGCCTATGAATCATCTGTGTGCATTCGTTAATTGCAGCAGCACTTCCAAGAGAAAACTGCTCCCCAGATAAGTTGAGATGGTGTTCAACAGAACCAGTTGGCAAGAGAGCATAAGCAACTAGTAATCACTCAATATTGCTCAGATAAATTGAGATGGTGTTCAACAGAGACAGTTGGCTAGATAGCATAAGCAATTAGTAATCACTCAATATTGCTCAGATAAATTGAGATGGTGTTCAACAGAGACAGTTGGCTAGATAGCATAAGCAATTAGTAATCACTCAATATTGCTCAGATAAATTGAGATGGTGTTCAACAGAACCAGTTGGCTAGAGAGCATAAGCAACTAGTAATCACTCAATATGCTCAGATAAGTTGAGATGGTGTTCAACAGAACCAGTTGGCAAGAGAGCATAAGCAACTAGTAATGACTCAATATTGCTGAGATAAATTGAGATGGTGTTCAACAGAACCAGTTGGCTAGAGAGCATAAGCAACTAGTAATCACTCAATATTGCTCAGATAAGTTGAGGTGGTGTTCAACAGAGACAGTTGGCTAGAGAGCATAAGCAACTAGTAATGACTAAATATTGCTCAGATAAGTTGAGATGGTGTTCAACAGAACCAGTTGGCTAGAGAGCATAAGCAACTAGTAATGACTAAATATTGCTCAGATAAATTGAGATGGTGTTCAACAGAACCAGTTGGCTAGAGAGCATAAGCAACTAGTAATGACTCAATATTGCTGAGATAAATTGAGATGGTGTTCAACAGAACCAGTTGGCTAGAGAGCATAAGCAACTAGTAATGACTCAATATTGCTGAGATAAATTGAGATGGTGTTCAACAGAACCAGTTGGCTAGAGAGCAAAGACGACTAATAATTACTCGATATTGCTATACAACAACGTTTCTATTTATTATGAATGGAATAAAATCTTCAAAACGTTACACATTGGGGTATGTTTCAGGGATGCCTCAGGGAGTTCATGGGGCGTTTTATTAAGGAAGGTGACGATGGAGGAGGAGTGGACGCTGACTTCATCCTCTACGTCTCCGCCACAACAACACGTCTATGTCCTCGACATACAATAGGATATGGTGGCCACTGCCGGCAGCAATACGCACTGGATAGGTAGGATAACACCGCACTGTCCGGCACATTTATCCACACATACATACACCCAGAAAAGTAAGCACACAATGTAAGTATAATTGATGTAATATACGTATGTGGTTATTTATTAACAATTCCCTCCAATGGGGTTTGCATCAGTGCTCCTGAACTTTCAAATGTTCTATGATCCAACAAAATGCGATGCGCAGTGATTATTTGGGGAAACCAGCTAGTATGTATGTACATGTGTATTTAATTAATATGCACTGAAGAAATAACATGCCTATGGTACAGTAATATGTCATGACGTGTGCGTGTGTGTGTGTGTGTGTGTGTGTTTGTGTGTGTGTGTGTGCGCGCGCGTGCGTGCGTGCGTGCGTGCGTGCGTGGTTGCGTGTGTGTGAACTATCAAGTTATAGTAATATATTTCATTTAACACGTCACGTCCAATCATGAATTTGTCGTGGCGCTTTGCAGCATGTCTACATACATTAAAATCCGTTGGAATACTCCAAAAATATTAATAAATGTTAGTAGAGTACACATAAATACGGTATTGAAATGTGCTAAAATAATAGTTTTACATAAAAAGTCTATCAAGAATAAAAATGAATTATCTATGCTGATATAATATTGATAAGTATAATACAAATATAAAAAGGTTAATATGAAAGACCGATAACATAAATAAAAAATGTGTGCTTTGCCGCGAGAAAAGAGAGTCGAAATAAATGAGTACTTAGGCATGTATTGAAAGTTTCTAGAGAGTAAAGCTGGGCTGGAAATGTAAACCCGCAACCCGAACCGCAAATTCAGCTTACAGCCTGCCCCGACCTGTAGTGACTTGGCCCACAACAAGCCCTCACCGCAAATGTTGCCGCATCCCGGCCCGCTGCATGCCTCGCTCCTCAGTAACTAGGCCAACACCGCCCCGTTAATATATGACTAGTTATATATTTTATTCACCTGTCTTTTTAACCAGTTAACCATCTTTTTTAGTCAGATACAATAATTATGCTGGAAGTCACTGTGGTCATTCACCATGACAACATCTTCAACAAATCGTTTGTACCCTCTGTCAATTTAAATTTATGTGCTAAATGATAATGCTCTGTTTTCAACGAGTCATTAATTAATTTTTACATGTTATGTGTGTCCTATTCTTACGGTAACTCTTTATTTAATCTTATGTATTTATCAATTGTAGTATTATGTTATTACTAATGTTATTGTCTCCTATCAGAGACCCATTTTAAGAAATTAGACATGCTTATTTATTTATTTATCTTAGTAGCATTTTTGTACGTAATTTATTATTATACTTTACCTATTTTCTTGATGACTATATTTACTATCATTTTATTGTGTATTGACAACTGTAGGCCCTATGTGATTAACCGATGTTCTTATTACTGTCATTTGATGTGTGACTGATGACAACATTCCGTTTTTAATATGTTTTTAAACGGACGATAACGTTTTTTGAATCTTGAATCTTTTGAATCTGTTTTTGAATTTTGAACATTGAGCATAACATATAATCTAAACTCCACTACCAGGTAGTCAATTGTCACCTATGACCAAGGGGGACCCAGCTGCAATTAGCAATAACAGGCCTCTTTGGCAGAGGCCTGTCTGTCCGTTGATCTTCCCTTTCATGCCCTTGGTCCCCTTCTCTCTAGCCCTTCTAGATGGCAGATGCTAAAGCTTGCTATTTTTTCAGTGCCTCAGTGGTGCAACGTTATAACTAATATTTGCTTAAACCAGGTAAGATCTTCAAATGCTTTACAATTGTAGTTTTACAGCTTACCAGACTGTGTAATTGGGTTTCCTACCAGAATTTCCCAGTACTCAGAAATATATTATACTTTAAATAAACAGCAGTCAACATTATGGAATAGTATTAATCGTTTTACTAAATATATAGTAATGTATTGGAGCCAATATCTTGTAATAAATATTATGCTAAATGCATTGGACATGAATATCAATAAATGTTTCCGCTAAGAGTCAGCAATGCCAATGTTATATAACGCAGGCCCTACTTGGTAATAGTTAGACAGATTAACACCTGTGGGTACTGAACAGTAACACTGGACACCGCCAGCCTGCTAATTCCCTTTGTGTGTTACAGAAGTTCTGGTTCAGATAAGAAAGCCCTTTGTCCAAACCCGGTATCCCACATTAAATAGGTATCCTTGGGAGTTGTTCAACCATCAGTCAGCCTAGCAAGACAGGGCCACCTGGTGATACTGGTGTTACTGGAAGAAATTCAACTAGATTTTCAGCTAGGACTGTTATCATTGCCATGATTGCGTGAAAAGGGCAGTCTGTAGCGAACTGAGCCACGATAAGTATATTTTGCTACCTAATGTCTGACTTTAATGCGCTCAGTTGTCAGTGATTCAAAATATTTTGAAGGTGCTCGTGAATGCAAGACCAAACCGTGTTATTAACTAGACAGTTTCTGAATAACATATTATTATTATGTGACCTTATTTATGTTAATTGTCCTAGGCAAAAGTGTACTTGTTCTATAACTTTTTATTGTGAATTAATTTCTGCACCCAGAAATGAATGCCTGAAGCCGACAGGGCAAAACAAAGAAACAATGACATATTCTGAATGTCTTCATTGTTATCAAAATTTTATGTTACCAAAATGTTATAATAACATAGTTGAACGCATACACACGCTTACATGCGCCATGCATGCAGCCGTGTATGGTATCTGGTTTCACGCACACATGTACGATCACATGCATGCATGCACAGTATTAGACGCACAACTGCAATCGTGCAAATAACACACAGTGTCACACACACACACACACACACACACACACACACACACACACACACACACACACACACACACACACACACACACACACACACACACACACACACACACACACACACACACACACACACACACACACACACACACACACACACACACACACACACACACACACACACACACACACACACACACACACACACACACACACACACACACACACACACACTAAGGGCTGGTTAGCTGGCAAACAAGTCACAGAACCGTGTGGACCGACTACCTATGTATCATCCTTCACAATTAAATATTCCTGTTTTGAAATATAGAGAAGAACAGTATACGAACCGTAAGATTTCTTGTGTTTTAGACCAGTGTCCGGATTTCTTAACCTCTGCCCCAAGCACATCACTTATCGCCGAATCAAGATTATGCGGCAAAAGGCGCTTGCGCTAGTGAAGCATGAAATCATCCACGCCCTGGTACGTGGACAGCGTTGTATCCTTTCTCTCTTCACTAACTGCATCATACTACATGTGTCCCAATGGATTGCGCTTATGCAAGACGATGGAAGAATTGTTTCTTGTTGCTTTTATTGGAGCATCACATCTAAGCTCATCTACAATATATCTCTCATAACATACTGACTTCCCAAATATTTTATTGAACATTTTTAATGTTGAAATTGACATGTTTTGGGAGGAAGCTGTTTAGTTATACGGCACCAAGTGAGCTTCCTAGGTATGGACTTAGGTTCAAGGCCATGTATACAACATATTAATACTACTAGTTTTGTACCCATCAGTTCTCGGTTTTGCTCGGAACCTAGACTGATAGATTGTGGGATTTTTTAAATACTGCTAATTTAAATTTGTGTTCACGCGCAATTAAATTATGATCTGAAACCACTTTTACATATATTCGTACAACAAAATTCACAGCAAATTAATTAAATAAATTGATTAGCTGTGTTTGTTGGCAGGGTTTCTCGGGAAAATTGTATGCCTTCTTCCGTGACAAGCGTGGCATCCCATTGACTGCACGAAGATTTAATGGACAACCCCCATTTGTGAGGTAAGATACACTAGAACACTCTCTATCTACATTTTAATCTGCTAGTTTGGGGGCTGTGTAAGTGTATCTTACCATGAATGCTGCAGGTCACACATATATATTTCAGAGTTGCGTTGTTTCTCTGGTCCCAGATCAACCAGGTGGGTCTGGTAGCATCAACTTGTAAAATAATAATAGTGCTTGCATTGTGGGTTTTTTTCTGTCGAAGAAACATGAAACAGTAACAGTGAGTACCTCGTGAGAGAGGAAGCCACTGTTGTTGTTTACATTATCAGTATTGGTACATGATATACTTTCCAGAAATGTATAAGAAGAAGAACAATGTATTCAGATCAACCCTAAACAACTGTATTGTGTCCAGTGGAATGTAATATAAGTTTGAGAACAGCCCTGAATGAAGTGAATAGAGGTCATCTAAGATCAATATCGCTGAGACCAGGGCAGCAGAGGGCCACAGCCATATTGCCGGGCTCAGACATATTTAAATAAATCCGGTGACCTTGAACTGGCAGTTACGTTGTCCTCGTTGGCATTACAACAGGATTTATGTGGTATCTCTGTTGGTTATAGCGAAATTCCCGCAAGCCCTCGCTTTTTCTTGACCGAAGTGTCCCCTTTACTTGTTGAGAGATACATTGTTTACGTACACGGCAATATTTCTATGTATCAACGTATTGGTGATGTACGCCGCTGGTTGTTCAATGAGATTACCGTTTTGCTTTGATTTACCGTTCTCGTTATTTTCTGTCTTGGGGGTTGAGTCACCTTTCGTTTCGGTTCCGGCTTCCGGTTTGCACGTTACGCAACATCATTCTGCGTTCTGCGAAACAAATCCCACCCAAACTAATTCATGTTGTATATTACTTATGGTTGTCCTGTGTGTAAAGTTGTGCACTGTGGCTCACAAATAGGTCGTACACAATCTCATCTCATCTCATCTTGGTCGTCTTTCATGACGCCCCGCGTTGATCACACAGCCCTTCCAGCACCCTCTGTCCACCATGACTGTCTGCAGTTCACTTGTGTTTCCCAGACCTGTATCTTGCAGCAGGTTTTCAACATAAGTAATTGTTTGCCTTCCCCGGTTTGCACGCCCATCCGTGGGCTGCCACAGGACAAGTTTGTTGGCGACTTCATCATCGTGTCTGGCACGATGCCCGGCGAGCCGCATTCTTCTTTGTTGTACTTTGGTGGATACTGGCGGTAATTCACCGTATAGTTAGTTGTATGTTATGTATGTGTTGTTTCCATGAAACTCTAAGGGCCATCCGTAGTATTCTAGTGTAATAACCGCCAAGTTGCTTTTTTTCATATTCTGTGTTGTCCACGTTTACGCACCACAGTGTCACTGATTCGACGGTAGCAATAAACAGTCTGATTTGTATCCGTTTTGAGAGTGTTGACGACCATATATTTCGTAGTTAGGACAGGCACGCCAGGCAAGAGCTTTTCTACTTTTAAGTTTTAATAGTGATACGGATTGGTACGGATTCTGACAGAATGTTAGGTCACAAATGCGGATTGCCATCCCAAATATATGGCATGTCTGCACACAGGACCTGGAGAGCCAGGTAACTAACCAAACTAAATATTTAGGGGTGTTAGTTGCATACGTGGGAAATAAACCATAATCACATACGTCATTCTCGGTAGAAATACAAATAATAATATCGCTCACGTGCAATGACCTAAATGGATGACCTATTTCGGGAAGGTAGGAAATGTAACTTTATTGTATATATGTTTGCAGTTTATAACCAAACTACCAGGAGAGCAGGCGCTGAACAGGGCACTGCTTTGGGGACCTGTTTAGTCTAGTGTGACAATCATATCTAAATGTTTACCTTCCACCGCTCCAGTTGCAATAGGCCACTGTAATAACATTACATAGTGCATCAGACAGATAGAACATTGTAACGTTGAGCATGTGCAATAACGTATACCTATGATGTATTCTTGATAGAGATATCACATTTATTATAACATTGCTCATGCGCAAATATGTTTATGTAGCCTAGGGTGAAGACCATGACTCATGTGGCCTACGTGCCGAACGTGATCATTACATTTGACCTCAACGTTGTCCTAGATGTTTGACCTATAATTAATTGTGTAGTTGAACACAACTCCTCCAGGGGCGCCTCTTGACCTTTCGACCATTTTTAGTTCACGAGCTACGCGCAAAGACCACCACGTGTTCATCACATATCCACCAGAGGGCTGCATGATATATGACCCATTCTTAGCAATAATACACACCAATTTAAACCTACTAGTTCCTGACCTATCCCCAGCGGCACTTGTCCATCACTTGCATAATTTTGTCTTGTTATTGAACTTTTACCTTGTCATGTTAATGACGTCACAACAATATTACCATTATAAGGTATTTTTTTGTTAACTTTGCACAGTCAGGCCCATCTGTTGTTAACTAACTTTATTAAAGTTTAATTTTTGTATTAACTGTTTTAAGATACTATACACCGCCTCCCCAAGCGCACAAGCTTCGAATGGACTGTTAATGTCTTGAATGGACCCAGTCCAGTATGTGGAAGAACTTAACAACAACAATTAGGGTTTGCTAGGGGCACACCTCTAGGCCGGAAGAGCGCAGGCACACACAATACTTATTCAAACGTACACAATTCATAACATTGATATTTACAACATATATTTAAAAAAGTAATATCACTTGTCCCAGGCAGACCTGCACAAAGACATAGAAGATCGCTGGTTAGTTAATTAATTAAACGAAATCAAAGCAATTGGCAACATTTTAAGCAAACCCTTGAGAGATTATCACGCAAACCAAGTACTAGTTTCACAATAGATAGGTGTGAAACACGATCGGATTGGTGCCACGATGCCGACGTCAGACCAGATGTCGGAGGCGCAATAAACAACGAACGCAGCAACGCATTTCGTGACAATCTACGTTAAATGTCTCGATTGCCAACATTATAATAATACTATTGTGTGAGCGAGTATGCGTGCGTGCGTGCGTGCGTGCGTGGGTATGTGGTGTGCGTGCGTTCATGCGAGCGCGTGTGAATGTGAGTGATGAGTGTAAGTGCTCATTAATGTTCTTTTTGCGTGCATGTTAACGATATTGAATTCTAAGTGCCTCTTAATATAATTTCCAGATTATCATGATGTAAGTGCAGTTAAAACATTGCTTATTTGCAGAGGCGTGGCAATACCAAGTTCAAAAGTCGTCAAACAGTTTGAACGACCGGGCTGGAAGAACGTCACCATGATTGTCACCCCAGCTGTAGTTGTAAGTTTCAGCCACTTCAGCATTCAGTTGATATCAGTCAATAAATCATTTCCAGTCTACGCTTCCCAAAAGTGGTGTCCCGGTGTAAAGTGTCCAGATTCAACAAGGCCGATATTTAACTCTGAATATGTTCCCGCAACTGTAGCGGGCCATGATTCGACATTGTCACCAACCACTGTGATTGTTATTACGGAACTCTTGAGTAAAAATCGATTATGTTATGTGGTTATTTTATGCACTCAAACATGATTTGTCAAATAAGCCATTCTTTATTATCTGATAAGGTTATACTTTGTGCCGAGACTACAGCAATACGCAGGGCATGACGTTATGTATGTGCACAGCCGCGATGTCGAACAATTTGATTGATGACATGTCATAGAGAGATATGTAGACATTTCAGTTGATGATATGTTATATAGATTATAGAGGCATGTTGAATAGGGAGATATGCAGACAAGTTGGTTGATGACATGTTGTAGAAGAAAACACTTTGACTGGTGATATGTTGTAGAGGGAGGCATACAGACACTTTGGTTGATGATATGTAGTAGAGGGACGCATTATGACGCTTTGCTTGATGACGTGTTGTAGTTGCATGCATTAATGTAATCGGCAAATGTTAAACGATTATTACGAAAATATGTTCTTATATATATCTGCAACAACAAAACAGCTATGAAAATGTACATATCAAATCAGAAACAGGCAGCTTGTTTCTTCACTGCCAACACATGTTCCAATCAAGTCATTGACTGACTGTTTTGCTGGTCAATTTATCTAAAGAATTAGCCTAATCCATTCCGCTTTCACGTGTCATACTCTAGACATTGTAGATGCCATGTATCAACAAGTAAATTCTCAACTCGCATCGTTTGAACCAGCCACAATTGCTGAAGTGAGGAAAATAATAATGACCTCCCCGAGTAAATCCTGGTTGATGCCATGTTGTAGAGGAAAGTATACAGACACTTTGGTTGATGGCATGTTGTAGAGGGATGTATGCATACGCTTTGATTGATGACATGTTGTAGAGGGAAGAATACATACACTTTGGTTGATGGCATGTTGTAGAGGGAAGTATGCATACACTTTGGTTGATGACAAGTTGTAGAGGGAAGCATGCATACACTTTGGTTGATGACATGTTGTAGAGGGAAGTATGCATACACTTCGGTTGATGACATGTTGTAGAGGGAAGCATGCGTACACTTTGGTTGATGACATGTTGTAGAGGGAAATATGCATACACTTTGTTTGATGCACGTTGTAGGTTGAGGGAAGTATGCATACACTTTGTTTGATGACATGTTGTAGAAGGAAGTATGCATACACTTTGATTGATGACATGTTATAAAGGGAAGTATGCATACACTTTGGTTGATGGCATGTTGTAGAGGGAAGTATGCATACACTTTGGTTGATGACATGTTGTAGAGGGAAGCAGGCACACACTTTGGTTGATGACATGTTGTAGAGGGAAGTATGCATACACTTTGGTTGATGACATGTTGTAGAGGGAAGCATGCATACACTTTGTTTGATGCACGTTGTAGGTTGAGGGAAGAATGCATACACTTTGTTTGATGACATGTTGTAAAGGGAAATATGCATAAACTTAGGTTGATGACATGTTGTAGAGGGAAGTATGCATACACTTTGTTTGATGACATGTTGTAGAAGGAAGTATGCATACACTTTGATTGATGACATGTTGTAAAGGGAAGTATGCATACACTTTGGTTGATGACATGTTGTAGAGGGAAGTATGCATACACTTTGGTTGATGACATGTTGTAGCGGGAAGTATGCAGACACTTTGGTTGATGACATGTTGTAGAGGGAATTATGCATACACTTTGGTTGATGACATGTTGTAGAGGGAAGCATGCATACACTTTGTTTGATGCACGTTGTAGGTTGAGGGAAGTATGCATACACTTTATTTGATGACATGTTGTATAGGGATGCATGCATACACTTTATTTGATGGCATGATGTAGAGGGAAGTATGCATACCCTTTGGTTGATGACATGCTGTATGTAGAGGGAAGTATGCATACACTTTGGTTGATGACATGTTGTAGAGGGAAGTATACAGACACTTTGGTTGATGGAATGTTCTAGAGGGATGTACGCATACGCTTTGATTGATGACATGTTGTACAGGGAAGTATACATACACTTTGGTTGATGACATGTTGTAGAGGAAAGTATACAGACACTTTGGTTGATGACATGTTCTAGAGGGATGTATGCATACGCTTTGATTGATGACATGTTGTAGAGGGAAGTATGCATACACTTCGGTTGATGACATGTTGTAGAGGGAAGTATGCATACACTTTGGTTGACGGCATGTTGTAGAGGGAAGCATGCATACACTTAGGTTGATGACATGTTGTAGAGGGAATAATGCATACACTTTGTTTGATGACATGTTGTAGAAGGAAGTATGCATTCACTTTGGTTGATGACATGTTGTAGAACGAAGTATGCATACACTTTGATTGATGACATGTTGTAAAGGGAAGTATGCATACACATTGGTTGATGACATGTTGTAGACGGAAGTATGCTTACACTTTGGTTGATGACATGTTGTAGAGTGAAGTATGCATACACTTTGGTTGATGACATGTTGTAGAGGGAAGCATGCATACACTTTGTTTGATGCACGTTGTAGGTTGAGGGAAGTATGCATACACTTTATTTGATGACATGTTGTATAGGGATGCATGCATACACTTTGTTTGATGGCATGATGTAGAGGGAAGTACGCATACTCTTTGGTTTATGACATGCTGTATGTAGAGGGAAGTATGCATACACTTTGTTTGATGATATGTTGTAGAGGGAAGTATACAAACACTTTGGTTGATGGAATGTTCTAGAGGGATGTATGCATACGCTTTGATTGATGACATGTTGTAGAGGGAAGAATGCATACACTTTGTTTGATGACATGTTGTAGAAGGAAGTATGCATACACTTTGATTGATGACATGTTGTAAAGGGAAGTATGCACACACTTTGGTTGATGACATGTTGTAGAGGGAAGTATGCATACACTTTGGTTGATGACATGTTGTAGAGGGAAGTATGCATACACTTTGGTTGATGACATGTTGTAGAGGGAAGTATGCATACACTTTGGTTGATGACTTGTTGTAGAAGGAAGTATGCATACACTTTGGTTGATGACATGTTGTAGAGGGAAGCATGCATACCCTTAGGTTGATGACATGTTGCAGAGGGAAGAATGCATACACTTTGTTTGATGACATGTTGTAGAAGGAAGTATGCATACACTTTGATTGATGACATGTTGTAAAGGGAAGTATGCACACACTTTGGTTGATGACATGTTGAAGAGGGAAGTACGCATACACTTTGGTTGATGACATGTTGTAGAGGGAAGTATGCATACACTTTGGTTGATGACATGTTGTAGAGGGAAGTACGCATACACTTTGGTTGATGACATGTTGTAGAGGGAAGTATGCATACACTTTGGTTGATGACATGTTGTAGAGGGAAGTATGCATACACTTTGGTTGATGACTTGTTGTAGAAGGAAGTATGCATACACTTAGGTTGATGACATGTTGTAGAGGGAAATATGCATACACTTAGGTTGATGACATGTTGTAGAGGGAAGAATGCATACACTTTGTTTGATGACATGTTGTAGAGGGAAGTATGCATACACTTTGGTTGATGACATGTTGTAGAGGGAAGTATGCATACACTTTGGTTAATGACATGTTGTAGAGGGAAGCATGCATACACTTTGTTTGATGTATGTTGTAGGTTGAGGGAAGTATGCATACACTTTATTTGATGACATGTTGTATAGGGATGCATGCATACACTTTGTTTGATGGCATGATGTAGAGGGAAGTATGCATACCCTTTGGTTTATGACATGCTGTATGTAGAGGGAAGTATGCATACACTTTGGTTGATGACATGTTGTAGAGGGAAGTATACAGACACTTTGGTTGATGGAATGTTCTAGAGGGATGTATGCATACGCTTTGATTGATGACATGTTGTAGAGGGAAGAATGCATACACTTTGTTTGATGACATGTTGTAGAAGGAAGTATGCATACACTTTGATTGATGACATGTTGTAAAGGGAAGTATGCACACACTTTGGTTGATGACATGTTGTAGAGGGAAGTATGCATACACTTTGGTTGATGACATGTTGTAGAGGGAAGTATGCATACACTTTGGTTGATGACATGTTGTAGAGGGAAGTATGCATACACTTTGGTTGATGACTTGTTGTAGAAGGAAGTATGCATACACTTTGGTTGATGACATGTTGTAGAGGGAAGCATGCATACCCTTCGGTTGATGACATGTTGTAGAGGGAAAAATGCATACACTTTGTTTGATGACATGTTGTAGAAGGAAGTATGCATACACTTTGATTGGTGACATGTTGTAAAGGGAAGTATGCATACACTTTGGTTGATGACATGTTGTAGAGGGAAGTATGCATACACTTTGGTTGATGACATATTGTAGAGGGAAGTATGCATACACTTTGGTTGATGACATATTGTAGAGGGAAGTATGCATACACTTTGGTTGATGACATGTTGTAGAGGGAAGTATGCATACACTTTGGTTGATGACATGTTGTAGAGGGAAATATGCATACACTTTGGTTGATGACTTGTTGTAGAAGGAAGTATGCATACACTTAGGTTGATGACATGTTGTAGAGGAAATATGCATACACTTAGGTTGATGACATGTTGTAGAGGGAAGAATGCATACACTTTGTTTGATGACATGTTGTAGAAGGAAGTATGCATACACTTTGATTGATGACATGTTGTAAAGGGAAGTATGCATACACTTTGGTTGATGACATGTTGTAGACGGAAGTATGCATACACTTTGGTTGATGACATGTTGTAGAGGGAAGTATGCATACACTTTGGTTGATGACATGTTGTAGAGGGAAGTATGCATACACTTTGGTTGATGACATGTTGTAGAGAGAAGCATGCACACACTTTGGTTGATGACATGTTGTAGAGGGAAGTATGCATACACTTTGGTTGATGACATGTTGTAGAGGGAAGCATGCATACACTTTGTTTGATGCACGTTGTAGGTTGAGGGAAGTATGCATACACTTTATTTGATGACATGTTGTAGAGGGAAGAATGCATACACTTTGTTTGATGACATGTTGTAGAAGGAAGTATGCATACACTTTGATTGATGACATGTTGTAAAGGGAAGTATGCACACACTTTGGTTGATGACATGTTGTAGAGGGAAGTATGCATACACTTTGGTTGATGACTTGTTGTAGAAGTAAGTATGCGTACACTTTGGTTGATGACATGTTGTAGAGGGAAGCATGCATACCCTTAGGTTGATGACATGTTGTAGAGGGAAAAATGCATACACTTTGTTTGATGACATGTTGTAGAAGGAAGTATGCATACACTTTGATTGATGAAATGTTGTAAAGGGAAGTATGCATACACTTTGGTTGATGACATGTTGAAGAGGGAAGTATGCATACACTTTGGTTGATGACATGTTGTAGAGGGAAGTATGCATACACTTTGGTTGATGACATGTTGTAGAGGGAAGTACGCATACACTTTGGTTGATGACATGTTGTAGAGGGAAGTATGCATACACTTTGGTTGATGACATGTTGTAGAGGGAAGTATGCATACACTTTGGTTGATGACTTGTTGTAGAAGTAAGTATGCATACACTTTGGTTGATGACATGTTGTAGAGGGAAGCATGCATACCCTTAGGTTGATGACATGTTGTAGAGGGAAAAATGCATACACTTTGTTTGATGACATGTTGTAGAAGGAAGTATGCATACACTTTGATTGATGAAATGTTGTAAGGGAAGTATTCATACACTTTGGTTGATGACATGTTGAAGAGGGAAGTATGCATACACTTTGGTTGATGACATGTTGTAGAGGGAAGTATGCATACACTTTGGTTGATGACATGTTGTAGAGGGAAGTACGCATACACTTTGGTTGATGACATGTTATAGAGGGAAGTATGCATACACTTTGGTTGATGACATGTTGTAGAGGGAAGTATGCATACACTTTGGTTGATGACTTGTTGTAGAAGGAAGTATGCATACACTTAGGTTGATGACATGTTGTAGAGGGAAATATGCATACACTTAGGTTGATGACATGTTGTAGAGGGAAAAATGCATACACTTTGTTTGATGACATGTTGTAGAAGGAAGTATGCATACACTTTGATTGATGACATGTTGTAAAGGGAAGTATGCATACACTTTGGTTGATGACATGTTGTAGACGGAAGTATGCATACACTTTGGTTGATGACATGTTGTAGAGGGAAGTATGCATACACTTTGGTTGATGACATGTTGTAGAGGGAAGTATGCATACACTTTGGTTGATGACATGTTGTAGAGAGAAGCATGCACACACTTTGGTTGATGACATGTTGTAGAGGGAAGTATGCATACACTTTGGTTAATGACATGTTGTATAGGGAAGCATGCATACACTTTGTTTGATGTATGTTGTAGGTTGAGGGAAGTATGCATACACTTTATTTGATGACATGTTGTATAGGGATGCATGCATACACTTTGTTTGATGGCATGATGTAGAGGGAAGTATGCATACCCTTTGGTTTATGACATGCTGTATGTAGAGGGAAGTATGCATACACTTTGGTTGATGACATGTTGTAGAGGGAAGTATACAGACACTTTGGTTGATGGAATGTTCTAGAGGGATGTATGCATACGCTTTGATTGATGACATGTTGTAGAGGGAAGAATGCATACACTTTGTTTGATGACATGTTGTAGAAGGAAGTATGCATACGCTTTGATTGATGACATGTTGTAGAGGGAAGAATGCATACACTTTGTTTGATGACATGTTGTAGAAGGAAGTATGCATACACTTTGATTGATGACATGTTGTAAAGGGAAGTATGCACACACTTTGGTTGATGACATGTTGTAGAGGGAAGCATGCATACACTTTGGTAGACGACATGTTGAAGAGGGAAGTATGCATACACTTTGGTTGATGACATGTTGTAGAGGGAAGTATGCATACACTTTGGTTGATGACTTGTTGTAGAGGGAAGCATGCATACCCTTAGGTTGATGACATGTTGTAGAGGGGAAAATGCATACACTTTGTTTGATGACATGTTGTAGAAGGAAGTATGCATACACTTTGATTGATGAAATGTTGTAAAGGGAAGTATGCATACACTTTGGTTGATGACATGTTGAAGAGGGAAGTATGCATACACTTTGGTTGATGACATGTTGTAGAGGGAAGTATGCATACACTTTGGTTGATGACATGTTGTAGAGGGAAGTACGCATACACTTTGGTTGATGACATGTTGTAGGGGGAAGTATGCATACACTTTGGTTGATGACATGTTGTAGAGGGAAGTATGCATACACTTTGGTTGATGACTTGTTGTAGAAGTAAGTATGCATACACTTAGGTTGATGACATGTTGTAGAGGGAAATATGCATACACTTAGGTTGATGACATGTTGTAGAGGGAAGAATGCATACACTTTGTTTGATGACATGTTGTAGAAGGAAGTATGCATACACTTTGATTGATGACATGTTGTAAAGGGAAGTATGCATACACTTTGGTTGATGACATGTTGTAGACGGAAGTATGCATACACTTTGGTTGTTGACATGTTGTAGAGGGAAGTATGCATACACTTTGGTTGATGACATGTTGTAGAGAGAAGCATGCACACACTTTGGTTGATGACATGTTGTAGAGGGAAGTATGCATACACTTTGGTTAATGACATGTTGTAGAGGGAAGCATGCATACACTTTGTTTGATGTATGTTGTAGGTTGAGGGAAGTATGCATACACTTTATTTGATGACATGTTGTATAGGGATGCATGCATACACTTTGTTTGATGGCATGATGTAGAGGGAAGTATGCATACCCTTTGGTTTATGACATGCTGTATGTAGAGGGAAGTATGCATACACTTTGGTTGATGACATGTTGTAGAGGGAAGTATACAGACACTTTGGTTGATGGAATGTTCTAG
>OZ024864.1:8009558-8027058 GCA_964017155.1 Oasisia sp. SBJ-2009 | reverse complement strand
GCGGTTGCTTTTGTATGTACTTTAATCTTCATTTGATAATATATCAACTTATCTTTGACTTTTAACAACATTGACTCTTTAGTTTGTAATGATTTTATTTTATATCTGAAAGAAGTTCAGAAAACACTTTCAAAGGCAATAATTCCAAACTGCACTATTCAAACTGGTAGTAAATTTGTTGTACAAAGCTCCGGTGATCAAGCTGATTTTATGCGTACGACACTTGTAAATGTCAAGATATGATACTGCCGATATGTGATACGATACTTGTAATACATTTGGCGTAGATACAGTGTGGAAAGTCCGAAGCAGATGGCTTCAAGGTATTTGTGGATAAAACCGGGTATGCGTGCAAGACAGCAGGACAGGAGATGAAAGTGCAATCAAAAATCGCCCAGCATTTACATCAGGGAATCCTCATATGTCCGCCCTACAAATTAGTCTGTCGGGTAGGTGGCTTGCAGTCATGTCTCCACTTCACATACAAATCACACGGATACGGTCACTTTCCCAGCAATGAGGAGCTAGCTTCATTACATGTACAGGGTCAAAAGTAGCAAGATGTCAATCCGTAATGCCTTGTCTTTGTAAAGGTGCATGGAGTGCCTAGTGATGTCACCTGATATATTAACTCTATTCATTTTGACGTTAGCGGCTGTTGTACCTGATTACTGATGTCTGATTACTGACATTGTCACATTACCTAGAATGTTTGAATAACAATTCCATTAACATTTTAATGAGTGTAATTTTATGAAATTTTGATTTCAAGATTTAAACCATGGTCTCACAGGACACGTGGTTTGCGACATTCGTTCTATTAAGTGTACAGTGTGCTTAATAAAAGGATACACAAATGAACACTTTGGTGATATGGGTATAACAGTGTTAAAGCATAAACTGTTCATGCTATTTTTTACTGTCTGACCTAATCATGAAAATTACCACCAACAGCCGTCAAACTTCTCACATATCTTACATACGTATACATACAGTACGTTAACAAATCACTTTCATTCATCAGATGATGAAAATAAACGCGCACATCTCGACGGCGATTCGATAAATACATAATAAAGTTACCTTTATGTAGAATAAGTTAGACGGCACGCTTGTGCGCGCGAATATTTACCAATTTACGTAATAGTTTAATTAAAAAATATGCGAAATAGTTTGATTGATTATAAATAATATAATAATAATTGTTATCATCACTATGACCTTCACGAAATTATAAGTTTCATTATAATATAATAATATTTTGTTTCGTAACGCGCCACATCAGTAATTGTGTGTGGCATACTGATATTAACAAATTATGCAATAAGAAGTACACTACCCACATATAGTATATTTTAAATAAATAATAAAAAATACATTTGTCTATATATTTTAGAGTATACATTCTTCACCGTACTGATTTAATGTTAATATTTTTCTCTAACTTAGATCTGGTCATATTGCGAAGACGCCCCCCATAGTAGGCAATTCAGAGTACATATCAGGTAGTCAAAGTACTGATACCCAAACACATATTTTCAGCCTCATATTCCTTTCCACAAGGTCTGCTTTTCTTCCGTTCAGTCTAGTATTTCTGCTGATGTTGTGATTGTTTCAGAACTTGACCGCGCCACAATTCGCTGGCGATGATGACGCGTGGATAGAGCCAACGACTCAGCCAGCAACTCAGCCAGGAGGTGGAGCCACAAAAGTTGAAGCAAAAATGGGTGGTCTAGTAGAATCACAAAGATCGGGTGCCTCAGCGCTGTGTCTTTGCTGGGCAATGGTCATCTATGCAGTGTTTTTGCCGATGACGTTGTCTAGTTATGTCACTATCTTCAACTGTATACGCAGCGAGACTCCGGCGTAGACAGAAATCATCTCGTAGAAAGGCACACACTTTTAACATTTTATGTTGATATCAAGTAATATCTAAGAAATAACAAAACGAAATCACGAGGAAACACAGTGTGCAGTACTAAAGGAATATTATTATGCCAAGTAAAAACATGAATACAAGTAATACGCTGTTTGTGTCATTTGTCCTTTCGGAAGTATTCAGGCATGTTACAATTACTGCGCAACGATTTCACGTACAAATAGCCACCACTGGTTGCTCGATACTTGTTGATACAGCTGAGTGAACTGGAACACAGCTAGAAATTCAAAAAATAGCAACAACACAGGCAGTGAAATATTAACCACTTCACTATCGTGCCAGTTGTTACTCTAGCGTATTATGTTCTAAGAATGTTATGTTGAACGTAGGACAATGAACATTAAATGCTACTGTGGTGAACTCGTCCCACTTTGGCAATATTTAATGTTTACCATTTAGCGTATTGTTGTGGTTGTATCATACAAATTGCAAGTATTATGGCGGTCATTATAAAGTACCTGCACGCTGTTTCCGGTGACCTGTAACTTGTAGTTATGTAGCACATACTGTGCATTCAAAATAGCATGGCGATTATCGTTCTTCCTCATCTATCTGAAGCTGTATTGTAGTTCTAGTTAAATACGGGCAATCTGTTTTTAGCCCAACACGGTCAATAATCCCCCCACTATGCTAAGTAAAAAAGTCTTCTTTAAAGATTTCAGTTACTACAGTTCTTTCAGTCTTGTAAAAGGTGACGCAAGATAGATCGTCATGTGACGTGTTTGTTTTGTCCGTGGAATCGTGTGCATTTAGACGACGTTGGACCATTTGTCTCCAGTCGTTGTACTCGTGACATTTCGTTGGTTTTTCTGAAGAGTGGGTTTATTTTGTATTCCTGCTCGTTGGGACACAGCAACCTTTTGTCTGAATCTATTGTCTGAACACAATTGACCAATGTTCGATACGACGCCACAGAGTTCGAAGTCGTTTTGTCTCGATTGATAGTTTGATAGATAGCTGATAGATGATACATCACCGCAAGTCAGGGTTGTTATGATTCACAGTGCAAAACTAGCCGCGGCAGAGCCACACTCACTCCCCCCCCCCCCTGAAACATACCACGTTTGCATTAGATTTGTTCTCTACAGAAGCCCTTCTAATAGTTGTAAACTCAAGAAAATTATATGTATATAATACATGTAAATGTGTTTATATGTTTTGTATCGTCTAATATATATATATATCTTTCTTTGAATACACATATATATATATATATATATATATGTTTTGTCTGACATTGATATACTGATTGATTGAATATACCTCAATTAATAGAAATAACATGTGCACGTTTCAGATGACAGAATACACATTATCCTTGACGTGAATTCAAATACTGATGACGTCATTTCATAGTCATGCGATAGCCAGCTTCCTTGAAATACTGCTATTCTTGGTGATGAGGAATTCAGTTATTCCTGGAGAATTGTGCTGTTGTTCTTAAATAAAAAAATATTTCCCCGTATAATTTATAAACAAAATGTTAGATAATTGCGCCAGGACATGTCTTTCTACCGGTCCAGTCAGTCAGTGTAGAGGAACATTCTCCAGTCCGCACATGCGCAATTTGAAACCATTGATTAAAAATAGTGTTTTTATATTATTTATTGAATTGTTGAGGAGTGTATCTAGGTGGTGTTTTTGACCCAGACCTCACTGTGATGATAATCAAGTCATCCACAGTGAATCATTTCCAAGACGTTGGACGAACATTTAGCAGATCAGTTCAACCTAGCATTAACTATTTATGTTTGCATAATATTATCATTGGCCTTCCACATGGAGCAGTAGGTATGGTACAGACGACCAAGGAGACGGTTAGTAATATTGTTGTGCAAAAATACTGAACGCGAAGTCAAGTATCCAATACTGGAGAACATTCGAAATAAGCCACACACAAAGTTATAACTTTAAAGGTAATTTGACGATTAATAATGTCTTTAACGGTTGCCTTAGTTTAGCTTTGACGTTCCACCTGGAGCAGTAGGAGGGTACAGACGATAACTAGTCACACTGAACGGAAGGTAGGAAGGACTAAAAAGGAAATAAAACTTATAAAGGAGCAATTCACCAACGGTCATAGTATATTCCCCGTAAAGGGAACTGGTAGTCACACTCCACGAATAATCCCTAACAAACTACGTTTTTAAATAATAGTTCTAAGTGCTAAGGTTGGTACCTTGGGCGGTCTTGGGTAATAAGTCATCCGTCCGCCGTGCGTCCGTCCGCCAGCCAGCCAGCCAGCCAGCCAGCCAGCCAGCCAGCCAGCCAGCCAGCCAGCACAGCCAGCCAACCAGCCAGCCAACCAGCCAGCCAACCAACCAACCAACCAACCATCCAGTTTATCTCAGGGAAACTATATCCTAAACTAAATGCTCTCTGTCTCGTCCTCGGTATATTCGCTGTTGATCTATGGATATACTTCTGATACGTCGTGTGGCAGTGTATGAAACGTGGACGTGTTTCATGTTACGAGTGACCCAACTTGACGACGTGTCGACACCATGGAGCCCTTTAGGCTGGTGACAACCAACGGCCTGGGATGAAACGGTGTAGATAGTTTCACTATATTGCGCTGCCATACTAACACGACATCACCGATGTCGACCAAGGACGCTTTAGCCCGTGTCGGCATAATACTTTATGTTGTCTTTGGCCGCGCTGTCATTCTCACTACTATGTCTTGGTCGTCAGACTGAGGCTCTTGTACCGCTTTTAGCGGCTTCATACGCGGATCTCCGCCAAACATGAGCCTGTGCGGTGTGAAGGCTGTAGTCACATGTGGTGTATTGCGATAGACTCACAACACCCGCTGCATCTCAATGCGCCATGCTAGCCCGTTGATGCTAGCGGACTTGAGAGCTTTCAGTAATGGCTTGTTGAAACACCCTGTCTGCGCTTTAACGTGTGGCCAGGGGGTGTTATCTTGCGATGCTGTCCCCAACACTCCGTCAGAAAGACTTCTACACGTGTCCGTTGAACGGAGGTCCATTGTCTTTCTTCACCACTTCCGGGAAACTAAACAGACTGAACACCTTGTCCACTACAGGGATCACTCTCTCCGAGGAATTACTTCTCACGACCTCTTCGATTGGGTATCTTGAAACTTCGAAACCCACATGAATCGATGCTTAGTTCTGGCCCTGGCCTTCTGGATATCGGCGACCTGGAAAGTGTTGGGAACCACACCTTTGTACGAAGCAAGGCTTTTGCCTTGCATATGTCTTGGTGTCCTTCTTGTGCAAACTCTACTATGCGGTGTTGAAGGTTTTTAGGGACGGTTGTCGCTGATTCTGCAAGTATTACTTTAACTGCGTTGGAGGCCTGGACTTCGTTCTTTTCCCATTGCCAGTCATTACCCTGCTTCGTGATTGCTCGCTCGCAAGGCTCGGTAATGGGCCCAAAGTCCTTGATGTGATTAGACGTGTACTGCACCGTGGCCAAGAATGACCGAACTTCGGTCTTCGGTTCTGCAGCCATGTGAAGGTCAGCTGCCTTTTTTGGGGTTAGGTGAAACGTCCTCACACGAGAAGATCAGCTCAAATAACTCGATCTTCTTCTTCCAGAATTCACATGTCTCCAAGTTGGCCTTCAGCCCTGCAGCCTGGAGCTTATGCTGTGCAAGAGCAAAAACTGCGATGACGACCACTGATGTTGAAGGTATCCGATACACCTTGAATGACATTTTGAATATCGAGCTGAAACACTTATGCTGCCGCACTGATTCCGAAGGAAAGTCGCTTGTATCTGCACAAACCTACAAGTGTTGACAACGTTGTTATGTGACGATTCGACGGGTGAATTATCACCTGATGATACCCTGACCGAAGGTCGATTTTGCTGAACACGGTCACACTGTGATGAGCTCATCCAAGGTGGGCGTCACATGTCTCGTTTGGGGAATGGCCTTGTTTGATTCCCTCATGTCCACACACAGCCTTATCTCGTCCTGTTTCTTTGGCTTAGGTGTCGTCACAATTTTCGATAACCACTCTGTCGGGCCGGACACTCTCTCGATTATGTCCGCTGCTTCCAGTTTCGCGAACTCCTTTTCCCGGCGATTTTCCTCGACTATGCCGCTTAGCTACTGGAGGAACGGAGGTAGCGATGTGCAATTTCACCTACACGCCCTTCAGTATACAACCCTAAACATGGAAAATGTGTAACAGCATAACAGTGCTCACAATATTCTCTGATAAATTACCCTTAGATATGTAAAATAAAATATAGCATTGCAAAAAGTATTATCTGTGAAATCACTGTTTTAATAATTTTTCCATTTCCTAACGGCGGGGTCAAATAACAACATTATAATTCAATTACTGTCTGTCCCAGGTGTATGAAATGAATATAATAAATGACGATATGGCAAACATGCAATATCTTATTACATTGTCGAATATATTGAGAACGTTTTATTTCTTGGCACTTATCTGCCGCATATCGAAATTATACCCTCGATAAACAGGCTTTCAACAAAGGACATAATAGGAACGATCGACATCGTTAGTATTGTGACATATGTAAGGCGATGCGGGTCGCATCGCGTCACCTATGTCACGATACTATATCGCGGTATAGACCACATTGAATATGTATGTGCTGGCTCGGCAAGACAATGTGTCACATCATCCGTCACAATCAAACCCATTACATGCGTGCATTAACAATATACACTGTGTAAATATTTTAAATATAATAGTTAGCTATAATTACACGTACTACATGTTATATAACTCGCCATGTTTTAGTTACACAGACAGTTGTTATTTATACAGCAATAGCACACATGATGACATGGATGGAATGGTCAACGAGAGTTGCAAATATTACAATCACACCAGCATCATAACGGTGACACTGACAGTGACAGTTAAACGCAATATGATTTGTTGAGTCCAGATCGGCCCGTATTAATGCTACATAGGATGGTATTTTCAACCACAGAAGAGTTATTCACAATCAACTTTTCTTGCAAACTATTTGAAAACAGGTAAACAATTGCAAGAATATTAAAGCTATACGTCTTTAGGTTGAATTCATTTAACGAGTTGGAATTAGCACTATATATATATATATATATATATATATATATATATATATATATATATATATATGATATTCCTACTAGTCGTCCCCAAACCGCGTGATCCAAGCCATATTGTTGTACCAACAACAAACAGATCTTCATGTTAGTGGTCACCTCCCCAATGTTGTCCGAACAAATTACACTGCCATTTCTCTTACATTCAGGATATCCAAAACAGAAACAAGAGAGGCCTTTTAAGGAATGTTAAATGGGGCATTACAACATATATGTATACACTTTTATTATAGAAAAACATGTTTTTTATTCAATCTGAAAATTTTGTATCAGCAAGCAATGCATTATTTACTAATCTGCAGGCTAAACATTGCCATTTGGCTGAATTAAATTTGTGTATCTCTGAATATTATTATTTGCTTATCGTAATATGTTCAGGGACTCTTGAGCAATAATGAATATAGTATTTTGTAGAAATATCTCGGAGGTTTTTTGGCTATCAGAGGTAAAAGGTCACATTATGCTAAATTGTAGTTATTTATTTATATAATCAGTGTAATTTTATAATGTTGATGAGCATCGTTTACTGAATTTCCAAAGATGTTTTTTCTAGACTAATTAGAAGCAGATTTATGGACGTAATGTAACGGTCAGTATACAAATCTGTTCAAATGTGCATGACCTGTACACATGCATATCATTAATATTACTTGACCTAGATTGCTATAACTAGGAGTTTAAGTTCTCATGTGAGCCAACACCTGGGCAATATATCACCAAAATTGTAGGAAGGTGACACGAAATAGCTAAAACAAGTGCCAAGCACGATTTAAACACTGTACATCATGGTTTCAACATTTTTGCTTCATATAATGATCCTCAGACGGACAAACACGTGGCGTCCCCCTTTCGATAATAATGGTGTCATACAGTGTGTTACCTCGCTGTGGTTATGACGGTCACGTATACAATACACACGTGCATCATCACACTCGTATATTTGTTGGACACTGTGAATCATGTCAACTCTTGCTGTTAGGTCCATAAGTTACTTTAAGCAATTATCCCAAAATGGCATGAGCGTTTTATTTATAGAATTCAGCCGCATTCTGTGAATCGCAGACGGACATTGAACATCTTCCGCAAACCTGTGTTTTTGTGTTTTGTGTGTGTGTGTGTGTGTGTGTGTGTGTGTGTGAGTGTGTGTTTGTATGTGTGTGTATGTGTGTGTATGTGTGTGTATGTGTGTGTGTTTGTGTGTGCCATCAGTTGGCAATAGGCATAGGACATTCTTAGTTGACATCTTCATGGGAAGTCCTATGTTTGCAGACTGTATGACAAGTTCTCAGTTGGTATGTTTGCGTGTGTGCAAGTACTTACTTACATCTCCGTGAATCTACTTTTCTTGTTATTCTTCATCCGCACATTACATCACAAACATTGTAAGACACAATAATATAGATAAGTATATTGATCGGAATCAACTATTGCTAGTGTAATCACCACTATGCCTTAAACATATTCCTTTAATAGCTGGGCGTGCTTTCGTCTAAATTAAGTTTGTTAAAAGTTCCAGTTATAACGATTTATTATAATAATGATAATGATTAGGTAACTTCTAGTGCGCCTAAATCCTGACAAAATAAGGTAAGATACGCATTAATAAAGACAATGTTAATATATATATATATATATATATATATATATATATATATATATATATATAGAGAGAGAGAGAGAGAGAGAGAGAGAGAGAGAGAGAGAGTCAATAAACAATTCCAGTTGTCATCAGAATGTTTGGTACGCCAAGGAACTATGGTTTTCGGCAATGTCGTAAATGTATGCCTTTAAATGACGGCGAAATGTAGCAATATATTTTCAAATAATTTAACACTAAAAGGATGCATATTCCAAAGAGTAGGTGTATCCTAAGCAGAATCCTTAGTCCAAATACTAATATTGACTTTAATGACAAATTGTTAATCAGGACTAGATAATAAAAGCTACCGGCATTGACCGTCAATCTACTCGCAGTCATTCAATGAAAATGCCGTCAAGATTATCTATAAGATGAATTATTAGCATACGGAGCAGATAAATATATCATAATTATAAACTTGAGTATGATCTATAAAAATATAAACATGATGATTCAAATGACGCCTATTAATAACTGAACTCAGTGGAGTTTTGTAAAGTGTAAAACGTAACAGGTGGAATCCTTAACGTATACATATTAGATTCCTACTATTACAAACCACGTTATACACAATTCGTAATGATAACAACGTTCTAGGTCAACACTCTCGGCCCTTTAATGAACAAGAAATTATATTACAGCAGCTTTCAATCAATAATACGTTATATATGAGTTGTGACATATGTAAATGTGCCTTTGTGAAACGCCAGATTTTGTCGTATTCCTTCTCTAGCTGTTGTGGGCCAAGAAATTGATCTGATAAACCACCGTATCAAATGTGCCTATACAAAATAAAAAAGCACCACTGTTAGTTACTTTGCATTCACAGTCGTAACGTATGAGTGTACGTAAAACAAGCGATATTATGATGAGCACTCCTCGGGTGGAAGAGTGGTACATCGCGATTGCGAAAAGATTAGTTTTGCACTTAATAGCTTATAATTGACTTGCGCGTGTATTACCTACAACTATGAGCATTTACTATTAAACGATAAGTTGTATGCCTGTGCGTATATTACTGCGTGCGTGAGTGAGCATTCAGTCTTCGCATATGTACATGTAATAAGATTAACTCAATGCAACACAAATTAAATATAATAAAAAAGGGACAGGAATCGGAAAATGTATTATAACCGTGGATACTATCCGCGAAGTAGGACACTTTGTAAAAGGCTGCTTGATAACGAGGAGGAGTTATATTATGTGTAATAGTTATGAAAAAATACATCAATTCATTCTTTGTAACAAATCAGAAAGGAAACATGGAATACGTTCACCACTACGACGATAGCAAGAACATGCCACTTACTGGTTATTCTTTTTAACAGCCCAGACTCTCATAAGTCTAAAGTGTAATTCCAGCACACGTCCCCATACAACCGATAGGCAGAGTGGCAGAATTTATGGCCGCTGAAAGAACGAAACAACGAACGGTAAAATGACACAAGGGTCACCCGGGTGTGAGAGAAAAGACCACGACTCATTCACCGCGTTATATACTTTGACTAATTAAATGTATTATTAATCAAATTGATGATATTATTAGAACTATGGCATATTATACTATTTTTTGTTTTTATATAAAATATAAATACAAACATGGGACATAACACGACAAGTGTTTATGCCATTTTCAAAGCAATTTGGGCTTGTTTAACATAAATTATCATCCAAACGAAAGCTCCAACTTACTAGTAATGGCAAGGTTTTAAGCTTAATTTCTTTCCCTTGGTGGGGAATCCGCCGCAATTCTTGTCAACTGGAAACACACTTCAATAGTATGATATGAAATATACTTACGTCAAGGAAACTGATAACATATTGCACATCATGAACTAGGCGATACCAATGAATAATTGCAGGCACGAACAGATGGGCAGTTGTTATTCTCCACTGTAACCTAGTGTTTATATTCAATTCACTTTAATATGTTACAACTTATGAGCAAAACATGTAAACAAATAAATAAATGCAAAATGTAACCACAACAAAAGCGAACCCGTTGACATCAATATTGGGTTTTAGTTTATAAAAGACCGCCGTCAGATCCCTATTCCCTGAATACATCAAGATTCGAATTATTACAACTAGCCCATTCATTGTATGTTTAAATTTCAAACAAATTGCAACTGTAAGGTGGGCGGCAGTTTTAGAGTCTACATTACATTAATAAAAAATAAAATAACTGAAATTCATTAATTTACGGTGACCATGTTTGAACGCCGCTCCTCGCAAACTACTTCACCTCACGTCATAGTTCCAGCGTGCTTACAGGGATACTGTAAGCACGCTGGAATTATGACGTGAGGTGAAGCAGTTTGTGAGGAGCGGCGTTCAAACGTGGTCACCGTAAATTGATGACATTTTGAAATTGCGCCATTCCGCTCACTTTACACAATGTCACTGATTGCTTACAACTGCATCACCTGCATACTCATGGACATATCATATACCTTTTGAAAGCATTGTTTATAAACGCGACAATGAAGTACACAGTCTAGCAATCAGACAATGCAGTACGCGTACACTGAAGGTCAAATAAGGTCATCGTCAACGTATCTATATTCAAAAAGGGGTCATTTCATAATCATCAATGGTAGCTACGTGTTTGTCAGTGTATTCTAAACAACATCTTACGCCAATGGAAAACTTATTGTATCCTCGTCAAATGGGCTATTCCATTGGATTGGATTGATTTATATACAGATACATTTATGTGATTCAAGTTGAACAAGATCACCATCGATGAGTCTGCTCTTGTTCCGGCATCACCAACCTAATAAATACATTTGTTGAAACACTAGATCAGCACATCACAATGGTTTTGCCTTTTGACTCAATGACATATAGCGTAATGAAGTATGCAGAAATAAGATCACCAATTAACTCAAAAAGTGTCAAGGCATCAATCAATTTGTAAACATCAATACAGGCGAGTTGTTACAAACTGGTTGAGTACCTAGGAAGAACATGTATGTAAACCACTGAGTGGCTACTGGGTAGTTTTTGTTGTTATTCTCAATTAAATAGTTTATTTTCCTATTTATCTTCGTGTACATATTTCACACTAATTTTACAAAATATCTTACTTATTATTTTATTGTTACTATACCGTTTATTTTAATAGTCATCTTTAGCTAACTTAGTTATTTTCTCATTAATTACTATTACTTTATTTATACATATTTCATGTATTTGATTTTCCTTAGCAATTTTAATATTATAATTACACGATGCCTGTAAACGTATTCATGTACAACACCTCCAAATGGATGTTATCAAGAGTTATAGTGTTTTATAAATGTTCGTCTTCTTCTTATTATAATTTATTCAGCCTCCGTTGCCGAAGAAGAAATACTACATACATATTCATACGTGCAATCACATATAACAGACAAACGATGAAGAATAAAAACCTGATAAAATAACAAAAATAGCAACAATACATACAGTGGCATGATATAATATATAAAATTAAGTGTATATTGTCTATATCAGTTAAAATAAAGAGACGCGTAATATGTTAGAGTGCAGTGGTTAAGAGATGAACTAAAAGATGTTCATGTGAATATGGCTTGGTACAATTATTAGTAAATAATAGGGGTATAATCGAGTCAACAAGACCATCATTTGTCGCACTACTTGCGGGTACATTTAGATAATTAAAGGCTCGTGTACTGGGTGACTCGCCCATGTATACTACTCTATCCAACAGGGTTCCAGGTACCGTTTTACCATAACATATAAAACGATACAATAAGTGCTGCATCAGTCGACGCGCTGGACTTTCCACTTTAACTATTATATGATACAAGGATATAACATTTCTATTTACAATATCTTCTATCTTTTCAATATGTAGTGTTTTAAGTAAGGCTGTGTTGTGAGATAGGTTACGTAATCCAATACTTTGTTTAATTAAATTACCCTGTGCAGATTCAAGTCGACGCATTTGAATGGCGGTGCTGCCCATACATTCTAAACGGTATGTTAACGCTGGTTGACATATACATTTATAAAGATACGCTTGAACATCAGGAGTGGCTCCTGGGTATAACATACCGGCATTACCAAGCCCATAAAGTGACTCTCTGCATTTTGTTAGTCTGTAGGTGACATGACTGGCATTGTTACCACCCCGATTAAACACGTTACCAAGTATATTAAGCGATTCTTCATTACATGGACATTTTTCACCAAGCCCCACTTTGGGTCTTGATATAACGGACACTTTCCGACAATCATGCATTTCGATGTTTCAACCCCAAATTTGAATTTCCACCTTTTATTATATGCATCACATACATCAATTACGTTCTGTAGATCTTGAGCATTTGTTGAGAATAACGTAATTTCGTCGGCGTAAGCCATAGAATTGTACAGTGTATCACCTATTATGACGCCTGCGTCACAGTTGTTCAAGTCTAATAAAAGTTGATTAATAATGTTAAAACAAATACGGCGAGAGAACGCTTCCTTGTCGTGTACCACGTGTTACATCAAACGGTTTACTATATGAACCGTTCCACTTGACTATAGCATTCAGCTTATTATACCAATTATACAATAGTAACCACTCATGTACAGGTAAAACATGAATTCACTTTAGAAACAGTGACACTTGACATATAGAATCAAAAAAAAATTCTGCATCAAGGGCAGCTACGAAGACAGGGCTGTTTTGCGATTAAAAATAAGATGTAATATCATTTAGTAAGTTGCATGCAAACGCTGTACCCCGGTTCTCGTGAAATACAAACTGAGTGTCACATAAATCAGTATCTGGTAAGATCAGTGCTTCTACCATCTTAGTATGTATAGAGCTTATAGTAATTGGCCGATAATTCTTTGCAATGGACGCACTAAGTGTAGATTTCTGTAGTATGGGAACAATTAAACCAGTGGTGAATAATGTCCTGGATAGTATAATAGTGTACAGTGATGCTAGCAGTGAACACAGTAACGAGGATTTGTCATAAATAAGATGTTCACCAGTTATACAATCGAGTCCCGATGATTAATTTTTGCTAAGTTTGGATATAAGCATGGTGACTTGATCCTGTTTTACCTCATGTGTGCCCATCAAATAACAATTACCACTATAATATTGTTCTACCATATGTTTGTCATGGGTTTGTTCAACAGTACATTCTGGTAAGGCATGCATAACATCATCATAGGATTCACCAAAATCTGTGGCACATATAGATGATATAACTGTTGTAATTTTTCGCTGTTTGATTACATTCCAGAACGCAGTCAGTTTCTTGTTCTTTAAAATAACATTAAGTGTCTGGTATTTATTGTTCACTGAGCGATCTACGCACGTCCGAATTCTACGTCTGAACACCTTTTTGATATATTTGTACGTTTCATACACTGCCCCGGCACGAGGTCTATCATTGTCAATCCAAAGTCGCCACCGGAACCGTGTACGGTATCGTAGGTGGCTGAGTTCAGGGCACCAATATGTTTTTGGTTTGTTGCAGTGTTTCTGTTTGCACCCTGCTCCGGTCATAGCGTCGTGCATAGCATCGTTCAGTTGCATAACATAATAATCAACGATATACGATAGAAAGATATAACATAAGCTATCTTTTTGAGATTCCATTGTATTTGTTTGAATTGTTTAATCACTGAATGAAACTGATTTCTACCCCGGTCTAACAAAAGGGTTCCGCGTCTCGCTTAAACTGGTTCCAAAATCTTCTCCCACTGGTGCTACGCTTTCGTTGCTAGGTAAGAGTGGCGCCACACGGTGGGCTGGAGACAAGTTAATGTTTCATGTAAACATGCAAGAGGCATTGCACGCAACACAGTTGCAAGCAACATCATTCGGCCTTGACCTTTCTCAATTGCATCGTTGCCGTTCCCTTGTTGCATAGTGTAAACGCGCCTTAATTCAACATATCGGCGTCGCAATAAAAGTGTGAATGAATGTGTGTGTATATGCGAATATATGTATATATATATATATATATATATATATATATATATATATATATATATATATATATATATATATATATATATATATATATAAATATATATATATATATATATATATATATATATATATATATATATATATTCCGAACGTTATAACTGCGGTAGGGATTCAAATTCGGCATGATTTATTTCACCAACTACACCAATTTAATCGCCGATACCACTATTTAAGTGTTGTGGTAATGCTACGCCCCTATGACGGCTAAGGTTCATTACGTCGAAATGTGATCATCACTTTATTGAGTAACCTAGTTTAACTTTGTAATGTATAACAAATACATGAAAGAAATTACACAACACAGCCCAAATAACGCATGATCTTACATTTCACCACGCCAAAAACTGACAGAGTGCGACACTCGATCACTTGTTATTATCGTAAAACATGACTATTTTTCTTCATGAGGACTACGTCAGACCTGGTCTCTGGAGATATCAACATGTAATACCATTTAAAGGCGCTATGGTAATGCTATTGCAGTTTCATTCGTGTTAAATTAGACTGACAGGATAGGACAAAAACCGAGGTACGCGTCATTACGATAATTTGCAAATTTGTTTAGAATTACATGGTATCTTCAACATTTCTTGTTAGGTACCGTTATATGGCTATATTTATAACCTTTCCAACGTACCTAATTTCTTCATGACGTTTTCAGGGGGATAAGTTATACAACATGAAAAACGTGTATTCCCTATATTTCAGTGAGGCATCCGATCGTCTAGCAAAATATTAAAATGAAGATTTTCCACCAAAATGGTAATAAAACATAATGTATAATATAAAAATTTCGTGCCACTTATATTTCCATTTGTTTGCGGTTGACCCTTTTCGGAGCTTCGATTGACCTGACTATATTAGGTCCGGCAGCACGCTTGGCAAATGTCATCCAAATATATAACAGCTTCGTCTACGTTTTGTCCAACCAGCCGCAATGCGTCTTTCTGATCAATTTTTGAAGAAAAAAAACATCCAAGATGGCTGCCACATCTTTAAATATTTTAATTTATTCTCATACGGCCGCCATACTGTATTCGTTGTAGATACCCAAGCACTGTCATAACTGTACACACATATATACAATATATTTATCTTGAATTGCGGCTGTTCAAACTTTGGGTGCATTCAAATAGCATAACAAACAATAACCTGTACATTTTATATAAAAAACAGTGGTTACGTCAATATGAAAGTATACAAAACACATCTCAATGAAGCATGCCATTTTATCGGATTTGGAAAGAAATGCATATGCAAATGTAGTTAGTTACTCATTTATGTGCCCTTGATTGTACGGAAATTGTGTAGGTCGATATCTCATGATACCTAATATGCTTCATGACATAGTCGATTCCTACACTACGGCCAATTTATAGTGAAATGAATGCGTAGTGAGCACTGACCACAACATCTCACAAAACGAAGACAACAAGTGCACCACGCAGGTTGCTATATTGCCATTACAATACTCACTTGCATGAGCAACGCAGAACTTGAAGGGACTGTTAAAGGTCCATGCATTATCGCAACACCACGAATAGGCAACGATGTCTTTTTTCGTTCTATAAAAGCATGACATCATTCGTAAGCAACGACGCATCTTTCTCATGAACACTAGCACGAATCATAACTACTAATATAATCACAATTATCAACGTAAACACAACTATCATTCTCTTCACAAACCATTATCACGGAAATTGTAACCCAACAACAGGAACACATAACACTGACACGACGTTGATGACTAAAGATGACTACAACATCAACACCGTCCAATCATGCACAAACGCCTACAACAACAACAACAACAACAACAATAACAACAGTAACAACATCAACAACACATACACACGTATAAAGCAACAAACACACTGACAACAACAGCAGCAGCAACAACATCAGTGCGAAAACAGATCGATTTAGAATTAGTGCTTACCCTCGTGCCGTAACAACCAACATAAGAACATACAATTTAGAAGATATGTGAGAATAATGTGATGAGCACAGAGCTACGGTAAATTTTAAAGCATTAATTAAACTTGAATACCTTTGAACACTGGACCCCAGATAATTTCAACCAAACTGCATTTGTTTGACTAGCTATCCTACACATTTCGATTTTATATTTGTTTCAAAAAATACATTTCTACGCTAAAACACAAATTTGATGCCATATTATAACCATATGGTAAGCATTATATATATGTATATACAATATATACATATATATGTATATATATATATATACAAGTATATATATATATATATATATATATATATGTATATATTGCACATACATATATAAAGCGTTATATATATATATATATATATAATTGATGTGTGTGTATGTATATACATATATATGTATATATATATATATATATATATATATATATATATATATACATACATACATACATACATACATATATTCGTACACACATACATACAAATCAGTTATATATTTATAACAGTTATGTATATATATATATATATATATATATATATATATATATATATATATATATATATATATACATATATACATAACTATATCGTTATATACAGTTATATATATATATATATATACAGGAAAAATATCGCTCTGTTCTGAGAGCCAATAAGAAGGCTCCCTGCAGTGTCTAAGCCAATGAGAAAAAGACGTGATGTTGTCACTCCTGGCATGAGGCAAGCAAGGAACTATCTCTAGGTGTGTATAGTTATTTATATGTTATCACTTTGCTTCAAAAGTATGCATCCAATTTGTAAATCTGTGGCAAAGATCACTTTATTTGTTTTGATTCT
>OZ024864.1:7984558-8004558 GCA_964017155.1 Oasisia sp. SBJ-2009 | reverse complement strand
ATTACGCATTTTTAGAAGTCTTCTCAGTTGGGTGAAATCGTTAATGTGTAGATCGTAGAACATTTGAAAAGTGCTGGGAAGAACTATGGTCATGAAGACGATTTTTAGCACCTTCGACACAACACTATTCACCTTAGAAATATAACGAAAGTTATTTAGTTCATTGTTTCCACACGCGGACACACGCGGAAACACGCGGACACACGCGGACACACGCGAACATAGGCGGTCATACGTGGACACACGCGGACAAACTCGGACACACACGGACACACACGGACACACGCGGACACACACAGCGGACACACACAGCGGACACACATGGACACATGCGGACAAACGCGGACACACGCGGAAAATGCTGACAAACGCGGACACACGTGGGCACCCGGACACAAGCGGACACACGCGGACACATGCGGACAAACGCTGATACACGCGGACACACGCGGACAAACGTGGACACACGTGGACACACGCGGACGCACAGGGAAACACGCAGACACACGCGGACACACGCGGACACGCATAGACATACGCGGACACACGCTGACACATCACACGGTCACACACGGATACACACTGATACATGCGGACACACGCGGACAAACGCACACCCACGTTGACACGTGCGGACACACGCGGACACACGCACACACACGTGGATGCATGCCAACACACACGGACACACGCGAACACACGCGAACACATGCGGACACACACGGACATATGCGGACACACACGGTAACAAGCGGTAACACGCGGACACACGCGGACACACGCGGACACACGCGGACACACGCGGACACACGCGGACACACGCGGCGGACATACGCGGACACACGCGGACTCACGCGGACTCACGCGGACACACGCGGACACACGCGGACACACGCGGACACACGCGGACACACGCGGACACACGCGGACACACGCGGACACACGCGGACACACGCGGATACATATGGACACACGCGGATACATGCGTTAACACGCGGGCACATACGGTCACATATCGACACACGCGAACACACGCGGACACACGCGGACAAACGTGGACACACGTGGACACACGCGGACGCACAGGGAAACACGCAGACACACGCGGACAAACGCGGACACACGCGGACACGCATAGACATACGCGGACACACGCTGACACATCACGGATACACACACACACGGATACACACTGATACATGCGGACACACGCGGACAAACGCACACCCACGTTGATACGTGCGGACACACGCGGACACACGCACACACACGTGGATGCATGCCAACACACACGGACACACGCGAACACACGCGAACACATGCGGACACACACGGACATATGCGGACACACACGGTAACAAGCGGAGACACGCGGACACACGCGGACACACGCGGACACACGCGGACACACGCGGACACAGGCGGACACACGCGGCGGACATACGCGGACACAAGCGGACTCACGCGGACACACGCGGACACACGCGGACACACGCGGACACACGCGGACACACGCGGACACACGCGGACACACGCGGACACACGCGGACACACGCGGACACACGCGGATACATATGGACACACGCGGATACATGCGGTAACACGCGGGCACATACGGTCACACATCGACACACGCGAACACATGCGGACACATGGGGACACACACGGACACACGCGGACACACGCGAAAACAGGTGGACACATGCGGACACATGCGGACACATGCGGACAGATGCGGTCACACGCGAACACCCGGGGACACCTGTGGATACACGCGGGCACACGCGGAAACACACGGACACACGCTGACACACGCGGGCACATGCGTACACACGTGGACACACGCGGACACACGCGGACACACGCGGACACACGCGGACACACAAGTGAACACGCGGGACACATGCGGACACGCGCGGGCACACGCGGACACATGCGGACACACAAGTGAACACGCGGGACACATGCGGACAGGCGCGGGCACACGCGGACACACGCGGACACACACGGTCAGACGCGGACTCATTGCCGGAAGACTTTGCTCACGCGCACCAGTCGCAAGCAAGAGGGTCGACTGTCAAAAGCTCATATGCCTTCAGCTGACGGACCAGGTAACTAACCAAACTAGATATTTAGTTATGTTAATCGCATACGTGGGAAAGAACTCGGTAGATATACAAATTATAACATAGCGCAATGACCTTATGGGGTGATTGTTTTCTGGAAGACAGAGATTGTCGCTTTATTGAATATATGTAGTTGTCAACCTAACTACCAGGAGAGCGGGCGCCCTGCATATGACGCTGTGTTAAGCCCTGTTTGGTATACTTTTATAAAGACAATAACTGACAATAACCTCCGCTCCAGTTGCATTAGCCCACTTTATATAAGTTAAATAGAAAACATTGACATTGCGCATGCGCTATGATGTGTAGATGACCTACACGAAGGACGTATTTGACCTCATTTTATCCAATTTTTGATAATTAGGCACACGAATTTGGACAGTATATCTTAGTGTGAAACCATCGGCGGGGCGCCACATGACATTTGGCGGTGTCACGTGACCTTTGCCCTTGACCTAGCTATTGACATTGGCCTTGATCTTTGACCTACCTCCCTTCTCCCACCTCTCAACGCCAAGTGCGGGTTGATCTTTACCTAAATACTACTGATAGTTGCTAGATTATTAAATTATTAAATGTTGTGTTACGTTTTAGTACCCCTTGTAGTGTTTGTTGTTTATTGAATAAATTCAATACAATTCATGTTCTACATCTACCTACCTTTACCTCGCCATTTTAGTTAAGTAATCTGGTTACACGAAACATTTCTAAGTCACTTTTAGCTGTCTTGATAACTTAATAAAGAGTTATATAAGAAGTTTTCTATTTCTTGAAACGTCTGTGGACATAATTTTAAAATAATCACACATTTTGGATATGCAAAGATATAAACAAATAACTTAATATTGATGTATCTCTGTATGTTTCCGTTTCCTCCGGCACACCCGAAAAATAACGATCGCTCGCTGCAAGACCTTCGAACACTAGCTTAGACACGCCTCGTCAAAAGCATACGAATGCAAAACACATGGTAAACTAATATGATGTCTCATGTTTCACGACAGCAAGATCCTCTTGGGCTATTATATATATATATATATATATATATATATATATATATATATATATATATATATATATATATATATATATATATATATATATATATGACGCGGCACGCCAAAACCAGGCGCTTGCCGCAGATCCTCGATCGGCGCCAGGGTATAATTAGTCAGCATACCCTCAAAATTTCGAAAGTGGGTTCTTGGCCGAATCAATCAGCAAAATCATCAATCTTTCAATATTTCCATAATAGATACCATGAAATAGTTTTGAAAGGGGTAATAATGAGCATTTTCATGCAAGCCCCTCATTAATTTCACAGCTAATTAGTCTAAAACAAAGCCGTTTTCAGGCTAATTTACCGCACTATCCTGCACCCAAATAATTACTGAACGGATACATTTCCTACTTCCTGCGAGACAAATGTTGCCATACGTTTTACCTGCTAAACATCATAAAAATGAATCAAATCCGTCGAGAACTGTAATTGTTATGATTTGTTTCAACATCGGATTAGGCCATTTTAGGGCGCCCGATCGCTTCTACATTGGCCTCCGGCGCTAACCCCGGCGCGAGCGATGAAATATTGCGCTAACAAATCGATTTTTTATACTTTCACATATTATGAGTATATGCAACATTTCAGGACAATTGGAGTATTATAAAGATGTGGTTGCTATGGTAATGTTCCACGATATCACTGTTTACGACCGATCACTTTAAAAACTCATTTTCTCGGAAGTGACATTCCACAAACTTATGCACTTGAAGTGGAATATCTTCGCCCAAGCACAAGATAAAGTGTTCATCTTGGTATCATTTTAAAGCTCTTCATCTCCTCTAATTGAATCAATAATAATGCGGAATTGTCAACTTGCCGGCAAAAGCCTGGTTTTGGCATGCCGCGTCATATATATATATATATATATATATATATATATATATATATATATATATATATATATATATATAAATACATATATATATAGAATATATATATATATATATATAAATTGTATATATATATATATAAATTATATATATATATATATAATATATATATATATATATATATATATATATATATATGTATACATATATATATATATATACATATATATATATACATATATATATATATATATATATATATATATATATATACATATATATATATATATATATATACATATATATATATATATATATATATAAATATATGCAAATATATAAAACTAAACTAGGTATATATATATAAATATATAATAATATGTCAGTGGTTTTTATCATGAAGGTACCAACAATTAAATGATGTGTATATTTATTTGATTATTAATTAATACTCCTTCGCTAATATAGTACACTATCTTAGAGTTAGACATGTCTTAGTGTTTTTCTAAATTTGCTTATAATACGGGCTAAATGATAATGATATAACATATTATAAATTTGTGTTTACGTACCTTGAATGAATGCGTCGACAAATGTCGACGCCAAACCCGAAAGGCCGATTAAACACAAGGCTAGGCTAGGCCCAAGTCGGAGGTGATCCATCACAATGACACAGATTGAATTCCTGTTTGACTTAGGATGACTGTGTTCGATTCAGCTGGTTCTGTGGTATATGAATTTGGTTATCCGCCTAACGTTTCCAGTACACGTTAGATCTAACGTCACCGTTTCAAAACAATCATAATTATTACGTCACGCGGGCAGTGACTAAAATCCGGAACGAATTCCAGAACGAATACCAAGTGGGTTGAACGGACATTGAATGCTGTAAAAGGTTTGCCTCCAAAAATCATATTTATTATTACAACCTAGGTGGACAACCTTAAAAATCAGTTACTGGAAACATGTGATTAGCCCCTAAAGATAGACACCCAAACCAGAGAGCGTAAAGGGGAGAGATGTCACTCAGCCGGTGGCATTTTGGACTTTGAACTGGTGGCGCACCAAGCGGCTGGGTGTCATGCGAGTTCATAAACAAACCGGCGTGCTTTCATTCATTTGATTAAAAAGCGATCGACTGCTCGTACGTTGACTTGGGGTGTGTGTGTGGGGTGGGGGGGGGGGGTGGGGGTGGACATGTAAAGATAAAAAAAAAATATTTTTATGCGCCAAATATATTGATTTTCAAAAATATATAATATTTTATGGTCATTTCACGGCTACATTATGATAGGATTCATGAAATCTCAGATATGATCATTATGCCTGGTTCTTTCTTTACCATGTCCCCAGACAACCTCTCCCTGTCAGCTGAAGATATGCTGCAGTCAATAATTATGTCCATAGCCTGAAAGTGCATTTAAAAATTTGTTGAAATTTTCCGGTTTTATATATACATCTTGATACATGTACTGCCTATGGACACACAACTGGTCCATTGTAAATTTTAAAGGATGTATGTACAGTAAATTATGATGTAGCCCTAAGTGTCTTTTTCTACTACTTTCAATCTTTGTATTCTAGTCATATTTACTTCTTGTTTTGGTACACATGATGTTTAACATCTCACTTAAACATGCTAAACCTACACCCGCCCAAATTGCCAACACCATCATATATGCCTCCCTGTGGTTTATGTGTTCCTCTATTTTAATACTTTGTCATACAGTTGTGTGTGCGTTAAATTATGTGTCTATTCCTAGTCATATTCATAACTTGTTTTCATGATGTTTAAATTGTATTTTTTTACACCATTGCATACTTTTGTATTTTTAATGTCTGAAGGCTTCACCTCAACAGTTTTAATACTGAACGTGGATTCCTTAATAAATCAATCAATCAATATAATTCAGTTCAGACAGTTACTGTCCAATCCCAATTTTTAGAAATATTTCATTCCTATTCTGAAACAGATCAAAAACATGAACAAAAAAGACATGGGTACAATAATACATTTATTGTAGGCATTAATAGCATGGGTACAGATATTAAAGTTAGTATACACTTCAAATGAGCCCAAAAACATGCCAATTTGGTTTGATTTGCCAACATTTGCAGAAAGTATTCAACATCATCTTTCATTTATCAAATACATATCATTTTGTAATCAAGCCACATCAAATTAGTTTATTTTTTATTTTTGACACACACGTCTACAAATAAATAATGTCTGCACATGTCCATCTATGTTTAGAATTAATGTAATTTCGCAGATGAAAGATGCATATGATACATACAACCTGTGCTGTATATTGATACATGATAGTCATGCGCCACACAAAAAGTAAAAGAATATGTGCCAGTATTAAAATGTCAATACATTGTTAGCTACATGTACATTTGTTCACAATATTCATTATAGTTAGTCTTCAGTTTCATTGAATTGGCATAGTTTGCAATTCATATCGTGTGACTGCAAAATATAGCCAAAATGTTGGTTGCCATTTACAATATTTAGTGTCCAAATGACATACAGAATTATTTCGGTGTTCTCACAAAAACGTTACAATTATTGAAACATACTAATGTTATCAGTTGATTATGTAAAACACCTGTATAACCCCTCTTATACCTTAGTCCAGCCAGGGCTATATGTATACTGTATGGTGATGTACTATATATCTAGTCAACTGTCTCAAGCAATTTACAACAATACAATCATCTGGTCTGACATGAATATAATCAAGAACATTGATTTTACCAGGACTGAAGTATCTTGCTCAACTACATGCTCAGAAGATTAAGTTCTATCCTTGGGGGGCTTGCTTTCTTTCTGGCGATCTGATTGATTGCAGCTGAATAACGTGGGAACTGCATCCCATACCAGCTTGTCACTGCTGTTGGCATTCATAAACTGTGTCTCGGTGAAGTGTTTAGCGCACATCCGGCAGTTGTTATAGAGATACCCGCAGTATCTTTTCAACAGATCTTCCCTTCTAGAGTTTATAACCCATCGCTTACTCCTGAAATAAGAAGTGCAAAAACATTGAATTACAGCCAGCATTACACATTTATTGCTAATATTTTGCCAAGGCACCTATTCTATTATCTAGAATAAGTAGAATTTAGATACACCATGTACATGAACAAGGACAAGTAGGCCAGTCTGGACACATGATACAGTGTCAGTGATATTTACTCTTAGTTCAGCCCACCACAAGATCCGCTGGGACATACTGTTAATTTATTGTCATTGATAACCACCCCCCCCCCCCCCGCCCACGACAGTACTATTACTTGGCCCAACTACTACTAAACCCGTCCCAGCCATACGGAGTGTTTTTGTTTACATCACCAGCTGACATCCAGTCTGACACTGACTGGGGGGGGGGGGGGGCGTGTCGAGGCGTTGCATTTATGCATTTATGTGTGTTATGCATGGTATTTCTTTTTAGTTTGTATTGATTTAATGCCTACCTGTCTTTATCTTTCGGGAATCTGAAGAATGAAAGCTCTGCGTTGACGCTTTTGTTGTTGCTGCAGCCAAAGGCTGAGCAAAACGAACCGCCGTGCCTGGCGTACGCCATGTTGATCTGACTTTTGCAACCCAGCCTCTTGGTTCGCTGCGGTCTATGTTTTAAAAATGGCGTCCAATGGGAAACAGCGCATGTGATTGGTCTTCCTTTAATTGTCTTTGCCCAAACTCAAAATCGAACTAGCGTTATAATGCATTCCGATATCTATTTTGCCATTTTAGTAATCAATGAAAGGGTTCGTTCCACAAAAACATTCCCAAATGTTATTTCAGCAGTTTATAGATGCTTAAAATAACCTTAACTATAAAACCTTCGCATGTAAGACCGATGTTCTGGCGAGTAAATGTATAATTATGTGTTGCAAGTTCGAGATTAAAAACATTCGGACGTTTTGGCAATATTCGGGCCCACCTCGAATCGATTTCGCTCTTGGTCTAGGTCATGGAGACTTGGACTTAGTGTTACATTTATATAATATTTTTAAATATATAATACATCTGTTCACAAAGCCACTCCACATAATTCCAGGCATACAGTGTTTAAAATATTGTATACTATGGCATATTTGTGACCTAATCCAGACATGCCACATTTTTGGGATGGCAATCCGTATGTATTTTTGACCTAAAATTCTGTAAGAATCCGTATCAATCCGTATCACTAATCAAATATTCCAGTTAACTGGCCTAAGTTATTAAGGCCTTTTCAAAACGCATGTTTGTATTGTTTGGAATGTCATTCTGCACCAATCCCGCTAAAAAGAAGTCAGATATATATATATTTTTAATTGTGTTTTTGATCAATGTAATGCCGTCGAGTCTACGCAAACAAGCCGATCAATTAAATTAGCGCAGCCTAGTCCTAGACATATGTCATATGGGTCTCAAACCCCGGCTTTGTTAAATGATGTCTAGCGTGTGCATTGCGAAGTCGAAAAAACAATTAGCCAAATTTGATCCAATTTATGCTTAAAACAAATATATCTGCATTATATATAATACAAAGTTAATGATGTAGCCTTAGGTTTGGGGACACATTCACAAATCGCAATACGTCGGCTTTGCGTCGTGATACGTCTGGGGAGCGCTATGTATTGCTCACGCCCAGTGACATCGGCTTATTTTCGTCGTCTCGACGACATTAAATTGATATAAAACACAATTTAAAAAAATTATATCCGACCTCGTTTTAGCGGGTATGATGTAGAATGACATTCCAAACACATACACATCGAAAATACTTGGTAAACCCGTTTTAAAAAGGCCCTAATAATTTAGGCCAGTTAACTGGAATATTACTGACATATTAGTTCACTTCAGCACGTTTAAACTGCATACCGCAAAACAGACAGTGTCATCAAATAATAACAATTTATCTCAGCAGTTCGCGCGTATATCGAAGTTTCACTGGCAAGCGTCAACATCTTGAAATCAGAAATATAGGCGGTTTCGCCGCGTCGAGCTCCATTTCCTGTACTGCTTTTCATAATCGTCACGCGCCCGCCACGCGCCATGTTCACACCCGTTGAGCCACCTGCCGCAGTTTTCATAACAAATTTACCAGCGCGCCATCTATTATGCGCTATAATAAACTAATCGGTGGTTTAGTTCGTTCGTTTCGAATCGAATTACTTAGTCACTAACAGTAAACGATTATTCCATTGTGCTGTAGTTTTGTGACACCTACAAGGACATAATGTGGGTAAAAATAATGTATCCGTAAATTTAGCTAAAATCCGTATCAAAATCGAGTACGGCCGTATCACTTAAAAAACGGCCAAAATCCGTATCGGATACGGGTAATCCGTATCATGTGGCATGTCTGCCTAATCGGTTTGTGTGTGCGCCGTTGTAGCCTTGGGACGCCAAAAACTTGAACTGTAACTAAGCGTGTACGCGCGTGTGGGTGCGTGTGTGTGTGTGTGTGTGTGCGAGAGAGAGAGAGAGAGAGAGAGAGAGAGAGAGAGAGAGAGAGAGAGAGAGAGAGAGAGAGAGAAATAGTGTGCGTATAATGTATTATTATTTGCTATTCGCCGCACATGTTAGCATTGTTATAAGGATTTCTGATAGTTCGACAGGGTAGCAACATGACACATGTCGATAATAATAATAATAATAAAGATAATTTAAGCGGCCTATAAAACCATACCTTTAAGAAATTAATTATGGATACACAAACAGGTAATTTGAAGATGAGGACAACATGAGGAAAAGTACCTTTTTTCAAAATGGCGTGGCTGGACGGCGTGTCGACGGATTCATGTGATATTACACGTGACATGCTCAAATCTATTGATGAATGTGCTGCCACCTTCTTGGTGAATTTGCATTAGCAGTGTTATCTGTAGGTTCTCTCCCAGCGGGCAAAATGACGTTGCAGCGATGTTGTTTCGACGTCGGTGCCCACGTCGATACAACGTCGAAATCAGGGTTACTATGAAAGTTGTATCGACGCCTTTTGTCAACGTTTTTTCGACATCGAGTAACGACGTTGTTTCGGCGTCATATATCGACGTCGAAACAACGTCGAAAACACGGTGACTATGAAAGTTGTATCGACGTCATTTGTCAACGTTTTTTCAACGTCGAGTAACGACGTTGTTTCGGCGTCATATATCGACGTCGAAACAACGTCGAAATCAGGGTTACTATGAAAGTTGTATCGACGTCTTTTGTCAACGTTTTTTCGACGTCGAGTAACGACGTTGTTTCGGCGTCATATATCGACGTCGAAACAACGTCGAAAAAACGGTGGCTATGAAAGTTGTATCGACGTCATTTGTCAACGTTTTTTCAACGTCGAGGAACGACGTTGTTTCGGCGTCATATATCGACGTCGAAACAACGTCGAAAACACGGTGACTATGAAAGTTGTATCGACGTCATTTGTCAACGTTTTTTCAACGTCGAGTAACGACGTTGTTTCGGCGTCATATATCGACGTCGAAACAACGTCGAAAACACGGTGACTATGAAAGTTGTATCGACGTCATTTGTCAACGTTTTTTCAACGTCGAGTAACGACGTTGTTTCGGCGTCATATATTGACGTCGAAACAACGTCGAAGACACGTTGCGTATGGAAGTTGGATCGACGTCAGTTGTCAACGTTTTGCCGACGTCGAGTAACGACGTTGTTTTTACGCCACATATCGACGTCGAAACAACGTTGGAAACACGTTGTATATGAAGATTGTATCGACGTCGGGTGTCGACGTTGTTTCGATGTCATATACCGATTTGGGGGATTGCAATGAACTGAAGGGGCCCCCGGAGACACCACTCCCAAATGTTGACAGTATACTGCTTGAGGAATAAAACGTACACTTATGAACTCTTAAGACAAGTGTTAATATTTATATTGTTATTTCGTGAAGAAACGTAGGTTGTAACATTTTACTGTTAAAATAAATTAAACTTATCAAGTGGTGTCTTCCCTTAATATCATCAGTATATCTATATAATTAAAACAGATATGCATTATGTCGTGGTACAAGTCGCATCGTTTTATTGCACATAGATACATTTTGATGCAACTAAAATACTCTATTTTCGTGCCTTTCGGCCAATTCCTCCCGCTCGATCTGGTGCGTATTTGAGGCATCCCCCCACAGCTGCCGTGACCTCTGTTTCCGTCCCTCCATGCTTTTTCAGGACACTCGCTGAAACATGATATTCATAACATGACTGAAACACCGTACTTTTGAAAATAGCGCCCTTTAATTATGGAAAAATTATACTTTATCCAGTTATAATTAAACACTGTGGTTTTGGGGGGAAACATTATTTGGATAGACTAGAAATAAATAAATTATGCTTTGATTCACCATTCTGTATGTTCCATTAATTCAGGAAAAAATGTACTGGTCCTCATTCCACGTTTTCATTAAATCACATTTATTGGACCCATAACATGTACATCTTATTGCATTAATTGCTTTAACTTTCTTCTTAAGACAAAATTGTTATGTTTTGGTTCAGTGGAGTGAAAAATAATGCTTTCATTAGCAAGGACAAATATAATCACCTTTGATTACTTTCATCATCTCATTCCCCGCGAAAGGAGTCTTCCCATGGTGTCCGTTCATATTCATGAGTGACATCACGTCATTCGTGAGAAGTCTACCAGATCATGAAAAGAAACAAATATTCATTTAGGTTTCAACATCAACGGTAGACGTATCTCATTTCAACAATTAGTATTTGACTGTGCTAACATTGTTTTATTGAACAGTTATAACATATATGTCCACTGACATTTTCCTGGTGCTTGAATATTGATTGTTGTCTACTTATCAAGGATCTATTAATATTATATGTAAAAAATTACTGATTCAAAAGAAACAATTTATTAAATTATATTACAGTGTATTACCTTAAATCTGGCACCAACACTGCTGTGTTAACGTAACTATCAGCAAACTAACCATGTAATTAGAACAACTGTATATTATAAAATAATACATTTTAAAGAGAGCAACATCAAGAAACACATACACAAGGCTCACTAATATATGCTCACTAATGTATTCTGGAATACTGTAAATCATATAAAAAGGGTTTAAACAAATTCTACATAAGTACAATTTTGTAATTAATGTAAGTTTCCATGTAGATTATATGCAATATATGTATGATAAAAAATACACCTAACATTGCAGTTTTATATAAAAGGTATATTACTTCATTCAAAAGTACATTTCCCTGTGACACTGTGCATTCGTCTTTTATCAGCAATCAGGCCTCCCAAGCCTGGATCCCTGCAGTTTCCCACCATTTCTGAATAGACTGCTCTGGCAGATAAGAGGAATTAAACAGAAAAGCACAGCTCAAGTGGAAAAGTTACGTTTGCATAATCCCGTTTTTAAACCTTTGCGCATTTCTAGATTAACAAATAGATTATTTGTGGAATGACTTGTATAAGTGCACGCTTGATTATATGGAAACTTATAGTATATGTAAAACATTAAACAGCATGTAAGACATATATATATATATATATATATATATATATATATATTGCTATGCGGCTATGCATTCCTTTGGTTTGGTGTGAATGTTTTTTTGGGCAAATAATTATAGCATGCCTAGATCGGCCGCAGAAACGGCGTCATGAGATGCCGCCGCGCGACTGACCTACTCGTGTGCGCCGGGCTTAATTACCCTACGCCACCCACCCCCATGGCGTAAATCCCCTAAGTAGACCTTCAACCTCCAAGAGCCACACCCTTGTTACGCGAACTCCACTGGCTGCCCATTGTGTGCAGAGTTGACTTCAAGCTACTTGTACTCACTTACAAAGCCATGCACAACGGCGCACCAGTGTATTTGTGTGAACTCGTGTGCCCGAATCAACCGACAAGAACATTGCGGTCTGCGAACAATAACATGTTAGAAGCCATACCAAAGCTGCAGATGGCTCGTTCGCTGGCGCTGTTGCGTTCCAATGGAACAATTTACCAACGGTTATTAAGATTTGTCACAATTTAACCAGCTTCAAACGTCTACTGACGACACATTTCTTTTGTATTGCATATTAGTGTAATTCGAAATGAAGATTATTATTTGTTTTACTAAAATAACAATTATTATTTACTTGTTACTATTACCAATACACTTATTTATTTGCATTATTTTACATTATTTATATACTTGCATGCATGCATGTATGCATACATACGTGCGTGCGTGCGTACGTGCATGGGTACGTACGTGCGTACGTACGTACGTACATACATACATACATACATACACACACACACGCACGCACGCACGCACGCACGTACGCACGTACATACATACATACATACATACATACATACATACATACATACATAAATATAATATAATATAATAATTTTTATAATATAATATAATATAATATAATATAGCATAGCATAGCATAGCATAGCATAGCATAGCATAGCATAGCATAGCATAGCATAGCATAGCATAGCATAGCATAGCATAGCATAGCATAGCATAGCATAGCATAGCATAGCATAGCATAGCATAACATAACATATAGCATAACATAACATATAACATAACATAACATAACATAACATAACATAACATAACATAACATAACATAACATAACATAACATAACATAACATAACATAACATAACATAACATAACATAACATAACATAACATAACATAACATAACATAACATAACATAACATAACATAACATAACATAACATAACATAACATAACATAACATAACATAACATAACATAACATAACATAACATAACATAACATAACATAACATAACATAACATAACATAACATAACATAACATAACATAACATAACATAACATAACATAACATAACATAACATAACATAACATAACATAACATAACATAACATAACATAACATAACATAACATAACATAATATAATATAATATAATATAATATAATATAATATAATATACATACATAGCATTGGGAAAAAAACAGTCACAAGTGTGCACGTATCAGGTTTGTTTGTTGACGTGATTTCAAAGTTCAGACAACATCGCGTTTCGACGTGTATAAAACGTCGATTTCGTTGCACGTCGTGACAACGTGGCGTTTCGCCGTCTATACATCGTCTTAACCTCGAAGACTCAACACGTTTCGACGTATATAAAACGTCGATGACAAGACGTTGTTATGCGAACGTCAATAACCCAACGTTGTCAAGAGGTCTGATGTGGTTGTCGATGTCATACCAACGTTTTGACGACGTCAACTTTCTGCTTCTATCCAACGTCGATAACCCGACGTTATAAAGACTTCGGAGTTGGTGTCGACGTCATTTCAACGTCGCGACGACGTCGCATTTTGACGTCTATACAACATCGATGACCCGACATTGTAAAGACGTCGGTTTTGGTTGTCGACGTCATATCAACGTCGTGACAACATGGTGTTTCGACGCCTATGCAACGTCGATAACCCGACGTTGTAAAGACAGCGGGTTTGGTTGTCAACGTTATATCAACGTCGTGACGACGTCGCATTTAGACGTCTATACAACGTCAATGACCCGACGTATTAAAGACGTCGAAATTGGTTGTCGACGTCATATCAAAGACGTGACGACGTCGGGTTTCGACGTCTATGCAACGTCGATAACTCGACGTTGTATAGACGGCTGATTTGGTTGTAGACATCATATCAAAGACGTCGTGTTTCGACGTTCAAACAACGTCGATGAACCGACGTAGTAAAGACGTCGGAATTGGTTGTCGACGTCATATCAACGACGTGACAACATCGGGTTTCGACGTCTATATAACGTCGATAACCCGACGTTATATAGACGTCTGATTTGGTTGTATACATCATGACAAAGACGTCGTGTTTCCACGTTCAAACAACGTCGATGACCCGACGTAGTAAATACGTCGGAATTGGTTGTCGACGTCATATCAACGACGTGACGACGTCGGGTTTCGACGTCTATACAACGTCGATAACCCGACGTTATATAGACGTCTGATTTGGTTGTAGACATCATATCAAAGACGTCGTGTTTCGACGTTCTAACAACGTCGATGACCCGACGTAGTAAAGACGTCGGAATTGGTTGTCGACGTCATATCAACGACGTGACGACGTCGGGTTTCGACGTCATTACAACGTCGATAACCCGACGTTGTATAGACGGCTGATTTGGTTGTAGACATCATATCAAAGACGTCGTGTTTCGACGTTCAAACAACGTCGATGAACCGACGTAGTAAAGACGTCGGAATTGGTTGTCGACGTCATATCAACGACGTGACAACGTCGGGTTTCGACGTCTATATAACGTCGATAACCCGACGTTATATAGACGTCTGATTTGGTTGTATACATCATATTAAAGACGTCGTGTTTCGACGTTCAAACAACGTCGATGACCCGACGTAGTAAAGACGTCGGAATTGGTTGTCGACGTAATATCAACGACGTGACGACGTCGTGTTTCGACGTTCAAACAACGTCGATGATCCGACGTTGTAAAGACGTCGGATTTGGTTGTCGACGTCATATCAACGTCGTAACGACATCAAGTTTCGACGTCTTTACGACGTCGACAATCCGACGTTGTAGAGACGTTGTATATACGTTGACCGACGTCGCGACGTAAATACAACCACTATTCTACGTCGATCCGACGTCGTGTGCCCGCTGGGCTGTGGCATGATCTAACGGTGTTACAACTTGCCCCGAGATGAATGTTACAACTTGCCCCGACCCGTCTTTTTCATAAAACACGATATTGCATCAAATATTCTTCAAATCCTGTTTAAAGGTTTATGTCAGAGTTACAATAATATACTCGTAAATACATCCATCAATGAAAAAGCAGAAAATATGAATTATGGATACACATAAACTTAACTTGAAAATATTGAACAAAATAGAATGGTACGTGTTTTCTTTAAAAACGGCATAAATTAATGGCGTGTCGACGGATTCGTGTGATAGTATACATGACATGCTCAAATCTATTGATGAACATGCTGTCTTCTTGCAGAATAATTTGCATTAGTAGATTATTTGTTTGCAAGCCCTCTGTTACAACTTACCCCTGTTACAACTAGCCCCGGTCTCCCCTACATGGTGAGACAATGCGCGACTTGAATTGATTGGGGACAGGAAACAAAAATGACATTCTAACGATGGTTGACAGTTGTAGTTTCAAACTGATGAAAATGAACTAAAGCGATTTGGGAGGTTTTGTTAGTAATAATTTTAGCGGTATTGACATATGGCTGGATGTCAGTAATACCGCTCGGATGGAAGATTTTCGTAAAGGCAAAGGCTGATAAAAGACTAGTCTATAGCTCGGATTCTGTTCCATAATGAAAACCAGGAGATACATATCTTGTGTTTGGCCTTTATTATCTTAACTGTCCAATTGAATGTTGAGTCTATTGAATGTTGAGTCTACCACACTGTCATAGACAAATATTTAGCGATTTATGTAACGCAGATAGTAGTAACGAATTTTGGCCGTAGGTGGCTTTTACAGGATTTTCTTTGCTATGCGTTAACAGTTCGATAAACACTTATTTATGAAAAGTTGTCTAAATGACAATCATCATAGCACATGTACACATTTGCCTCAAAACAGGTTGTACTGCGCGAAAGATGGCATTCTTCATTACTTATCAAGATCGCCAAACTCAAGTACTAGCCGCCGATGCGATAATAATATATTAAAATAGGGACCGACAAATCCGCTAGGAGCGCGTTGGTAGGTCGGTTGAAATTTGTGTTCACTAGGTTTTTCTGCTCACGAGGGGAGGCCCAGGGAAACTCCTTTTGGGAGCCTCGTATTATTCGTATGACGGTGAAACCACATTTGTCTGAGATCCAAAATGACAGAGAATGCGGCCGTGTGAATTGCAATATTTTACGCGGGATATTTCATTTAGATTTTTATGAGTGAATATACGCTATGTTCGGATAATTATATCTTTGTAGCACGCGGAGGTAGTTGTCTTAAGTTTGGATAGTATTTAGATGAATATTTTGTAAGAAGACCCTGACAATTTGATATGAATCGCTTGTAGCGCATTGTAGCTAAATTGTTTTGAATATACCGGCCATCTTGGAGTAATCTAATATCAGATTTAAATCTAACTGCAACTTTGAACACGATAATATTTCAAAAAGATATATTGGTGTGAATAAATATCTAAAATTATAATCTTTCTAATATTACAAATGTATAAGTTTATTTGAGTATCGTATCACTAATATTGGCACAGACAGCTTCCCCATGCTAATTATTATAATGCATAACTACAAACACAATTTGTGGACAGTTCGATTATTACAACCAAAAAACAAAACAAAGTCCTGTCTTTCAACATGGACACAATTGACTTTCTGACCCAAGCCTCGTTTTCGTGCGTGAGACATACATTGCCTATACCAATAATTCTACTCATAGTAGAGCATGTTTGAGTTACCACAATTATTAGTATTATTAATTTATTCAGCTTCCGTTGCCGGAGAAGAAGCATTACATGCATATTCATACCTATAATCAAACATAAAAGACACACGATGAATAAGTAAACGTTAGAACTAACGTCACCATTTCAAAATAGTCATAACTATTACTTCACGAGGGCAGTATGTAAAATCCAGAACGAATTCCGGAACGAATGAGGTAGTTTATTATTATTAATAATAATTTATTCAGCCTCCGTTGACTGAAAAGACAAAATTACATATCTATTCATGCGTAAGATGCGTAATATATCAGAGTGCAGTGGTTAATAGATGAACTAAAATATGTTCCCGTTAATATGGCTTGGTAAATTATCAGTAAACAAAATGTGTCTAATCGAGTCAACAAGACCATTATTGTTTGTCGTATTAGTTTCGGGTATATTAAATTAAAGGCTCGTTTAGTTGGTGACTCGCCCATGGATACCACCCTACCCAGTAGGGTTCCAGGTACCGTTTCACCATAAGGTATGAAACGAAACAATAAGTGCTTCATCAGTCGACGTGCTGGACTTTCAACTTTAAATAATCTATCATACAAAAATAACACATTTATAGTTACAATATATTCGATCTTTTCAATATTTAGTGCTTTAAGTAAGGCTGTGTTGAGAGATAATTTACGTAATCCAACACTTTGTTTAATTCATCTACCCTGTACATATTCAAGTCGACGCATTTGGATGGCGGTGCTGCTCATACAGTCTAAACCGTATGTTAACGTGGGATGACATATGCACTTAAAAAGATACGCTTGAACATCAGGAGTGGCTGCTGAGTATAACATATCGGCATTACCGAGCACATATAATGACTGTCTGCATATTGTTAGTCTGTTGGTGACATGGCTGGCATAACTGTCACCACCAATAAACACATTACCAAGGATATTAAGCGAATCTTCATTACATAGACATTTTCACCACACTTTCAGGACACTTTCCAACAATGATGCATTTAGATTGTTCAACCCCAAATTTGAATATTCACCTATTACTATATGCAACACATACATCAATTATATTAATTAATCCGACAGAGGGCGCTCCAACGCAGCAAGTTTTTATGATATACTTTTAAACGGTGCTAAAAAAATGTAATATGTTCAAAACTAAGAAGTATGCCAACATAAAAGCTACAAAGACAAATAAATATAAAGACTGGTTTAATGCAGACTGCCATGATAAAAGAAATCCATTCAATTGAGCAAAGGAATATAATGAGTCCAACGCTTTCTGAGGGATAATAAATAAGAACACCAATCAAGTTAACATAGGACATGTTACTACTGATGAGTTTCTTGAACAAATTTCAGAATTAAATTATATATAGAAATGAAGCTGAGTTTCAGTGTGATATGATTGGAAACCAAATGTCAAGCAGTGTTACTAAATAATACCCAGAGTATGAAATACTATGAAATGTGAAATCTACCAATTTATGAGGCAGAAGAGAAGACAGCTGTGAAACGATTGAAAAATAGAAAGACGTAATACTATTACTGAAATGATCAGAGCTTTCTCAGAAGATCACTTGCATATGCTAACACAAATATTTAATGTTGTACTACAAAGTGGACGTGATTGGTTAATTGGCATAATAAAACCAATACAAAAAAAAGGTGACATTAATGACCCAGACTATTACAGAGGGATAACTCTTCTTAGCTGCTTAGAAAGAATATTCACATACATCATAAATGAAAGACTAACAGCCTTTATGAACTCGAAACACATACTGAGTGACGCCCAAACTGGTTTAGGAAAGGCTATTCTACAACCGACCAAATATGTACACTGAAGTGTATTGTTGAATTATGTTTATGTCAAGGTAGAAGATTGTTCTGCAATTTTGTTAATTATAGTAAGGTATTTGACTCGATCAACTGAGCAATGTTATGTACAAAATTAATATAATATAGTGTATCGGGAAAAGTACTTAATGTTATACTGAATGTGATCAATCAAATCATGTGTCATGAACAATAGTGTGCAATCAGAATGTTTCGATTGACGATTGAGACAAGGAGAACGGTTATCACCATTTTTGTTTGCATTAGTTCTCAATTATATGGAAACATTCTTCCCAGCACAGAAATGGAATACATTAAACTCTTTAGACAAACTGCACAATGACAGCAATGATGGTAGTAATGGCATGTTGAATATGTTTGTTCGCCTGAATGCAGATTACACTTTAATAATTGCCGAAAATAAGCAACATGCAGAAGAATCTTGATCTACTGACTGAATACTGTATATGGCACAACATGAAGGTTAATATCAGAAAAACAAACATTATGTTTTTGCGAGGTCAAAGACAAGGATACGTAATATACGCACATTTATATTTGGTAAGACGGATCTTGATCAAGTGGAGCATTACATGTATCTGGGTATTTGCTTTAATTGGAATGGATCCTTTGTTAAAGCTAAAGTTG
>OZ024864.1:7954558-7974558 GCA_964017155.1 Oasisia sp. SBJ-2009 | reverse complement strand
TGTATGTATGTATGTATGTATGTATGTATGTATGTATGTATGTATGTATGTATGCATGTATGCAGATATGCATGTATGCATGTATGTATGTATGTATGTATGTATGTATGTATGTATGTATGTATGTACGTATGTATGTATGTATGTATGTATGTATGTATGTATGTATGTATGTATGTATGTATGCCTTTATGTATTTAAGCAAGAACTATAAATACGATGGCGTGATGTGGTCTTAGGATAGTTTGCCAATTAACAATACTGATAAAGACGGCTGCTCACAGGAAACTGCCAGGTAAGTAAAGACACAACTTCGGATGTGAAGCCAATGCAGATACTTTAGAAGCGGCATAAAAATAATAAGAACATGTATTCCTTGTCACAACGCTACCTAAGCAATTCTGAACACATTGTAATGTTGTGATATCCTTAAGTATTACATTATGAAAAGGTGAATTACAATAGCCCAGTCTACTAGTGACTAGTGTATGTGTGTGTATATATGTATGTATGTATGTATGTATGTATGTATGTATGTATGTATGTATGTATGTATGTATGTATGTATGTATGTATGTATGTATGTATGTATGCATGTATGCAGATATGCGTGTGTGTATATGTGTGTATATGTGTGTATGTATGTAGGTATGCATGTATGTATGTATGTATGTATGTACGTATATATGTATGTATGTATGCATGTATGTGTGTATATGTGTATGTGTATATGTATGTATGTATGTATTTACCACGTACGTATGTATGTATGTATGTATGCATGTATATATATATATATATATATATATATGTATGTAAGTATGTATGCATATACGTATATATGTATGTAATTATGTATGTATGTATGTATGTAATTATGTATGTATGCGTGTATGTATAAATGTGTGTATGTATGCATGTATGCATGTATGCATGTATGTATGTATGTATGTATGTATGTATGTATGTATGTATGTATGTATGTATGTACTTATGTTTTTAAGTATGTATGTATGTGTGTGTAAGTATTATATGTATGTATGTAAGTGTGTATATGTATATGTATATATATATGTATGTATGTATGTATGTATGTATGTATGTATGTATGTATGTATGTATGTATGTATGTGTGTATGCATGTATGTATATATGTATGTATGCAATTATGTACGTATATATGTATGTATGTATGTATGTACGTATGCATGTATGTATGTATGTATGCATGTATGTATGCATGTATGTATGCATGTATGCAAGTATGTATGTATATATGTATGTATGAAAGTATGCATGTATGTATGCATGCATGTATGTATGTATGTATGTATGTATGCGTATATGTGTGTGTATGTAGGTATGTATGTATGTATGTGTGTGTATGTATGTATGTATGTATGTATGTGTGTGTATGTATGTATATATGTATGCAATTATGTACGTATATATGTATGCATGTATGCATGTATGCATGTATGCATGTATGCATGTATGCATGTATGCATGCATGCATGCATGCATGCATGTATGCATGTAAGCATGTAAGCATGTAAGCATGTGTATGTGTGTGTATATATGTATGTATGTATGTATGTATGTATGTATGTATGTATGTATGTATGTATGTATGTATGTATGTATGTATGTATGTATGTATGCATGTATGCAGATATGCAGTATGCATGTATGTATGTATGTATGTATGTATGTATGTATGTATGTATGTATGTATGTATGTATGTACGTATGTATGTATGTATGTATGTATGTATGTATGTATGTATGTATGTATGTATGTATGTATGTATGTATGTATGCCTGTATGTATTTAAGCAAGAACTATAAATACGATGGCGTGATGTGGTCTTAGGATAGTTTGCCAATTAACAATACTGATAAAGACGGCTGCTCACAGGAAACTGCCAGGTAAGTAACGACACAACTTCGGATGTGAAGCCAATGCAGATACTTTAGAAGCGGCATAAACATAATAAGAACATGTATTCCTTGTCACAACGCTACCTAAGCAATTCTGAACACATTGTAATGTTGTGATATCCTTAAGTATCACATTATGAAAAGGTGAATTACAATAGCCCAGTCTACTAGTGACTAGCGCAGTCGCAATGATTATTGCAATATATAGAGGCAAATACTGACGACTACGTCCCAAATCACGAAACCATTCTTTATTTTGTTACGATGCCTTTGTGGGCCAACAATAAGAAACTCTGTTTTATCAGCATTCACCGTCGATCTATTTTCAGTCAACCAATAACAAACGTCGTGAAGACAATTTCTAAGTTGATGTAAGGAACTATTTGCATCTGGAGCAGATAACGATATAATAATGATAAGCTTGAGTATCATCTATATAAACAGGATAACTCAAATGATGCCTATTAATAACTGGACTCAGTGGAGTCTTGCAACGTGTACAACGTAACAAGTGGAATGATTAAAGTATACATATTAGATTCCTGCTATTACAAACCATGTTATACACAATTCGTAATGATTACAACGTTCTAGGTCAACGCACACTTTCGCCCACTCTCGGCCCTTTAATGAATAAGAAATTATATTACAACAGCTCGACCCTTCAATAAATAATTCGTTATATTACAGCAATAATTTGGCGTCTTTACTATCAAGCGCAAATAAGTTGTGACATATGTAAAAGCCGTTGGCGAAACGCCAGATCTTGTCGTGTTCATTCTCTAGCACGACATTGAGCTGTTAAACCACCGTATCAAATGAGCCTATACAAAACAAGAAACACCACTTTTAGTTACTTTGTATTCACAGTCGTAACGTATGAGTGTACGTGAAACAAGCGAGATTATGATGAGCACTCCTCGGGTGGAACAGTGGTAGGTCTCAATTGCGAAAAGATTAGTTTAATAGCTTATAATTGAATTGCGCATGTATTAATAACAACTATGAGCATTTACTATTAAACGGTCAGTTGTATGTATGTGTGTATGTTACTGCGTGCGTGAGTGAGCATTCAGTAATTGCAAATGTACATGTAATAAGATTAACGCAATGCAACACAAATTGAATATAATAAAAACATGTACAGGAATCGGAAAATGCAATATAACCGTGGATACTATCCGCGAAGTAGGACACTTTGTAAAAGGCTGCTTGATAATGAGGACGAACTATATTATGTATAGGTCATGAAAAAACGAAAACAATAACTAATTAATTATTTGTAACGTACCAAAAAGGAAACATGAAATACATTCACCACTATGACGATATCAAGAATATGCCACTTACTGGTTATTCTTTTTAACAGCCCAGACTCTCATACGTCTTAACGGCGACGCCAGCACATGTTAGCAATGAGGAAAAAGTCCCAGTCGCAGAATTTATAGCCGCTGAAAGAAAGAAACAACGAACGGTAAAGTTACATACGGGTTACCCCAGGTGTGAGAGAAAGGAACACGAATTGTTCACCGTGTTGAAATACTCGATCGGTTCGCTAAATTCCGCATGACATGTCAACGATATGTTGGTACGAAAGTAATATTGTTTGACTGAGCCGGAGCTTCTGTTTGCCGGTTGGTTGGGTCATACTCAAACCATTACGTGGGCACGTGTGTGTTGTGTGCTCGAGCGAGACACGTTGGTTTGGAGGAGCCTACACCAAACAAAGTTCCGGAATTCGTTGACAAGTTTTCAGAAAGGTTAAAAGAGAAACCAGCGTGTATGTCGTTTTCAGAGCAATTTGGGCTTGTTTAACATCAATTATCATCCAGACGAAAGCTCCAACTTACTTGAACTCGCAAGGTTTACGGTTTAGTATCTTTCCCTGGTAGGGGAATCCGCCGCAATTCGTTTCAACTGGAAACATACTTCAATATTATGATATGAAATAATATTATAGTTACGTCAAGGAAACTGATAACATATTGCACATCATGACCTAGGCGATACCAAGGAATAATTGCAGGCACGAACAGCTAGGCAGTTGCTAACCTAGCCTGCTCCGCTCTTACCTAGTGTTTATATTCAATTCAATTCACTTTAATATGTTATAACTTATGAGCAAAACATGTAAAAAGATGAAATGCAAAATGTAACCACAACAAAAGCGAACCGGTTGACATCAATATTGGGTTTTAGTTTATAAAAGACAGCCGTCAGATCCTTATTCCCTGATAACATTCAACATCGAATTATTACAACTAGTCCATTCATTGTATGTTTCAATTTCATACAAATTGCAACATTACGGTTGGGGGCAGTTTTAGAGTCTACATTACTTTAATAAAAGGTCGCATGTGTCACTAACATGTTGCTGTGTATACGTAGCTAGTGTTGTACACATTATTATCCGTGATGTCGTCACATAGATGGTATACATGGTTGGAAAAGTAATGCATTTTGTTGTTTAGTTGTAAGTAATATTTGTAGTTTCAACGACCCATGCGATTTGTGTGAGCTAATTTGCAAATTATTGTAATTGACACGTATTATGATGTTCTGCCTGTCCCATAAAGTTGTGGTTTAACAAAAAACAAACTGCATTTGCAATTACGATGGTGTTATAGGAAGTACTACGTGTCTTTTGCATTGCCTCTACCACTAATGTATTTATAATCAATTAATTGTCAGATGTAACATAAAATAACCTTTTGAGATGCCTGACATTGTACTTGTTTGAATTGTTTAATCACTGGATAACAGTCTACCCCGGGCTAACAAAAGGGATCCCCGTCTCGCTTAAACTTATTTGAATTGTTTAATCACTGGATAACAGTCTACCACGGTCTAACAAAAGGGATCCGCGTCTCGCTTAAACTGGTTCCCCAACCTTCTACCACTGGTGTTACGCTTTCGTTGCTAGGTAAGAGTGGCGCCACACGGTGGGCTGGAGACAAGTTAATGTGTCATCGCAGCAGCAGTAGTGTCGCATAGTGTAAACATGCAAGAGGCATTGCACGCAACTCAGTTGCAAGCAATACCTCGTTGCCGTCCCCTTGTTGCATAGGCATAGTTTAAACCCGCCATAAGTCAACATATCGGCGTCGCAATAAAAGTGTGAATTATTTTTTTTGGTATATGCGAGTATATATATATATATATTCGCATATACAATATATATATATTAATATATATATATATATATATATATATATATATATATATATATATATATATATATATATATATATATATATATATATATATATATATATATATATATATATATTCCGAACGTTACAACTGCGGCAGGGATTTAAGTTCGGCATGATTTATTTCACCAACGCGACTAATTTCACCGCCGATACGACTAATTAATATCAAACGAAAATTATGTAGGCATCTTAACTTAAGACACTCATCCAGCATTAACAAACATTTGATCAAATAATGAAAAAAAATGACAGATTTCGCATACGCATATCAAACCAATATAGAGTGTTGTGGTAATGTTACGCCCGTATAACGGCTAAGGTTCATTATGTCGAAATATGATCCTCACTATGTTGAGTAACTTATTTTAACTTTGTAGTGTACAACAAATAAAAAAAACAAAAAAAACCACAGCCCAAATAACGCACGCTCTTACATTTCACCACGCCAAAAACTGATAGAGTGCGACATTCGACCACTTGTCATTATCGTAAAACATGACTATTTTTCTTTATGAGGACTACGTCATACATGATCTCTGGATACATCAACATGTAATACAATTTAAAGGCGCCATATTAATGCTATTGCAGTTTGTTTCGTGTTAAACTAAACAGACGGCATAGGCCAAAAACCGAGGTACGCGTCATTACGATAATTTGCAAATTTGCTTAGTAGTGTGTGTTTTCAACATTTATTATTAGGTACCGTTATATGGCTATATGTATTACCTTTCCAACGTACCTATTGTTTTATGACGTTTTTAGGGGGATAAGTTATACAACATGAACAACGCGTACTCCCTATAGTTCAGTGAGGCATCCGGTCATCTAGAAAAAATATAAATGACGATGTTCCACCAAATGGATTTGTTTCTAGTAATAAAACATCATGTATAAAATACAAATGACGCGCGACTTATATTTTCATTTGTTTTGCGGTTGGCCCTTATCGGAGTTTCGATTGACTTGACTATATTAAGTCCGGCAGCAAGCCTGGAAAATAGCATCCAAATATATAACAGCTGCGTCTACGTTTTGTCCAACCAGCCGCAATGCGTCTTTCTGTTCAATCGGTAGTGTAGTTGCCGATACCCATACATTGACTTGCACCATTTGATATGTGCACTGCTTTACTTAAGCTGTCGTAAAAAGGCTTGTCGTCCATGAAGCAATACTACAATGGGCTCCAAAATATCTAGTTTTGGTAATTAATTGTTGGGTATCAAGAACAAGAACATGTTTCTACGGCTCCGCCTGCTATTCTGTCTGCATTTAACTTGAAACATGGCCAATTTTAAACAGACCATCAATTTTATTTTCAAATTACATTGTTAGTATAAACATATATAGCTTACATTTGGTGTAATTCTAAATATATGTAGATTTTCATCTGTTGGAATTTTGAAAAGACCAACATCCAAGATGGCTGCCACATCATTAAATATTTTCATTTATTCTCATATAGCCGCCATACTGTATTCGTTGTAGGTGCCCAAGCACTGTCATAACTGCACAAATATATATAAAATACATTTATATTGAACTGCGGCTGTTCAAACTTTGGGTGCATTCAAATAGCATAACAACTAACAAACAGTACATTTTATATATAAAAAAACAGTAGTTACGTCAACATGAAAATATACAAAACACATCTTACTCAAGCATGCCATCTTATCGGATTTGGAAAGAAATGCATATGCAAATGTAGCTTCTCATTTCTGTGCCCTTGATTGTATAGCAATTATATAGGTCGATATCTCATGATACAGAATATGCTTCAGGACATAGTCGATTCCTACATGATGGCCAATTTGGCGAGTGAAATTAATGCACAGTGAACACTGGTTACAAAATCTCACAAAATAAAGGCATCAAGTGCACCACGCAGGTTGCTGTCTTGCCTTCAATATACTCACTTGCACGCGCAATGCAGAACGTGATGTTACCGATAAAGGTCCAAGCATTCTCGCAACAGTACGAATGGGTAATGACCTCTTTTGTCGTACTATAAAAACATGACATCAGTCATAAGCAACGACGCATCTCTCCCATGAACACTAGCACGTATCATGACTACTAATATCATCACAGTTATCAAGGTAAACACAACTATCATTCCCTTCCCATACCATTATCACGGAAATTGTAACACAACAACAGCAGCAACAACTAACACTGACACGACGATGATGACTAACGATGACTACAACATCAACACCGCCCAATCATGCACAAACGCCTACAACAACAACAACAACAACAACAACAACAATAACAACAACAACAATAACCACAACAGTAACAACATCAACATCAACATCAACAACACATACACAGGTATGCAGCAACAAACACACTGACAACAACAGCAGCAGCAATAACATCAGTGCGAAAACAGATCGCTTTTGAAATAGTGTTTACCCTCGAGCAGTAAGAACCAACATAAGAACATACAATTTAGAAGATATGTGAGAATGCTTTGATGAGCACATAATTACGATATATTTTAAAACATTTTAAAACTAGCATACCTTTGAACACTGGACCCCAGATAATTTCAACCAAACTGCATTTGTTTGACTAGCTGCTATCCTACACTGTTCGATTTTACACTTATTTCAACAAAATACATTTCTACGCTAAAACACAAATTTGATGCCATATTAAAACCATATGGTAAGCATTATATATATTGCATATACATATTTAACGAGTTATATATAACTGATTTGTATATATATATATATATATATATATATATATATATATATATATATATATATATATATATATATATATATATATATATATATATATATATATATATATATATATACATACATAAACAAATCAGTTGTATGCTTCTTTAAAGTAAAAAAGAAGTGCTTTAAGGTGATTGATAATAAACGAAAGCCCTTTTAAACGGCACAATCTGACACCAGTGACGACGATAATGGTGCCGACAGACATACCGCTCAAAGACGACATTAACAACGCCAACAACTATAACTATGATGACAACAATAATGCCAACGACAAAACGACAACAACAAAAACAGCATCCACGGTCGCGACAAACGACACTGATGTATTCAAACTATAAATTATCTCGTAGACAACATAGAAAACAGGTAGCGCATTAGCATAACATTTACAATAATATTAACTACTGGCAAGTAGCCTTTTATCGCAACAGGCAGCATGACTTACTCGCAACAGCGTTTAGCGAATATCCACCAGCCGCATTTCTTCCAAGTATGGCATACTTTTTTGGTCAAGTGGCATAGCTTCTCAAACCTATCATTCGCAAATTTGCCCTCCCGTGGCTGACATATTCCACAACCTGATATCGTTGTAAACAAGCAAATCAATAAAAACTTGAAAATACTGGCATTGTGTATCATAATCTCACCAGACACTTAATCATAATTTTAAAACTACTACAGCGCCTAAATCCTAAACAAAAATCAAGTTCAGAAGCGATCCCAAACAAATTATTTAGCTAGTCATACACGGGACAGGCAAAAGTTGTCATTGGAGCATGGAACCGCCGAAGTTATTTGGTTGGAAAAGATATTTCAAATAAATAATATTTATTTGAAACTGCCAGTTTGTATGTGTTGCCATGCCAGAAATTGAAAACATATTATGTTTTCAATTTCTTGTCAACAATCAGCTTAGCTTTAGGAAATAAAGGTTGTTTTGAAACGGATGATGTATGGGTCCTAGAGAGATCAGAAGAATGTAGCAAATTAAATAAATATGTCGGTTGTTGAGGTAAAACATACATCATCTAACAGTAGCTAATTAAAATTTAATTCGGTGTACAATTGGAAGCCGATGTTTCTGCTCATGAAATGGTAGTGGTGGTGAGAAGTATCACTCGTGGTAAACAATTATGTACACGTTGGAGTTTAGATAAGTCTTTTGGCAATGTAATTTAAAAGGGAATTACAACAGTCCAGTCGACAATTAATCAGAATAACTGATATTGTTTTAGCAGAGCATAAAGATACATGATACCAGACTCGATGGAAATCACGTATGTGTTAGAAACATGATTTGCATACTTGTGAAATGTACTGAAAACACTTGGACAAACGCGGACACAAGCGGACACAAGCCAACACATGTGGATACACACTTGGACAAACGCGGACACACACGGACGCACGCGGAAGTAGGCGGACACACGCGGACACAAGCGATCACACGCGGACACACGCGGACACACGCGAACACAAACGGACACACGCGAACACACGCGGACACACGCGGACACAAGCGAACACATGCGGACACACACACGGACAAACGCTGACACACGCGGACACATACGCATATAGGCGGACTCACGTGGACACAAGCATCCGCGTGTGTCCAAGTGAGTCCGCGTGTGACCGTGTGTGGCCGTGTGTGGCCGTGTGTGTTCGGACACACACGGACACACGCGAAGACACGCGGACACACGCGGTCACACGCGGACATACACGGACTCACGCGGACACATGCGGATACAGGCGGATACATACGGCCACACTTGGTCACATGCGGACACATGCGAACAGACGCGGTCTCACGTGAACATACGCCGCTACGCGAGGACACACGCGGACACACGCGGACACACGCGGACACTTGCAGACAAACGCGAACACACGCGGACACACACGGACAAACGCCGACACACACGGATACACACGGACACACGCGGACACACGCGGGCACACGTGGACACACTCGTTGAAACACACACACACACATACATACACGCACAGGCATACGCACAATAACACACGTGGACATACGCGGACTCACGCAGACACCCACACGCACGTGCACGCACGACATATGTCAGTTACCTACGTGGAGAACGTGACCTATGTGACATGCATACTGGACATGGTAGCGATAGTGTACAACAATTGTGTATTGGCGGAAGAGCTGTGTGACGTACATACCGGACACCTACGTGCTGTACATAAGAAGTAAATCGTGAACTACAATTTTGTATTGGCGGAAGACCTATGTGACCTACATACTGGACACATACATAGTGGACATGGTCGCGTTCGTTTACTACAATTCTTTATTGCTAGAAGACTTTGCGCACGCGCACCAGTCGCAAGCAAGAGGGTCGACTGTCAGTATTTCCTATTCCTTCAGCTGACGGACCTGGTTACTAACCACACTATATATTTAGTTATGTTAATCGCATACGCAAGGTATGCACATTATAATATGGCGCAATGACCAAATGGGGTGATCGGTTTCTGGAAGATAGAAATTGTCGCTCTATTGAATATATGTTTGTAGTTGTCAACCTAAAACCTACCTTATAAAGACACAATAACTGACAATAACCTCCGCTCCAGTTGAATTAACGCACTGTTGTATAAGATAGCTAGAAAAATGTGCTATTGCGCATGCGCTATGATGTATAGATGACCTACACGAAGGACATGAAGAAGTGACCCAAGTGGCCTACGTGCAGAACGTGATGATGATAATTGACCTTAACGTTCACAGTACTTTAAAATAAGACACACGTAATTTTGAGTATTAGTTCACGACATATACGCCAGTTGACTCCACTTGTGGGTTTACCTAGTTTGTTGTTCACCACCTATCCGCTAGGGGAATCTACATGACCCTGACCCCACTTGAACCAATTAAAACAATTAGACGCACGAATTTGGAGACTATATGTGACCTGTCCGCTAGGTGATGTCACCATTTCATCAACCATCCGGTAGGGGCGTCATTTAACATTTGGCGATGTCACGTGACTTTAGCCCTTTGACGTATCTATTGACCTTGACCTTTGACCTTGATTTTTGCCCTTCCTCCGCTCTTCCACCTCTCCGTGTCAAGTGCGTGTTGATCTTTATCTAAATACTACTCATAGCAACTAGATGTTGCGTCCATATTAAATGTTGTGTTACCTTTTAGTACACCTTGTAGGATGTGTTGTTTATTGAATAAATTCAATAAATTTCATTATCTTCATTGACCTTTACCTCGCCATTTTAGTTAATTCATATGGATACACGAAACATTTCTAAGTCACCTTTAGCCGTCTTGATAACTTAATACAGACTTCCATGAGACGTTTTCTATTTCTTGAAACGTTTGTGGACATAGTTATATATATATATATATATATATATATATATATATATATATATATATATATATATATATATATATATATATATATATATATGTATATACATATATATATATATATATATATATATATATATATGTATATATATATATATATATATATATATATACACATATATATATATATATATAATATAACTAAACTACACATAATTATAATAATATGCCATTGGCCTTCATCATGAAGGTACCAACAATTAAATGATGTGTGTATTTATTTGATGATTAAAGAATATGTAACTCCTTCGCTAATATAGTACACTGTCTTAGAGTTAGACTTGTCTTAGTGTTTTTCTAGATTTGTTTAAAAATCTGTATTTTATTCCATCTTGCAAGCCTGGAGTTTAATAAGTATAATCCGCAAATGTTCTTACACCATAGGATATGGCTACACTGTGAGCTACCAACATTTCTAACAAAATTAAGCAAATTAGACTTATAATACTGGCTAAATGATAATGTATAACATATTATACATTTGTGTTTACGTACCATAAGTGTTTGGTTTGTCTTTGGAAAATGGCGACCAGAAACCCAAAACTGGCAAAAGGCCGATTAAACACAATGCTAGGCTTAGCCCAAGTCGGAGATGATCCATAACAGTTTGAATTCCTGTGCAACCTAACTTAGGGTGACTGTGTTCGAGTCAGCTGGTTCTGAGGTGTATTCACGAATGTAGATTGTTGCTGACCACGTTTCGCCGACACGAATTTGGTTATCCACGTAATGTCTTCAGTAAGCGTTAAATCTAACGTCACCGTTTCAAAACAGTCGTTATTATTACGTCACGAGTGCAGTGTGTTAAATCGGTAACTAATTCCAGAACGAATGAGGTACCACAATTATTATTATTATTAATTGATTCAGTCTCCGTTGCCGGAGAAGAAACATTACAAATATATTCATACGTACAAGCACATATAAAAGACACACGGAGAAGAATAAAAACCTGATAAAAAATAAAGTAAATAGCAACAATACATTCAGTGGCATGATGTAACATATAAAACTCAGTGTATGTTGTGTATATCAGTTAAATTCTAGAGAAGCGTAATATATTACAGTGCAGTTGTTAACAGATGAACGCATAAAGTTAATCTTCTTAGCTGCGTAGGAAAAGTATTCACATCCATCATAAATGATAGACTAACAGTCATTGTAAACTTGTTTAGCAAGTGAGGATCATCCTTCGAAGTAGAGTCTTGATGTGGGGGTCGCGAGATGTATGTTTATTGATGACTGACACTAACGGCTCATTATCCGTGAAGAAACGAACATTCTGATTTGCCCATGCACCCCCCCCCCCCCCAGACAACTACAGCAGCCATGATAGGGAACAACTCCAACACTGCAATGTTCCGGGTGAACCATGCTGAGGGCCATTTTCCCCAAAACCAGTTCTTGCCATAGACTGCCCCATAACTTACACTGCCTGTTGCATCAGTGTATATATCTAAACACCCGTCTGTGTGGAAGCGATCAGTCAGGAAACACGCCCTCCCATTGGAATTATTCAGGAATTCCTGCCACACTGTCAAGTCAAGATTAGCCTGCTTAGTAAGCCTAATGTGATGATGAGGCCTTGTTACGCCAATAGTCATATATGTGAGACGTCTTAAAAAAACACCTTCCAGATAATACGACACAAGTAGCATGACCTAACAAGCCTAAGAGGGATAGTAACTGCTGAAGACTGACCTTCTGTCGAGTTACGAAAGCTGCTATCATTGACATACATTTGGCTAGTTTATCATCCGGCAGTCTGGCTTCTAGCTTCACCGTGTACCGGAATTATACGGAATGCAGCTTGAATGTCCAGTTTTCCTAGAAAAATGGTGTGCGGTGATTTAATGATGAAGGCAATAGCATCCTGTACAGTGGCATACTGTACAGAAGAACATTTATGTGGAATCCCATCATTAACCGATGACCCTTGTGTATGGGATAAGTGGTGTGTTACACGGTACTCACCAGGGGTGCTCTTGGGGACTACTCCCGTTGGTGAAACCCTAAACTTATGAACTTTAGGGGGAACACGGCTAGGACCAAGAATACGGCCGAGTTTGATTTCCTTGGAGATCTTAGCATCAATAACTTCTGGAAATGCAAAAGCAGATTTAAGATTTGTTGCCAATAACTGTGGTGTATTTGGCAAATTAATGCATCCTATTCGAAAACCCTGTGTAAACCCATGTGTGAGATACTGTGACTTATTATTGTCATACCCTTGTAACACATGGTTAAAAAATAATGGGGAAACAGGTGATGGCAATAGCTGCTGTTTACTGTATAGGGTTGCGCTGGGCAATGGCAGGAACATGCCTGTACTGGCTTGTCTGAAGCGGGGACATTGTATTTCCGGGTGGCCTGCCCCACATCGTTGGCATTTATGCTGGTACCGACAACTTCGACAGTCATAATGCAAACCCTTGTTGAAGGTAAAACAGGGGTTTTTACTTTGCTGGGCTAGTCGGCGGGCCCCACCCTTGCCCTGAAAGGGGGCGCCACTGTACGGCACACCTTCCTGCCTGCAGCCACAGCTCAGATTCTACGGTGTCCCGACCCCAGCTATGCAACTCCCTCAATGGTCTGAATGATTCATTATACCCCTGCCAGTTGCTAACCCGTTCGTACAGATCCCGAATAGTCTGGATGTATGTTAACATTGCTGGGGCCTCAGGGTAGTGGACAGGTTGGGTCAGGTATATGGACATGTACATCTGGAAAGCCCTTCACCACAAGGAAGCTATGGCCGGTCGGGCCTTTGGTCCTACACAGACAACAGATGTCCCCTCTTCCATCCCTATCTGCAACCCTACAGCTGATTCTTTGGGGCTGTTTTTCGTTGGGGCAGAAGGGACGCTAGCTCGACAAATTCCACGGCCCACACCATAGTTCTAATTGTATCGGGGACATGGACATGCAGTGACAAAGAAGAGGAAATTCACTGTCTTACACTATCCTGAACCCCTAACGACAGTCTCCCGAGGACCCCCCCCCCCCAACACCAGGTACAAAGGCATTGGCAGATAGCCAAGGCGTTTCCAACACAGAGGCTGTAACTCTGGACACAGCCGACTCTACTGGAGCCATGTCTCCTCCTAACTGATCCCTGGCCGTCACATGGGACATATGTGGAAAAGGAGGTACATCATCATGCACAAGTTTATCCATTCTTGGACCTACAAAGTCACCTGCACATTTGTCCGTAATCATCTCATGCATTTGTTGCAGCAAAGTGTTCGACTGTTACACGCGCTCTTCAATGTTGTCCTCCCACCGCCTACGCGCGTCATTGGCTGCCTCCGTTTCCCACAGTGGCGCCACCGGTGCGGCCCGTTCGTCAGGTTCAAGCGTTCCGGACAGACGTGTCCCGTTATCCACCGCTGCAGCACGTACCTCCACTTCACGATTTCTGGACACACGTGTCCGCGTTCGAGGTCGACCCCAAATAGCAGTTGGCGCCTGCTGGCCCGTTCGTGGACGCCCCATAGTCGATGGTGCCACTGTCCGGCTGCGAGTTAGCGTTGGCTCGACCACTGCTGCCACCGGCCGAGACGAACCCTGGCTTCGCGCTCTTTTTGCGGTGCCATCCTGCAACAATTATGCAATGCCATTGCGGCACTGGTTACTGAAATGCAAATAGTGCTGACATTATTCCACGTTATAAGTAGCAACTGGAAAATGCATGATTAACCATGCTAGCTGATGTAGCTGGACGTGACCCTGTAATGGAGAAAAACATATGCAATCCACTGTGTAACCAGGCTGCAATGCAAATATGATTATCAAAGATAAGGCTGCATCCTAATGCTAGCTGTCATACTGGTGCCATGTGGACCAAAGCACCATAAACCCCAAGTAGACGAATCATCCCACTGCCAGGAGATGTCACCGAAAAGCGAGGCAGCTGCCATACTAGTACCGTCCGAGCCAAAGCATCAGAAACCCCAAGTAGGTCAAGGGTTGCTGTATAGCTAGAGTCTGAGCCAAAGCACCAGAAACCCCAGTTAAGTCGTCAACCTGACAGGAAGTACATCTTCAAATTAAACAACTGCCCAGTTGTCTGCGTAACTTGAGCTGCAATAGCAAATCGCCAGAAGATACACGAAGCTGGACAAACATACAACAAACTAGTGCGTATTGTCGAAGCGACATTGGCGACCTGTCGCTCACTGAGACAAGGGTCGCTTTTGAAGGTAGTCACGAACAGGAAGCTGCCTGAAATGAAAAACGATTGGCTGAACGTTTTTGTTTCTAATAACGTACGCAACGAAACCAATGTCCACCGCAGCTGAACATCATATTCCTGTCATGAGGCCTGTAAACTGTCCCCCTCTAAAAACAAGATAGTAATTCATTAAACTAATCATAATTGAGTCAGTAGCACTGTGCTCCCTGTGGTCGAGACGACCCCCATGATGACTGTAAATTACAAACTGCCACCCTAATATAAGTGGCATGCAATTACCGTTATCACAAGTACGCCACTGTTGACAGCACCCGTTAACATATCAGTCAGCCTGCACCTGTAACAGTGACATTTGTCGTCACGACGAACATGTCATGGTTTCATGTATTTATTGACAAATGAACATGCATACAACCAACAATGTTGGCACTAAACCTACAGTCAAGTAAAAACGACCTGCGCTGGAGACATCAACAACACACATACAAACCAAACACTGTTGGCACTAAACCAACAGGCAAGTAAAAACGACCTGCGCCGGAGATATTAATAACACACATACAAACCAAACACTGTTGGCACTAAACCTACAGTCAAGTAAAAACGACCTGCGCCGGAGATATTAATAACACACATACAAACCAAACACTGTTGGCACTAAACCTACAGTCAAGTAAAAAACGACCTGCGCCGGAGACATGAACAATACACATACAAACCAAACACTGTTGGCACTAAACCAACAGGCAAGTAAAAACGACCTGCGCCTGAGACACTGGCCATACATATACATAGAGTAAACATCTGTCATCCCTGCAGTGCACCATGTCCTCTCTGACTGCCAATCCAGTTGAAGTAAGCGAGCACCGGAAGAAGACGAATCAGAATATGAGTTCCAGCCACACTGATCAGTAATTGAAATAAACGTACTGATTCAAAACAGTTGGTGAAACATCTCGAAGTTGCCTGCACGCCGAAATGCCTCTTTATCGCCCACCGTTACACCTAGAGTCCTAGACATAGAGCCATCTAGCCGCCAGGAGGATAGCGCCCCCGGTAACTTCGGAATAATTTATAACTACCCAGATCGTTGAAATGAACCCCATCAGTACGGAATATCGGCTCTTTTGAATTCATAAACCCCTAATGTTTCCAGAAGGAAACCTGGTGGCACTGTTGGCATTCGGCCCTAATGACCTCATTCACCATTACCGTGCGAGCCGCTCCCTCGACGGCTGATAATTCTCTCCATTTTCTGCGCCTGATAAGCTGGCCGATGACCACATGGCCAACCCCGGAGCCTACGAGATCGGTGTCGAAGACTAAAAGTTGCCATGCTATCTGGTGCAGGGACCCCCTGAAGACACGTCACTCGACCCGGCGTGCAGAAGAACGAGCTGGGAACGCAGCAGTGCGAAGCGTTCTCAGTGCTCCTCTGATCGCAACGAGCGAACGGTGGCCCCTCGACGACCAACGTATTCCACCTCGAAACCATGGCCGTCGACGGCAAAAACCGGCGGAAACCCCACGTCAAACCCACGAAGGACCGGCTGATTCCAAAAATCGCCACGTCAGCGCTCCGGCCTTATTTTCCTTGTATTACTCCGCTAAAACGCTAAAACGCTAAAACGCGGGAACTTCTCCCTTACTGTTGTGCTTTGACCTCGTTGGTGCATTGAGGTTTATCTAACGTTACTTAAGTGTTGTCCTGTTTGCCTCGCGTAAAGTTTATTATGCAATATAATCGCATAACGGCATTAATGCAATGCACCAAATCAACTGGATTGGGTTACGCGGAGATACTCAGACATGTTAACTTGGATACGTTGAATGTAAGACGTGAGAGCATTTGTCAAGAATATGTTGATAAAATTAAAGTCGGCACACATATATTAAATTATCTGCTGCCTGACAAAAGACATTCAGAGTATAATATTAGACACGAAAATGTGTACCCGTTATCAGTTACTAGAACGAATAGATTCCGTAAATCCTTTATACCGTGGGCCTTATATAACTGTCAGTAAAAAGGCTATTGATACGGTATGATTAGCGGTATCAAATGCATTTATATTGTACTTGTATGATGTTTTGATGAGTTAATTGTAACATATTGTAATGTCAATCCAACTCAGTTGAGTTGCTAATAAAACTTGTGTTATTATTATTAACAACAGCTATGGAAGAATCTGGCCAGATAACCTTCTGACAGTTATTTATTAACTCATCATATTATTGGACGAGTCATGAAATGCAATTATGCCAGTTTGTTCACGCGGCACTGCTCCAGCGTAAATAGTCGCGATTGTGTTGGCTTGAATGTAAATTCGAAATGGCACTGACAAGTCATAAGGTCCGAACACAGCGCTGTGAAGAAAAAAACGCTTGTAGATATCCAGCTGAGATTAGAAATTACTTCACACCGTTATAATAGCAATACTTATGCCGCAACACAAAGGATAGGTGCAGCTCATAGCAGCCCTAGTACCAGTCCTATTTACTGCATACACAATGACGACAATATGGGGATGGCGTGACATGGGGAATGATGGAAATAACCCTTGAACAACACTAAAACTAAAAACGCCTATTTGCTGCCAAGTGCACGTATCTAAGTTCCTGACATTTTTAGTTAGGTAAACAAGTCGCTGGAACCAGCAGTGGTCACAGTTTGCCATCGATAATAAATGACAAACGTGCATTGTGGTTGTGTGAAACTACATTTGAGTGCTACAGACGTTTGTTTTTGCTAAACGCATGAATCGGAGAAGACGTAATTTGTTGCACCTACACAGTACAGTTCTACCTGGTCAATCGATTTTCTCTCCTGCGCTGGTTACAATATCTGTATACGTGTTATTTATGACGGCTACTAGCTACTGCTATTTGACAACCTGCTACAACTCCTATATCCGGTTTGCTAGTTATGGTGCTACTCTTCAGCTTTTGCTAGTGCAACTGTTGTATGAATTCATCGCAACATGATTTATCTACCTTGTGCTGCATTGTTATTTGGATGTAAGATGTGATATGTCTTTAAGTGTGCGTTCTGGGCTATGTTCAATCCCTATCAACTACGCGTACACTGTTATGTGCAACATTCTACGGGTCGGATGCGGCAACCGGCCGAAGGTGTGTGTGGTTGCGGTGAACAGCCGAGCACGTGTGTGAGAGAGAGTCACTCGACGAGGCCGGGGACAGTAGCAGCCACTTGCATGCCAGGCGCTGTCGACGGAAGACATACATGTTCAACGCAGAATACTGCAGTTTTCTTTTCTTTCAGCGTTTACTATTTAACTCCAAGGTGTTATCTACCCATTATTGTGTATATATGTTTAAATATTGCTTAAATACATTTTATTAATAACATTTATTGAAGTGTTTTCATGATGTTACTGTTTTCATAACTATTATATCATTTTTGTTTTATATTTATTGTGATTGTATATGTGTTATGTTTAATGTTTAGGTTAATAATCTTGTTATGTGCTTTGAGCATATTATTGGAATTTGCGTTTAATAAAATTAACACAATTTAAGCAATTTTTAAATAAAAATAATAACTGTTTATGGAATATATTTATTTTTGTATTGATATAGTTGTTTAACTTGTTCTCGAGCACTTTAAACATGACATTATTCGAAACTAAACGAATTGAGAAAACAAGTTAAACCTTGGCAGGTACTACATGTATGCTAATCCTAGTAAAGAAAAACTTGGCAAAGTACAGATTTATATATATATACATATATATATAATTATATATAATTATATATATATATATATATATATATATATATATATATATATATATATATATATATATATATATATATATATATATATCAAGTTTCAACGTGTGGTCTGAGTTCATTCAACTTCAGATAATGTTGTGTTGATTCGCCTGTTTTCGCACATCACGTCTGCAGTAAATATTTGTTGTGATTTTGGAATGCTAACAACTTTCTTAATTCTAAAGTTATTATATTACACTTTGCTACATATTCTAATTTCCATATGGAAAACTGGATTCGGAATTTATTGTTCCTATTTATGCAATAGTTTTAGAGTTATATTCATAACTATTTGTTAATTTATTAAGTCAGGAATTATATTTTTCAAGTCTAAATGTTATACCTGGTGTACCTACAGGTGCCTCCTTCTTGAAAAGAAAGCTAATCATAATCAAATATAATATTTAAGTGTGGCTGGGGTCCAAATATTACAAGAAAATATAAAATGTAAAAAAATGCCACAAATTACCAAAGGTGATTTGGCCACGTGTGCAATTACCTAGTTTCTTATCCTTTCCTAGAATTAGTATACATGTATTACTTGTATATTTGCCAATTGTATACTTGTTGTCTCTATTCGTTCAATTTCAAATAATGTGTGTTGATAGTGCTGGAGGACAAATTAAACAATTCTATCAATTAAAAAGTAAGTATTTTCCAGAAAC
>OZ024864.1:7937058-7949558 GCA_964017155.1 Oasisia sp. SBJ-2009 | reverse complement strand
TATATATATATATATATAATTCAAACCCAACTCGCTTAAAATCAATACCGGCATGACAACCAAGTTCATAGACAATGTAGCTGGCAGTTTAGCAAAACCATTCACAGAAGGAGTGACAGTTAGAAAGTAAGAGAGAAACAACACCTTATTAAAGAGGCACGAACCCAAAGGCCCTATATATATATATATATATATATATATATATATATATATATATATATATATATATATATATATATATATATAGTTTGCTTGGTTGTCGGGTGGCCCTCTCCAATTCTAAATCCTGGCTACGCCACTGCACTTACTGTGTATGCTTGTTACAAAGGCTCCCAGTCAAGCGTGCAATTGGCATCCCAATTTCGTAAGTAGTAGCCTAATCGGCAAAACTTATAGCCTCTGAAAAAGATCGAAGTATAGCAATGTTACATAAGGGGCACCCTGGTGTGAGAGAAAGGACCACGAATCATTCACCATATTGAAACAATCGATCGGTTCGCTAAATTCCGCATGACATGTCAACGATTTGTATGTACATCAGAGTTAGAAAGAAATAATATTGTGTGACTGAGTCGGAGCTTCAGTTTGCCAGTTGTTTTTGTTAACTACAGCCCTTAAAGTCTTCCTGTGTGTTGTGAGCTCACGCTGGATACGTTGATTTGGAGGACCATACATCAAGCACACATCCGGAATTAAATGACAATTGTTCAGAAAGGAAGAGAGAAATTCAAGTAAGCACACGTTCAGATTATGATATAATAATAACAATAATGATAAAAAGAAGAAGAATAACAAAGTGTAGTATATGGCAACAATCATAACATTGCGAATGATAAAACAATTCATTAATGCATTTCGGTAAACCTATACTATACATAGCTATATAAAATTGTTATTAACAAGAATATATGGTGTAATTATAAAACGATAACATAAAGTAGGAACATAAAACTGTAAAAGGCATATTATCTAAATAAATAAATTACGAATAATTAAATTGATAAGTAATCACATTGGTGACATTACAAGAAATATGGCATATGCTATTAGTGTTAGGGAAATTAAAATATACATGGGACATAGAAGCTTTAGAGGTTATGTCATTTTTAGAGCAATGTAGGCTTGTGAATTATCATCAAGACTTACTTGTAATCGCATGGTATATAGTTTATTTTCACTTTATTTCGGTTGACAGGAGCAAATCCACCGCAATTCTTCTCAACTGGAAAAACACATAAATATTATGACGTGAAATATATTAATATGAAGGAAATTGATAGTATATCGTATACCATGAGCTAGGCGAAACCAAGGAATAATTGCAGAATATCCTCCGCCATTACCTAATGTTTATATTAAATTCATTGGAATCTCTTAAAAGGGATATTCATCATATAAGTCACAATCTTATGCAAAATATGTAAAAGATTGATAAAGAACGGAAATGAAATGCAAAATGTAACCACGACAAAATCGAACCCGTAGGCATAAATATTGGGCTTTTGTTTAAACAAAAGACCCCCGTCAGATACATATTCGCGGTTGAAATTAAATTCTAAGTATCACAACTAGTTCATTGATTATATGATTCAACATTAAACAATTTGCAACTTTCAATTTGACGGCAGTTTTAGATTATATATTACATTAATAAAAGATCGTATGTATCACTGAAATGTCGTTGCGTACTCGTAGCTTGTGTTGTATGATACAGTATCCGTGATATTGTCATAAAGATGGTACACATCGTTGGAAAAGTAATACATTTTCTGCTAATGTTATATAATATTATAATTTCAATGACCCATAGTCAAATGTAATCAAATCAAATGTGTTTCGCAACAAACAAAATTACATTCTACATAAGCAAACAAAAAGAAAAGTATTGTTACGTGGTGGTCACATGGCACATTTTGTGCCGTCTTCCTGTGAAACCAAAGCATATACTTCGAAATGATTAATTTGCGTGATAACGGACTGGGGAAATTTAAGACGTGTGTGAAAATGCGTGGACATCCAAATGTGTGTCTTTTTTAAATGTAAACAATTAGTTGCACTCTACACATATGTTATTTAAACAATGTACTTGGTTAAGGTAGTTAGGTAAATATAATTCAGATAGTACAGATTTGAACTTATGTCTGGGTTTGATATTTTGAATGTTATAATCAAGGTTGTTCCATATTTCTATAAAATGCTGTCTAGGTACTTTAGAAGACAAGTGAATTATGGGCATTTATGTGCGTAGTAGGTTATGTTGTCTCGTAATTCTGGTGTTAGTGGCTAGATGATTTTTTGGTATATACTGTTCGATGGATTTAGGCAGTGTATTATGGTGATAATGACAGGTAACTTGTGTATAGAAGCAATTTTAAGTATATTTTCAGATTTAGAAATAGGATCCGTGTGACTTATATATATCTTATTGTTAATTATTCGTATAGCGCGTTTTTGTAAATATTTGTAACTTTTTTCCATTTCCCCATGCTTGTATACCGCAAGTTAGATGGTTTGAATTAAAGTATACTAGAGAGTTTGTAAAGCATCATGTGGCAAAAAAAATTTCATTATGTTAATTGCAAAAATTGCTCTAGATATCTTAGAACTGATTGTATTGATAGGTTTTTTTCTATGTGAAGTGTTTGTCAATATATATTCCTAAAACCTTGACTGATTCTTCTTTATTATCCTTTCCAACATGACTAATATTTTCATTATTAATTTTGATACAGTTATTTACCTGATATTTGTTATTCGGTGGGCTAAATATACATAAAACAATTTTGTTTTATATACTTAATAACAATTTATTAGCACACGACCAGTCGTATAGATGTTTTCATTATTGGTTTATGTTTTAAATTAAAGTATCAACAAAACAAAATAAAATATAATGAATTTAAAGACGTAGGGTTAATTATATAATTGATATAAATTAGAAATAAGATTGGTCTACGTATGGATCCTTGGGCACTCCACTTGTTATGTTGTTTTGAGAAGATTTACATTTGTGTATTTCGATGTACTGTCTTCTATTTGATATGTAACTGGCAAACCATTAATGTTATTACTTATTCCCCGAATACCATACACGTTTTATATATACAGCAAAATGTCACGGTCTATTGTATAAAATGCTTTTGAAAGGTCCAGAAACACAGCAAATGTAGGTTATGTTGTGATATTATCATTTGCTACTAAAATGTCATTGAGCCAATGCAATATTGGGAGAACAGCAGAATGTTTTGCTTGAAACACATAGTGGTGTTTATATAGAATGCGATATTTTTGTGAAAACATCATCAGTCTATTGCATACAATTTGTTCCATTATCTTAGATATCGCAGGTAAAATACTTATGGGTGTATTATTGTTGAACAGTTTGTTGTTACCTGATTTAAAAACATGCACGATAATTGGCAGTTTTGAAGTTTTGCCACCCTATACCTTACTGTAGGGAACCTGGAAATGTTTGGTCGTCTAAGGTTTTTTTGCTGAATCATATAGATTATGTGTCCCTGAACTCAAATCCGTGGGATGGCAATGCGCCATCCTTGGGCAACTCGTGGGAACCACGAAAATCCAAGATGGCTGCCGTGAGCCTGGTAAATTACAAAATGTGTTCATCTTTACACTACATCATGCTAGGAACATATTTTTTGTATATACACACATGCTTTGAGGTACGAAGAATTCAATGGAACCGTTTATAATAATGTCCGACTATGTTCATATGACCAAAATTCAAAATGGCCGCCATTTTTACCAACAATAGCCAAAATCGAGCATAATTTGATTGCCTTTTGCTATATAAATATGATTTAGTTTTGTCCATTCCTATGTTTTACCATATCAAGACTTAAAAGGAAGTATTTCAACTGATGCCCGCCCAAGAAAACCGAGTAATATTCAAAATGGCCGTCATTGTAACCAAACATATGCAAGAGCCACGATTTTGTGCCTATTCCTACGTTTTAGCATATGGGCAAGAACATGGTACTGGTATATACATGTACGGCCTTAATTATACGTGAAATACATTTACCAACACATGAGGAATTTAACGTAATCATTTTATGTGGTCACGTGACACAAATATAAGATGGCCGCAATTTCTACCGAAAATAGCTCGAAGATTTATTTTCAATTCCCCTTCAGCATTGAACATTCATCATGACTGAGTTCCAGGAAGGCTAATAGTTGTACCTTCATGTATGTGTATATGACTACAGCTGACAAGAAGCACAAAAAGCTTGGGAAATGACACACAAAATGGTAAAACAATTTAAAAGTATAACGTCAGAAGTACTAAATTATATAATTGCTGATACACGCTGAGAACTTGTTTGCAATGGCAAGTTTCATTTGGACATTGACCCAGTGTACATTATTAACCATTGGTATTTAAACGAGAAATCATTCCCATTACGTTCTCACAGAAAAGGTTATTCACCCATTCTCTGTAACTCCCCTCTTCCTCCGTACTATCATCTTCATCCTCATGATCATGTCTAGCTTCATTCTCATCATGTTTGGTGAAAGGATTGAACACATGGCTTCGCCAACACAATAACAGTATGGCATGCAAGACAATTTTGCAGAATGACAGCTACATGCATAACTGCTGCAAGCTTTCCCGACGCTAGATACATTACATGGCATGTGATGGAAATGCAGCATATGTTGACAGATGATGCCAAGATGGATCTGTTAGTAGGTGCTCATCTATGTCGTCATAGGACAGGCATATGGAATTCTTTGTATGCAGACCAGTTTGGAGAGCAAACATACATCAAAAATGGTAAGATGGGGGTTTGAAGGCATTAATCATGTTAGAAGACCAAGTGGCCATTTGGGTGGAGTCCTACCCCATGTGTGCCCATTTCACACTCACCATCGAGTCTATGTATTCAGCTGATGATGAGATGAAGGAGGAGAAACGTAAGGAGGAAGGAGAGAAGAGGCGTATACTCGATACATATGTCTGAGGACAGGGACACAATCAACTCTCGTCTCTAAACTGAAAGTGGATGATCTTCAGCCACATGCTCCAGACATAGTCATCGTCGATGGCCAACAACTGCTATATGACATTGTTTGGCCATGTGCTGGGTCTGCTTCAGATCTCGTAAAAAGCATGAAGGACAAACTCGGTCAGTACTAACCAAGAGAAGTGCTAGTCATCTTCGATCGCCATGATGACAGGTCAGCAAAATATCTTGAGCGAATCCGGTGTGCAGGTGAAGGGTCTGTTAACTACAATATCACAACATCAAGCAAGCTCCCATGCCGCGATGCCATCATGAAGAGCAAAGCGAATAAGAAGGCTCTCGTCAGAGTTCTCTCACATACAATTTCGGCAACAACGTGACGATGGTTGGAAGAGAGGAGAGTATGTACAGCCACGATGAAGCATCAGTTATATTCTGGAATATGTAATGACTGGTAAGAATATTGTACGAGTGATCAGCGATGACATTGACATCTTTGTTCTGCTTATCGTCTAGGTGTGGAGATTGCAGATTACAGCACGTGTGCAGCTAGATCGATGGTGTGGGCTATCCTAAATACCAATGAAAGTGTTTCGCTCCTTGGTGCGAAATCCCTCCAGTTGCTCGGTATGCATGCATTATCAGGCTGCGATGCTGTGACCTACCCAATTTGGTCATGGCAAAGCAACGGCGCTAAAGGTACTGAAGTCCGCCGAACACTCAGGCCTCTACACTGTATTCGGTGAACAGAGTGCTAACCACCAACAGTTGCTAGAGACTGGACGCAAATTTATTTGCTTGCTCTATGGTGTTGCTGCAGGTGAAAGCATGGCTTCTGCCACGTATGCCCTCTACACCAAAAGATGTGTCAAAACTCTACCACCGATAGACGCCAATGTGGCATATCACATCCGGCGAGCACACTACCAAGTAATGCTCTGGAAGACAGCAAACCAGCAGACTCGGCCTGCTGTTGCCATCGCTGTTGTTACGGGTGGGAGTTGGTCAGTGGTGCAGGGTGTGTGCCAACTCCACGCATTGCAAGAGGACCAGCAGCTCCTCCTGCCCTCATCCACTTTCCGTATAGAGACGACAGTGGATGTTGTCCTTGTCCTCAGACATCCATATTCATCAATGATTGATGCAGGAACAGCGCACAATTCATAGTCAAAGAGTGTTTGAAGTTCGGCTTGTCGGTGCTGCCCTACTATGATGAGAACACAGAATAGTGATGCCATATCATAGAGCGTCTTATCACCTATGGCTACTTGGCATTTGATATATTCCATGGTTTTGAATTTGTTCAGGGGAGCGTGGAACCACCAGGTAATGACTATCTGAAGTCAAGGAACATGCTCTCCCCCATTTTGAGGGTTTCCTGGACATTGACAGAAGCATTCACCACTTTGCCATTAATGATGTTATAGAAGCTAGAACTTGTCATTTGAGAGGATGGGAATGCTTCTTCAACTCTTAGTAAACACGAATTCCTGTCATCTGTTTCGAGTATGCGCCTCTTCTCTCCTTCCTCCTTACGTTTCTCCTCCTTCATCTCATCATCAGCTGAATACAGGGACTCTATGGTGAGTGTGAAATGGGCACAGACGGGGTAGGACTCTGCCCAAATGGCCACTTGGTCTTCTGACATGGTTAATCCCTTCAAAACCCCAGGCATCTTACCCTTCTTGGTGTATGTTTGCTCTCCAAATTGGTCTGCAGACAGAGAATTACATATGTCTGGCCTATGACGACATAGATGAGTACCTACTAACAGATCCATCTTGGCATCATCTGGCAACCCATGCTGCATTTCTATCACATGCCATGTAATGTATCTAACGTCAGGAAAGCTTGAAGCTGTCATTCTGCAGGATTGTCTTGCATGCCATACTGTTATTGTGTTGGCGAAGCCATGTGTTCAATCCTTTTACCAAACATGATAAGAATGAAGCTAGACATGATCATGAGGATGAAGGTGGTAGTACGGAGGAAGAGGGGAGTTACAGAGAATGGGTGAATAATATTTTCTATGAGAACGTAATGGGAATGATTTATCGTTTAAATACCAATGGTTAATAATGTACACTGGGTCAATGCCCAAATGAAACTTGCCATTGCAAATAAGTTCTCAGTGTGTATCAGCAATTATATAATTCAGTACTTCTGACGTTATACTTTTAAAGTTGTACCATTTTGTGTGTCATTTCCCAAGCTTTTTGTGCTTCTTGTCAGCTGTAGTCATATACACATACATGAAGGTACAACTATTAGCCTTCCTGGAACTCAGTCATGATGAATGTTCAATGCTGAAGGGGAATTGAAAAAAAATCTTCGAGCTATTTTCGCCTGAAATGGCGGCCATCTTGAATTTGTGCCACGTGACCACAGCAAATGAATACATTAAATTCCTCATGTGTTGGTACATGTATTTCACGTATAATTAAGGCCGTACAAGTATATACCAGTACTATATTCTTGCCCATATGCTAAAACGTAGGAATAGGCACAACATCGTGGCTCTTGCATATGTTTGGTTACAATGACGGCAATTTTGGATATTACTCGTTTTTTTGGGCGAGCAACAGTTGAAATACTTCCTTTTAAGTCCTGATATGGTAAAACATAGGAATGGACAAAATAAAATCATATTTATATAGCAAAATGCAATCAAATTATGCTCGATTTTGGCTATTGTTGGTAAAAAATGGCGGCCATTTTGAATTTGGGTCATGTGAACATAGTCGGACATTATTATAAACGGTTCCATTGAATTTCTCGTACCTCAAAGCATGCGTGTACATACAAAAATATGTTCCAGGCATGATGTAGTGTAAAGATGAACAAATTTTGTAATTTACCAGGCTCACGGCAGCCATCTTGGATTTTCGTGGTTCCCACGAGTTGCCAAAGGATGGCGCATTGCCATCCCACGGATTTGAGTTCAGGGACACATATTCTATATGATTCAGCAAAAAAACCTTAGACGACCAAACATTTCCAGGTTCACAAAATGGCAACTCGACTAAATGGATTGATATAGCAAGCGCAGTGGTTATTTCATGCATTGTCGCTTGTAGTAGTTTAGTGGATAGACCATCGAAATTGTCAGTGCATTTAGTTTTAAGATTACGTATGATAAGCTATATTTCTGTTTTGTTTACGTGTGTGTAATATTTGTCTAAGCAAATTTGCAAATTAACTTAATTGACGCTTATTCCGATTTTCGACCGTCAATTTGTGTTCACCTAAATCGACACGATTGAACACTGACATCTTTTACAATAATGACATCTGCTGCTACAAATCACTTTTTGTCATGGTGAAATGGAATGGCGCGCGTTATTGTAGCTATTTTATGAAGTTTCTTTGCGTGTTTCATAAACATGTTCAAAACCGCTGGAAATACAATAGACTATTCTAGCCAATGTTGCTTCAACGCTAGCTATTTTAGTCAATATGGTGAATATCACATTTATACCCGATGAACACCGGTGTTCTCTTCAAGCTGTGGCCACAAATCAGACAAACTGCAATAGCTGTTATGGTGGATTTGTTTGTTAGTGGCACATATTTACATTACCAGAAGAAAAAAACAGTTCACCTAAATCTACGTCGTGTAATATTGTTTTTTATGCCGACTATGGTAACATATGAAAATTCATAGCTGTGTTGCTTTTGGAGCAATCAAACGATACGCCTATACTACGCAGAATATTATCTTTATAGAAAATGTATATCAAATGTACATAACTGAAAAGTAATATAGTTGACAATCCAGAAAAACATAGGCTACTTAACTCAATTTCGAAGGGCTGAAACGCTTTAACCACCCAAACATAAGGACAAACCATTTACAAGATGTAAAATGATGATTTCATGAGAACGAAGCGACGACATGTTTTTTCAAACTGAGATTTATTTGGCCACTGGGCGTCGCCATATTACATCCAAGCTGCATTTATTTTCACTAGCTTCTATTTATTCAATGTTATGTTTCGATTTTTACTGATATACTTCATTATTTGACATTTCTGTGCAAAAACAAACATATGTAAAGTGTTAAACACATAAACGAATATGTTGCATACGTGTTAGAAATAAACATGATACATTACATTATGGCTGTTTATAACAAACAAAATGCTTTTAAACGGTGCGATGCGGAACTTGCCTGAGCTTTGGCATTTGCTGTCTGTGCGGATACTTGTGTTTATAATTATGTGAAGGCTTCAATAGCCGTTACAAATGTGGTATTTGGTACAATTGCATAGCAATACGTATTACCTCTGCAACGGTACATACCATCTTTAGGACGTTGTCAAGAGGGATAAGTTATACAACATGAACTATGTGTACCCCTCTATAGTTCAGTGAGACATGCGATCATCTGAACAAATGTAAAAATGACGATGTTCCACAAAGTGGATGGTTATTGATTTATTTCAGCTAATAAAAACGTACAACCACCCGCAATGCGTCTTTCTGAAAAATCGAAAATGTAATTGGCTATATCCATACGTTGAATTACACCGATAACTAGGTGCATTGCTTTATATAAATTGTCATGAAAATGCTTACCGTCCGGGAATCATTACTACAATGGGCTCCAAAACATTCAACTACCTTATCCAGTTTGGAGTACTTTTGGGCTTCATGAAATACACATGGCCAATTTAAAACATACCAACTACATTTTCTTATAAACTTAAATGTTCGTAACAAATCTACTGCTTGTGTTCTGTGTAATTCTAAACAAATCTGTAGATTGACAAATGTTGGAACTTTCATAGGAACAAAAGCCAAGAGAAGTGCCACCATTTTAATTATTTTCAATTATTCTCATTTGGCCGCCATATTGTATTCGTCGTAGGTGCCCGACAATTGTCAAAACTGTACAAGCATATATATATATATATATATATATATATATATATATATATATATATATATATATATATATATAATTTCAATTCTGGCTTTTCAAAATGTGAATACACTCAAAAGGCATGTGTATATATACATGTATATATATATATATATATATATATATATATATATATATATATGCATGTATATATATATATATATATATATATATATATATATATATATATATATATATATATATATATATACATGCATATATATATATATATATATCTCTAATTTCAATTATGGCTTTTTAAAATGTGAATGCACTCAAAAGGCATGTGTATATATACATGTATATATATATATATATATATATATATATATATATATATATATATATATATATATGTATATGCATGTATATATATATATATATATATATATATATATATATATATATACATGCATATATATATATATATATATATATATATATATATATATATATATATATATATATATACTCCTAAAGGCAGCTTATGTCGACCGTTTATGCATATAGGACCGGCTTATGTAGACCGCTGTTTTATGTAGACCAAAACTGGTCTACATAAAGATTCGACGTGTTAGTTTACAACTAACACAATTGAATTGATCAGTACCATTGCTTGTGCACATAGTTCATATGACAGTGGAGTACTGTGCGTAATTAATTCTTAAATGAACAATATCTTAAGTGATTTTGAGGATGTTTTCTCCAGCGCCGTGCATATTTTTGAGTATATTGTGTGCCGGGTTATGTGAACCGGGTCAAAGTTATTATAAATCTACATTTATGGTATATATCGAACGAAGGGTTGGAGTTTCGTGTTCAGTGTATGATATGCTTCATACTGATGCAAAAGGCTATATTATTATGTGTAAATTAGTAAAACTTGCATTTTTTCTTTGTTGCTGACTGAGAGATCCCTCGAATGTTGGTGTTGCCGTTGGTATTCGGCAATTAATTTTATAGCATTCACTAAATTGTTAAATTTACTGCATAAACATGTATCACAACATAGCTAGCTTCGGTGTCTGCCGCAAAAAAAGGCTAACTAAATATATGCAGCTTCCGGCGTTGCTCCGGTCTACATAAATCGGCATCTATGCATTACGCGGTTTTATGTAGACCGATTTGTGTGCATATACCTTATTTATTGAAATATGTTGATGAACTTTCATTATGTGTTCAACATTAGTATTAGTAACAATGTTCCAGTTTTGCATCTTTGGAAAATATATTAAATAAAAAAATACGTCTGGTCTACATACGCCGGTCCTCTAGGCACTGGTCGACATAAGCTGCCTTTAGACTTATATATATATATATATATATATATATATATATATATATATATATATATATATATATATATATATATAGGTACATATATATGTATATATATATATATACATGTATTTGTATATATATATACATATATATATATATATATATATATATATATAGGTACATATATATGTATATATATACATGTATTTGTATATATATATATATATATATATATATATATATATATATATATATATATATATATATATATATACATGTATATATATATATCAAATTTGTATTATATTCTATTTCAAAATTAGAATGCACTCAAATGGCATAACATTTTATAAACTGTACATTTTATAAATACAACAGTGGTTATGTCAAGGGGAACACATATAAAATACATTTCACTCAAGCCTATCATCTTTTCTGGTTTACAAAAATGCGTATGAAAATGTATTTACGACATCCATGTGCTTTTTATAGGCGAGAAGATGGAGATCGAGATATCTTGATTCTGACTATTCTTCGGGACATAGTCGAGCCCCCGCACTATGGCCAATTTGACTAGTGAAATTAATACACAACGAACAGTGATAATACAAAGTCACGAAACGAATGCTTAAAGTGACACAATGTATATATATATATATATATATATATATATATATATATATATATAATATAATAATAATAATAATAATAATAATAATAATAATAATAATAATAATAATAATAATAATAATAATAATAATAATAATAATAATAATAATAATAATAATAATAATAATAATAATAATAATAATAATAATAATAATAATAATAATAATAATAATAATAATAATAATAATAATAATAATAATAATAATAATAATAATAATAATAATAATAATAATAATAATAATAATAATAATAATAATAATAATAATAATAATAATAATAATAACTTCTTTTGCGCCAATATCCTCGAAAGTCAAGCTCAGTGGCGCGACAAAACCAGGGGATTAATCAATCTCATAATCGAAAGCAATGCGTGAGTCGTCAACGGATGGATGGAGAAGCTAGGAGGCTAAGGAGGATAGGCAGCATTAAAGAGATAGGTGTTTAGATGTCGGCGGAATGAAACTATATTACCTTCTGCTTTTACACTGGCAGGAAGCGAATTCCACAACATTGATGCGGCAACCGATAAAGCTCGGGTCCCGGCTTTCGTTTTCACCCGAGGGATGTAAACAGGATTACTACTAGTGCACAGGTAGCCAATGCAGTGATTTTAGAAGCGGCACTAAGGGAGAAAA
>OZ024864.1:7867058-7932058 GCA_964017155.1 Oasisia sp. SBJ-2009 | reverse complement strand
GTCATGGTGCAATTAATGCACGAAGACTGTCCACACAAATATATCCACCAGTGTCCATAGCCAGCTATTGGCATTGCCACATGCTTAACATTGCAGCACAGGATTTGACGCATGTTTTAAGTCCGACGCTTTAGATAACAATCTATATTTATGAAACACCACAATGGTCCCTGCAAAACAAATAAACTGTCATAGTCTACACGCATAATTTCAACAGCAAAATTAGTAGTACTTAAATGTTAGTAGCTGTTGTCCATGTCAGGGTTTATCTCTATATGTTTCTGGTCACAACCTGTTCAGATGACACTTCCTATTGGGATTGTACTGTACAGTGAATAGTATAGTGAGGAATATCATAAATAGCGGTAAAAATGTAATCAAATAAATAACAAAACAGATTTAATAAAGCCACACGTCAGACAACAAGGCATACATGAAATGTAGTAAAACGTATCATAATGAGCAGTAAATAATAGTAACTTAATAAAACAATATAATACAATATTTTGAATGTTTTTTTTAAGTTTACTTAATTAAGACTAGCATTTAGAACTTCAATGGCACAGGGAATGAACGCTTTCTTCACAGATGTGTCGTTCCTATAATTGCACTTTCATATGTCTCCCTGATGGAAGTTTCTGAAAAGGTGCATTTAGGGGATATCCCTTAGGTTTATTTCTTTAGTGTCACTATAGTATACACATTTCTGACCAATTAATTTGCTGACTAAGTTCACTATGCGAAACTGACGTTCTTATTACGTTGGAGGTGTATATGATACAATTAAGGATCTTATCACTACTGTGTAGCTATTGGATCCCTGATCAAATGCTTTTAATTAAGCCCATTTAACATATATTTAATGCTGCCTATCCTGCTTAGCTTCCTAGCATCTTCATCCATCCATTGACGACTCACGGATTGTTTTACAATGACAAATTTGCTTAATCCATTGGTTTTGTCGCGCCACTGAGCTTGATCTTCGAGGACATTGGTGCAAAATAAATCATTATAATTATTATTATTAAACAAGCTCAAGTATGTGTTGACTGACAGGTAGACGCCTCACTAAAACAACAAAATGATTAACATAGGTTATAAAATTACTTATATAATGGAGCAGTGTAGACTAAATATAAGAATGTTTTCATTTTTACAAAGGACTGAATGAAAGGAATATATTGCCTGCCAATTGTGTGGTAGTAGCATGAATGTTTAGAAATAGAATCAACACAATCTTCAGAAATGGAGCGTTACATTTGGATAAGTAAGCTGGACTATTGATTAGCAAGTTAGCTTCCTTGTCCACCTGCCACCTTGGCAGGATTGTCTACCTGGCAGTCTAATTTTAATCTTGTTGACATTTCAGTCACCGGATGAAGCTAAAATTGTCATATATTTTCTACTTTCATTTCAGTTATATTAGTTGTAATAATTTACAATTTGCTGCATACATGCAGCTGGCAGCTGGTGCTCACACACTTACATGCATGTCTGCACTCACGCAAGCATGAACACCCATGCACGCACAGAGTTCGACACACAGGATAACACCAAATGTAATCGTATGTCCCCGTAATTAGTAGATATACAGCTGATTATGTGCGTGCTGAAACACGTTAGAAAAACACCTTAGTTTTTTTTATAAACTAGCTCACCATAGAGCAAAATCCCAATAGAAAATACCATCTGAACAGATTGTGACTTAGTAAAATATAGAGATAAACCCTGACGTGGATAACCCACTGACATGTGTGCCCGTATAAATGATGGCTACATGCACAATTACAGTGCCAAATTCCCATTAGCTACAACGTTATGGTTGATTGACAAGAGGACCAGTTATACTTGTTTGCACTCAGGACTACTATACCTATTTTTTATTATTAGGCTAATAACATTCTGAAATAAATTTAAGATATCAAGCTACAAACTGCTGTAACACCTAATTGCTACATGGAAAACTGAATGTTGACGTTCTTTTTATTGATGTGATAGTTTCAAAATTACAAACACTCACGGGTGGGTTCTGCTTACTCCTTAATTATATGTGTCATGCTTCTCGAAAAGAAAGTTTATGAGATTCAAGCTTACTATAAACGTGTGGCTGGGATCCAACTATGAAAATACATTAACACTATTTAAACAATGCCCTGATGTCAAAGGTGATTTGTGATTTGATTATTAATAAGCTTAACATAATTATATGTATACCTGTACTTTGCCAAGTTTCAACGTTTGGTCACAGTTCATTCAATTCCAGATACTGTTGTATTGATTCCCCTGTTTTCGCACATCACGTCTGCAGCAAATATGTGTTATGATTTTGGAATGCTAATCACTTTCTTAATTGTAAGGTTATTGTATTACAATTTGTTTCATAATCTACTATCCATATGGAAAACTGGATTCGGACTTATTGTTCCTATTTATGTAATAGTTCTATAGTTATATACATAACTATTTGGGCATTTATTCAATCAGGAATTATTTTTTCTAGTTTTGGGGTACGATTACAACATGATTTTTGTCATATATACTAAATGTTATATCTGGTTTACCTACAGGTGCTTGCTTCTTCAAAAGAAAGCTTAACATTATCAAACATAATATCTAAGTGTGGCTGGGGTCCAAATATGTCAAGAAAAAATTAAATGTTACAAAATGCACTATTACTAAAAGTGATCTGGCCATGTGGGTAATTACCTAATTTCTTATCCTTTCCTAGGATTAGCATACATGTATTATCTGCCAAGTTTTAACTTGTTTTCTCAATTCGTTCAGTTTCGAATAATGCCATGTTTATAGTGCTCGAGAACAACAATTATATCAATTAAAAAATAAGTATATTCCATAAACAGTTATTATGTTTATTTGCAAATTGCTTAAATTGTGTTAATTCTGTAAAGCGCAAATTCCAATAATATGCTCAAAGCACAGTACAAGACTATTAACCTAAACATTAAACATAGCACATATACAATCACAATAAATATGAAACAAAAATATGATATAATAATTATGAAAACAGTAAAATCATGAAAACACTTCAATAAATGTTATTAATAAAATGTATTTAAGCAATATTTACATATATACACAATAATGGGTAGATAACACGTTGGAGTTAAATACTAAACGCTAAAAGAAAAGAAAATGTTTCAGTATTAAATGTTGACCTTGTACGTCTTTAGAGTCTGTTTGAACATTGATAGGCTCCCACTACACTTTATATGAATTGACAGTGAATTCCATAGTTGAGGTCCAGTCACATTGAAGGAAGGACCTCCAACACTAGCAAGCTTAGTATGCACTTAAAAATTCATATTACATTATAATTAGAATGATGATACAATATTTGTCATTATGATAAATTAATCTTAAGCAACAATGTGCCACTACTATGTGTGCTTGACATAGATTGGACCTAGCAATTAGAGTCAGATTTAAATGCATTGCCATTGTAATATTTTGGTAAATTTCCATTGCTTTTCTTCATGCCAACGGCACTTTCGTAAATAAAATAGGCTCAGATGTCACTGTAAATGATTGGCAGTAGATCATAGTTCAACGCATAGGACCACTCCCTACATTAAAACAAAATGTGCAGAGATATATTTTATCACAGAGGCTGTTTTATGTGGACATTTCCCCCAAGCAAATTCAGACAACCAAGCCACCCTGTGTTATAGTAATCAATCACAGTGATACATTTCATTGTTTTGTGAGAATTGTTTGAATATTTATATATTCCATTATAGACAATAATACTTTTTATTAAAATATAGTTATTTGGCAATTTATGAATAACATAACTACCTTTACTGCACAATTTAGATTTGTGCTTAATTAATAGTTGCCTAGCATGTTCTCGGGTGCCGAACAGTGTATATCATCAACACATCATTATTCGAAGTTGAAAGATTTCATATCACGTGTTAAGACTAAGGCAAATATGCAGGTATGCTAATCATATTAAAGATCATGTTTAAGGTGGGTAGCGGTCAAAACGGCAACAAATATAAAACGACGACAACCAAAACGGCGACACATCCAAAACGGCGACAACCAAAACGGCGACACATCCAAAATGGCGACAACCAAAACGGCGACACGCCAAAACGGCGACACGCCAAAACGGTGACAAATCCAAAACGGCGACAAATCCAAAACGGTGACACGTCAAGACGGCGAAAAATCCAAAACAGTGACACGTCAAACCTATTTGAGGATATAATAATATATAATATTTATCACATTTGGAATTATATAATATATACCTTTTGAAAGTAATACCTTTATATATTAATGGAATGCTTCGTCTTATAAAATCCAACTTATAAAATCCAACTGAACTTTGACATTGTCGCCGTTTTCAATTTGTCGCTGTTTTGGCCTGTCGCCGTTTTGGATACAAGACAACCAGGCGTTTTGGAAAGGTTTTGGAGATAAATCAAGTTGGATTGTTGCCGTTTTGACATGTCGCCGTTTTGGATTTGTAGCCGTTTTGGATACAACCAAAACTGCGACAAATTCAAAACGGCGACAAATCAAAACGGCGATATAAATGTGTGTGTGTGTGTGTGTGTGTGTGTGTGTGTGTGTGTGTGTGTGTGTGTGTGTGTGTGTGTGTGTGTGTGTGTGTGTGTGTGTGTGTGTGTGTGTGTGTGTGTGTGTGTGTGTGTGTGTGTGTGTGTGTGTGTGTGTGTGTGTGTGTGTTACTTACAACCAGTAGTAGCAAATGGCAGCGTCAAGCCAATGAGGACGATCAAACACAGCGCTAGGCCAACATTTGGTCCAAGTTGGAGGTGACACATCACAGACTAAATTCCTGTGTAACCCAAGGATGTTTGTGTTCGATTTACCTGTACTGACATATCTTCACGAATTTGGCTAACTGCCTAACGGCTCCAATAACCGGTAGATCTAACGTCAACGTTTCAAAACAATCATATCCTAGGTTACGTCACGAGCTACTTCGACTCGTTTTGAAATTATCACAGTGGCCGCTGTTACCGTTGACCACATATTTAGTTTTTCAAGTGGTGCGGCGATAAATGTAAAATGTCAGTGTTTGAAGCGTTTGCATAATGTCTTGTTTTACACAGCATAAATAGATCCCCAGATTGTTTCCCCAACGAGATTTGGCTTTCGCCACTGTATTGTTGTAAGCACCTCGATAAAAAACAACTGTTCTCGTAATTAATCTCAACGATTTTGGACAGATGTGTATAAACATTTGATACAATAGCTTCAATATATAGGAATTGAGTAAGGTTATTTTAACACGTGCAACAAAACTACCGCCGAATATATTGCCTATGCCACTATATTGTTAATTAAGTATGTATGTATGTATGTATGTATGTATGTATGTATGTATGTATGTATGTATGTATGTATGTATGTATGTATGTATGTATGTATGTATGTATGTATGTATGTATGTATGTATGTATGTATGTATGTATGTATGTATGTATGTATGTACGTATGTATGTATGTACGTACGTACGTATGTACGTATGTATGTATGTATGTATGTATGTATGTATGTATGCATGTATGTAAATCCGTATCTTTGTTTCAAAAATAAGTTCCATTATTAACATTTTAAGAGTATTATAATTACTAAGAACCCTGTAATATTATCATAATACCAGATGTTACTAGAAAACAATAAAAAACAGTGATTGGAATATACACAAATTCAATATTATATTGATAATTAATTAATTAATTAATTAAGTGATGAATTGATGGATTTACATATATATATATATATACATATATATATATATATATATATATATATATATATATATATATATATATATATATATATATATATATGTATATATATATATATATATATATATATATATATATATATTAATTTGTTTACCTGTTTACATGTATGTACACACCCGTGAACGGGACATACGTCCCGGATTTGATGGTGTCAAAATAAAGTTTTATTATTATTATTATTATTATTATATATATTTATATAATATATAAATATAGATATATATATGTGTGTGTGTACAATTTAATAAGGTCCGTGACTGAAGGTTTCGTGTCTAAGTGAATATATGTATCTTTTACCGACAACAGAATGACAACTTGACCGTTTTGTAAAATGTCATGATGACAGCCATCGATTAGATGGAGCCACACGTCAGGTTTTGTGACCTTTGTATCTAGTTGTAGCTTTGTATCTAGTATTGTAGTTGTAGCTTTTGTATCTAGTATTGTATCTAGTTGTAGCTAGGGTTTATTAAACTTGTTATTGTAAGAGTACACTATTGGTTGCTATTTCGTGCCACGCGACCATCCATGATGTTTTATATGTTATATATCGTATGACATGTCATATATATAATGTTATATATATATATATATATATATATATATATATATATATATATATGTAGGTATATATATGTAGGTATATATATGTAGGTATATATATATATATATATATATATATATATATATATATATATATATATATATATATGTATACACACACACATATATATATATATATATATATATATATATATATATATACACACATATATATATATATATATATATATATATATATATATATATATATATATATATATATATATATATATACATACACGTGCACGCACACAAGCACTCCCACACGTACACGCAAACGCACCAGCAGATACACACGCACACGCATGTACGCATGCGTTGAAACATGCGTGTATTGAAACATGCGTGTATATGCGTCGATTCAGTACAGTATTATTTTGCATAACGCAGTGTGTGTATAGTTTAAGTTGCTAAACTTTGTACAGAAGCAACTGTCTTAGAGAGAACCTCACTGCTTTCCACATAACAAGCGACCTATCCACGCATTTGGCCTCTGCATATCCTTACCTCGACTATGCGCAGGAAGGTCCAAAGAGGTAGTGTTTATTATGTGTTGGTCTTTTATATGTAACATTATCCTCGTTGTTAAGACTGGGTCGCTTCGGCTGACTACGTCATTGACAGCTTTCACTATCCTTGAAACATCCCTTGGAAAAATTCCTCATTCATAATCATCCAGTGAAATATCCTTCGAGGAGTGCGGTCGATGATGTGATATACACTTGGGTGATTTGACCCATATACAGTGTTCCAGTTATATGCAATGCTTATAAATCGGAGGTGTTTAAACGTATACATTAATATCTTTAGCAATACACAAAAACACAAATGAAAATGTTTGTATATTTATTTTCGTATGTGTGAGGGCGTTTGTGTGCGGATGTGTATGTGGGTGTACGTGCGTGCGTGTGTTGGTAGGTTGAGGAGGCAGATTTAGCATTTTATGTGGTTAGTTCAATCGGTGTGATGATCCTTTATCGTATTTTCACCTAGACATTAGACTCATTGCGGTTTTGCATCCTTTGTAAACTCTGTCACTACTGTTTTTTTGTCTCTTTGTGTATTTCTAACACATAGATCATATTTTCCAGTGCCTCATCGATTAAAGTCTTACGAACGGTTATTGACGTTGGGAACTACGCAAGCACTACAAATGGGGTGGCGGTGATGCATGAATCATGTACGCAATGTTGTTATCTCCTTTCTCATATGGTTATTATGTCTGTCTTATATATCTTGTTATGTGGTTAAAGAGTCGTATGTCTGATTAATGAAACAAATATTTATTGCGATATTTAGTCGTACATTGTAACGGACATTATTTCTGATGAAAAGGTTCACAGGTGCTACCACCCTTACACAAAAATACCATTCAAATACCACTGAATACCATTGAATACCATTGAATACCATTCAGTACCATTGAACCATTCAATAATATTTCAGCAGGACTCAATGGTATTCCCAATGGTAATGTGTAATACCATTCAGTACCATTGGACCATTCAATGGTATTTCAGTAGGCGCAATGGTACTTTGGGCTATTCAATGGTATTTCTGTATGACTCAATGGTACTGTGAATGGTAATTCGTAATACCATTCAGGACCATTGAACCATCCAGTGGTATATATTATTCTCAGTGGTATTCTCAATGGTATTTCAGAATACCATTGGACTACTCAATGATAAAGCTTGTTTCAATGGTACTCTCAATGGTATCGGAAAATACTGTTCAACAATAAATCAGACTTCAGTGGTATTCTCAATGGTATTTCAGAATACCATTGAATACCATTGGACTACTCAATGATAAAACTTGTTTCAATGGTACTGTCAATGGTATCGGAACATACTTTTCAACAATAAATCAGACTTCAGTGGTATTCTCAATGGTATTTCAGAATACCGTTCAATACCATTGGACTACTCAATGGTAAATCATGTTTCAATGGTACTGCCAATGGTATCTGAACATACTTTTCAACAATACATCATATTTCAGTGGCATTTTCAGTGGTATTTCTGAATACCGTTCAATACCATTGGACTACTCAATGATAAATCACGTTTCAATGGTAATGCCAATGGTATCTGAACATACTTTTCAACAATAAATCAGACTTCAGTGGTATTTTCAATGGTACTTGAGAATACCGTACAATACCATTGGACTACTCAATGGTAAAACATGTTTCAATGGTACTCTCAATGGTATCTGAACATACGTTTCAACAATAAATCAGACTTCAGTGGTTTACTCAATGGTATTTGGGAATACCATTGGACCATTCAATGATAACATCTTGTTTCAGTGGTATTTGAAATGTAATCAAGTATGATACATATTGTTTCGGTGGTACATACAATTAATATTTAAAGGTATAATGTATATTGATGTCTCAGTGGTAATCTCAAGTAATAGTACTTGAATATACCATTCAGTACCACTGGACCGTGCAGATCAATGATAAATCAAGTTTCAATAATAGTCTCAATGGTATCTGAATATAACTGTTAAAGTAATATATCTATGTCTCAGTGGTATTCTCAAGTGTCATTGACTAATTTTGACATGTTACAAAATATACCATTACAATATTGCTACCAATGGCCCTGTCAAAAATAAGAGCTAACGGTATACCATTCAATACCACTGAATACCATTCAGTACCGTTGGACCATTCAATGGTATTTCAGTAGGACTCAATGGTATTCTCAGCGGTAATTTGTAATACCATTCAATACCATTCAGTACCATTGGACCATTCAATGATAAAAGCAGGCATCAATGGTACTCGCAACGGTATTGGAACATTCCTTTCAATAATAAATCAGACAATTCAATGATAAAATCTTGTTTCAGTTGTTCTCTCAGTGGTATTTCAACATATTGTGCAACAATAAATGTGACTTCAGTTGTATTTTCAATGGTATTTGAGAATACCATTCAGTACGTACGATTGGACCATTCAGTGTTAAAGCATTTTTAGCGGTACGTTCAATGGTATGTAAAAGTACCATTCAAAACCATTGGACCGTTCAATGATATAATCAGGCTTCAATGGTACTGTCAATGGTATTTAAGAATACCATTCAATACCATTGAACCACACGTGACTTCGAGTTCGCAGCAGCTAACTTGATTAATCAATTGTTGTTACATAGTTATATATTTTATGTATTCTTCATTATCAATTGGGATACATTATTCTTATTTTTTATTTTCTATTTTCTATTATAACTGACTACCCTATCTTAGTGAATGTTTAATCGTATTTAAGTCTACAAATAATAAACCAATCAGAATACGACAGCCGATTTCTGCGGGTCTCATCGTGGGATATTTGAATCTGTATGAAATGAACTTGTGTTCGCAATGTTCCGTCGATCACATAATTAGGATGTTAAAATCTTAGAAATCTACATCTCAAATCGCCATCGATGCAGAATGGAGGTACAGTGTTATGCCTAGGTAAATTGTGTGGGTGACAACACGACACAGATTGTCAATATTGAAGAAGTCGACGTCGGAATTCAGAAACTGACGGAAAGCTCGGTAATCTTCCAAGTTAACTGGCCTAAATTATGACGGCCTTCTCTAAACTGTGTTATCACCTGTTTTCAATGTATATGTATTCGGAATGTCATTCTATATCATTTCCGGTACAAAGAAGTAAGATATTATTTATTACATTGTGTTTTAGATTAATTTTATGACGATCGAGTCGACGTAAATAAGCCGATGACGATGTCATTCACTCACAGCAGTTAAGGTATCTCAGATGCATCAGAGCCGCAAACGCGACGTCTTGCGTGTGAATTGCGAAGTCGAAATAGAAACAATTAGCAACCGTTTATACATTTAAAATTTAACGAATTAACGAAAGCGTGTGTGTATATCTTGAAAAATTGCATACTTGTTTCAAGCGTTCTAGCTGAACTAGTTTTCAAATTACGGTTGTTTGATATTTGGGACTTAAAAATAAATAATGTTATTCACATTTCACTAGTCAATATCTTCTGCACTCTTTAGCCTGTGTCAGTGAAATTGTGTGGAGTTGTTCTCTATAATATAAAGATTACACAACTACAATTAGAACATAAATAAGGTATATGGTTAATGTGCAGCAAGTTGATAAACATCATGATTTATTCAAAATATCACACGCGGGAGGGTTTTCAGACCCTGATTGTGAGCAAAATACACATACCTTAGACCCAAATTGTACAACTTTTGTACCAAAACATAAATATGTGCTAATCTAAGAAAAATGGCAGGTCTGGTTTCCTTAATTATGAATCTGTACGTATGCAAAGATGACACGTTATTATATTTCTTTAAAAATGGCCAACTTCTGACCCAAACATGTCAATGAGGCGTAGCTTGTATTATCACAAAACTTGTTATAGGTGTTACTTCATTTCTATAACTCAAATAACTATTAAGTCTCAATATCCTTCCGAGCTTCCTTCACAATAAAAATGGCATACGTTTGGGTGCCCCAACTTTTAAAATAAAATGCTTGTGATATACGAAAGGGTTTTCAGACATTGATTGCAAGCTAAATATAGATGGTTAAATGAACTGTTTTTTGTAATTGATATATATGCATAACATTGTATATTATCAGAGGAATATTACAGGCCTGTCAGTATTAATTATGAATCTACACATACACAAATATCCTACATTGTATATTTAAAATTAGCAAACTTCCAAGTTCCAACCCTAAAAGGTCAATGTGGATTAGAAGGTATTGTTATCAAACTTTTACTAGGCATAAACCAGTTCTAAGACAAAATAACAAGTAACTCTCAATATCCTTCCATGATTCCTTCTCAACAAGAACGGGGACCCATTAATACAGCTGTTTAAACAAATTGCTTGTGATATACGAGAGGGTTTTCAGACATTGATTGCAAACTAAATATAAATGGTTTAGTGAATTGTTGTGTGTATTTGATATAATATATGCATAACATTGTATTATTAGAGCAATATGGCATGCGTGATGGTCTTAATTATTGATCTACACATATCCAAATGTCCTACATTTTATATTTATTTAAAATTAGCAAACTTTCAACCCAAGTCAATGTGGATTAGAAGCTATTTTTGTTATCAAACTTTTACCAGGCATAAACCAGCCCCATGTTCAAGCAAAACTCCCTAAGAATGTTTACTGATATGCATAGATATGCAATATTTACAAATATTACCAATAACATAATTATTATGTTTAACTCAAGATCAGTGCTTGAAAACCCGCTCGTAAATGATTTATTGAAATTTTTTTCTGTATCTATGGGTCCTCATTCTTCTTGACAAAGAAGCATGGAATGATATCGAGAGTTATTTAGTGTTTGGACTGGTTTATGCCTGGTAACAGTTTTATAACAATACCTTATAATCCATATTGACCTTTTTGGGTTGGAAGTTTGCTAATTTTAAATAAATATAAAATGTACGACTTTTGGGTATGTGTAGATTCATAATTAAGACAGCCAAACAAGTCATAGTACTCTGGTAATACACAATGACATGCATGTATATCCAATATACACAACATTTCATTTAACCATCCATATTTAGCTTGCAATCAATGTCTGAAAACCCTCTCGTATATCACAAGCAATTTATTTAAAAAGTTGTATCAATGGGTTACCATTCTTCTTGAGAAGGAAGCATGGAAGGATATTGAGAGTTACTGGTTAATTTATCTTTGTACTGGTTTATGACTGGTAAACATTTGATAACAATACCTTCTAATCCACATTGACCTTTTAGGGTCAGAAGTTTGCTTATTTTAATAAAATATATGATATTTGGGTATGTGTAGATTCATAATTAAGACAGTCAAGCATGCAATATTTGCTCTGATAATACGTAGTATTGTGCATATATATCAAATAGACACAACAGTTCATTTAACCATCTATACTTAGCTTGCATTTAATGTCTGAAAACCATTTCCTATATCACAAGCAATTTATTTTAAAAGTTGGGGCACCCAGACGTATGCCATTTTTGTTGTGAAGGAAGCTCGGAGTGAGACTTAATAGTTGTTTGAGTTATAGAAATGAACTAACACCTAGAAAAAGTTTTGTGATAATACAAGCTACGCCTCATCGACTTTTTTGGGTCAGGAGTTGGTCATTTTGTAAGAAATATAATAACGTGTCATCTTTGCACATGCATAGATTCATAATTAAGGCAGCTAAACCTACCATATTTCTCAGTTTTGCACATATTTATGTTTTGGTACCAAATATGTACAATCTGTACAGTCTAAGGTATGTGTATTTTGTCTGAAAACCCTCCCGCATGTGATATTTTGAATAAATCATGATGTTTATCAACTTGCTGCACATTAACCATACACCGTATTTATATTCTAATTGTAGTTATGTAATCTTTGTATTATAGAGAACAACACCACACAATGTCACTGATACAGGCTAAAAAGTGCAGAAGATATTGACTAGTGAAATGTGAATACAAGTATTTATTTTTAACAACCTGTCGAAAAAGTCCCAAATTTCAACCTGCTGTAACATGAACACTATTTAAGCTAGAACGCTCAAATTTTTGATTCTTGCTAATCTTACCAAAGGCTCTCACCATACTGATCTATTCAAAAATCTAAGAGATGACAGCAACCAATTTCTGGAATGTTGATTGCGTTCACTCGGAATGACCAGCACTAGTAACACTTTTTCTTTAAAATTATTGTCAATGCCTGATTAATAAAATAATAAAATATATGTATTTGTTATATATATATATATATATATATATATATATATATATATATATATATATATATATATATATATATATATATATATATATATATATATATATATATATATATATATATATAAATCTGCTAATATTTTATAATATATTCCAAGCACACTATAACATATTTCGGTTAACATAGATTGAAAAACATAGTGTGCTTTTATTATTTGTTACCTCTTTGCTTTATTATTATGGCTCAATCAATTTAGAATTAATGTACTTTTGGAATTGTATAAAGATTTTATAAAGAAAAATATCTAGCTAGAAGTGAATTATGGCCATAGTAAAGATGAAACCAAGTTCCATTATTGTATTTGTATTATATGATTATCATAACATGTATAATATAATTTCATGGAAAACAACTTCATAGCTGCATTAATTGTACATTGTTTAAAAACAAAGAAACATTTCATTCGAGCTAGTGATTGATAAATCTTTTTTCCTAGAATATGTTCGAGAAGTATACCCACTTCTGGGCGAAGACCAGAAGAACGGCTTTGAGGTTACTTTGGACGCGTAGGACAAAGCTGTCCAAAGTGAACAAAAATCAAGAAAAATGTGAAGATTGATCGACGGACATAATATTTTATGATATTTCAGATTGAATATAATAATGTACGTTCGAGAGCAGCACACTTAACATATTAAAACATTGTTAATTTATCTTGACTATGTTTTCGGTTTGATCTATATGTGCATATGATCTCTGTAAAGCTAGGTATCTATTGATTGGTTTATTATTGAATGGTATTTGAATGGTATTTGAATGGTACTAGGAATACTGTTCAGTGGTATCTGAATGGTACTTGACTGAATGGTATTCTGAATGGTCCAATGGTATTCTGAATGGTACTTATAAGAAGCTTTTCAACTTCTTCGTCAATGATATTCTGAATGGTATACCATTCAGAATACCATTGATGAAGAAGCTGAAGCACTTCTTATAAGTACCATTCAGAATATTATTGGACCATTCAGAATACCATTCAGTCAAGTACCATTCAGATACCACTGAACAGTATTCCTAGTACCATTCAAAATACCATTGACCAATACCATTCAACTGTTTATATACACAGACCACCGAAGTACCATTGAAGTACCATTCAAATACCATTGGCCATTATACCCCCTAGGACCATTCAAATACCATTCAAATACCATTCAAATGTTTATATACACAGACCACCAAAGTACCATTGAAGTACCATTCAAATACCATTGGCCATTATACCCCCTAGGACCATTCAAATACCATTCAAATACCATTCAACTGTTTATATACACATACCACCAAAGTACCATTGAAGTACCATTCAAATACCATTCAAATACCATTGGCCATTATACCCCCTAGTACCATTCAATGGTATTTGAATGGTATTTTTTTGTAAGGGCATAGTGTGATTTACTAACATGTAACACATCTAAGACACTATGGTTGTTAATTACTCGACCGAGATGACATTAAAGTAACACAAAGTATAACAAATCTCATACCGATGTCCATTATGTTCAGTACGACCACAATTGCATGATTGCAAATTATCAAAGTGTCATTCTTTTATTTAAAGTCCCTGATGATTGAATTTGCATTGCGCATTGTCAAACAAACATTTGCTTACATTGCTTCATCCCCGAAATAGCATCATTGCAGAGGCAACAAGCAGGGTTAATATTGGTCGTTGTTTCAGCGCCATAGTTGTATATACAGTTTCGCCAAACTCAACAAATACGCTGAATTTCCATAGGGGATTACTTTATTATTATTTTGTAATTACTTTATTATGTTATTAGGTACTGAACTGTCTGAATTTTAATTATGTATTACAAAAATACATAACATGTAACTAATATTTAAGATGGTATCTTACGTGGAAATAATGTGTTAAGCTCTTCTGTTGATTTGCTACCCATTCCCCTAATAATAACCATAACATATTTATGTGTGTATATATTATTTATATGACCTGAACAACAGATAACAATTGTTTGGTAAATATATAACATAATTCATTGTTGGTCTGGTGCTAATTCTAAATTTAAAAACGCCTTTAAGTTATGTTATTTATAATAGTTATATTGGCAACATATATTTGAAGAGGGGCCATGGCCCACCCCAATAAATGAACATTTGGTGGGTAGACTTTGAATCAAACACTGCTTGCTTGGTTCATAGAGATGCAGAGCTTACAGGGGTGCCTGTGTAGGACTTCCCAATACCACTTTATTGGCAAAGATATGTGTCATCACTAAAAGGAGATCAAATTACACAAAGTGCAGAAATCCGCTGGTTCCGCCGCAGACGATATATATATCCACGAGGGCGACCAGGCTGCAATCCAAGGGGTTACAGGGCAAACACAAAATAATCATGTATAATGTGCTTGATGGCTAATGCCTATTAATTTATCAACACAAGGGAGCAAAATCAGAGAGCTCGGCAGAATGTGCCTACATAGTATACGACATAACGAAGCAGACACTCTGGTTACACCGAATTGACACCCACATCCTGAAATGACGATCATAAATAATTGTGAGAAAGGACGTGAACCGCTAGGGATGTATACGTGACGCGCATATCTCTCTTATTTGTAATCGTGTCTGTATCAACGCCTTCAAAATATGTTGCATGTTTTATAAACGTTTCCTTCATACATATATTAATGCCAGCATTTCACATTTATTAATCAAAACACATTTCGTTTGTCAGTTTATGCTAATAGGCATACTTTATACTCTATGACAGGACTGTACAATATATAACAAACGAACACATGCCCTGAAATTATTGTGAATCGCAATTTGAAATAGTGATGTTACTAAACGGAATGTCTTAGTAGTCCAACAAACTGGTCGTCAAGGCAAGTTCTAAGTTATTGTAAGAACCTATTAGCACCTGGAGCAGGTAACGATATAGAAACCGAATATGTCTATTAATAACTGATCTTGATGGAGTTATGTAAAGTGTATCAGGTGGAATGTTTCACATATTAGTATTACTAGTGTTAGGCTCCTACTAGTACAAAACACAATAGACATAATTCGTATTTTTTTCACGATCTAGGTCAACGCACACTTTCGCACACCCTCGGCCTTTTAATAAATGAAAATTTATACTACAACAACTTGATCTTTCAATAATAATAAATAACATTACAACAATGACTTGGTGTCTTTACTACTAAGCGCAAATTAGCTGTGACAGGTGTAGATGTGCCTTTTGCGAAACGCCAGGTACTTGTATTCCTCCTGAAGCTCTTGTGAGCCACGAAATTGATCTGTGAAATCTCCTTAACAAATGAGCCTACATAAAACAAGAAACACCACTGTTGGTTACTTTCTATTCACAGTCGTATCGTATTAGTGTACTTGAAACAATCGAGACAATGATGGACTTACCTCGGGTGGAACTGTATTTCATCGCGATTGCGGAAGTTATTAAGTTTCCACTTAATAACTTATCTTAGATAACTATTGCGGATATATTAACACATAAGTAATAACAGTAAGTACCTATCATACAACGACCATTTTACTTTGCATAGGTGCGTGCGTTATTGCGTGTGTGATTGAGCGTTTAGTTATTGCATATGTACATGTAATAGGATTAACTCAATGCAACATAAATATAATATTGTATACAATGTAGAGCACTCGGTAAATATATTAACGCCGTGGATACTATCCGGAAAGGACACTTTGAAACGTTACTTGATAATAAAGGGAGTTATAACAATATTTATATCATTCATGAACAAATGCATTAATTACTTATTTGTAACGATTCAGAGAGGAATCTTGTTCACTAACGCAGTGGCTTAGTCAGGGGGTAAGAGGGCCATAACCCTCAACCCCTGAACAAATTAGGATGGTGGGATCGGAGGACCAATAACTGGCTGCCATTTTTGTTTGCAGTGTCACAAAGTACAGTGAGTTTCAGGATTTCCGTGTAAGATTTATTTAAAGTCCTACCTTTTCACAAACAATTGTCATAATTAAAAATTCCTTTATTTCAACTTACACTCTCATTTCAACCATTTTCTCTGATCAGCTCTCTTAACTCCGACGATTATTCATACCAGGTTGTTTTTAGCAAACCTGCACCTTCTTCTGTTGTGTCTGTGTTGATGCCATCGTCTCTCGTGCATTCGTGCGTGGGGGGAACACCCGCGCTGAGCACAGTTCCTTTACGTGCATGTCGTGTGCGTCTATCTCTCTGCTCCCCTTCGATTTTCCTCCAAGCATTTGCCCTGACTCGTAAATTTCTAAATTGTAATAAGCAACGTTACATGTTGTGAAGTTACTGGTTGAACACCAGCACTATATTATATGTATTAAGGTAGGGATGCTTATTAATGTTTCGTCAGAGTAAGTTACTACATGTTGGTAGTTGTCATGGTCTTTGTCAGTAGGTTTTGGACGGTACCGCAAGGAAACTTGTGGCCGGTCATAGGCTGATGGGTTTATATTCCTCCTGAAGCCACGAAATTGATCTGTGAAATCTCCTTAACAAATGAGCCTACATAAAACAAGAAACACCACTGTTGGTTACTTTCTATTCACAGTCGTATCGTATTAGTGTACTTGAAACAATCGAGACAATTGGGTTCGTGTATCTTCAATAAAGTGTCCTTTCTCTCTTACTATCTAACTTTCACGCCTTAAGGGAATGGTCTTGCTGAATTGCCAGCTACATTGTCTGTTAACTTGGTTATCATGTCGGTATTCATTTTACGCGATTTGGTTTGAATTATACGTTATCAGCTCTGTATATATATATATATATATATATATATATATATATATATATATATATATATATATATATATATATATATATAGGGCCTATGGGTTCGTGTCTCTTTAATAATGTGTTGTTTCTCTCTTACTTTCTAACTTTCACTCCTTCTGTGAATGGTTTTGCTGAACTGCCAGCTACATTTTCTGTGAACTTGGTTGTCATGCCGGTACTGATTTTAAGGGAGTTGGGTTTGAATTATAATATATATATATATATATATATATATATATATATATATATATATATATATATACTCCCAAAAGCAGCTTATGTCGACCGATTATGCATATCAGATCGGCTTAATATGTAGACCGCTGTTTTATGTAGACCAAAACTGGTCTACATAAAGATTCGACGTGTTAGTTCACAATTATCACAATTGAATTGATCAGTACCATTGCTTGTGCACACATTTCATATGATATTGAAAGACTGTGCGTAAATAATTTTTAAATGAACAATATCTTAAGTGATTTTGAGCATGTTTTATCCAGCGCCGTGCATATATTTGAGTATATTGTTTGCCGGGTTATGTGTACCGAGTCAAAGTTCTTGTAAATCTATATTTATGGTATATACCAAACGAAGGGTTGGGTCTTCGTGTTCTGTGTATGATATGCTTCATACTGATGCAAAATGCTTTATTATTATGTGTAAATTAGTCAAACTTGTATTTTGTCTTGACAAAATGTTGGTCTTTGTTGTTTTCGCATCGATACATTCCGTGATCTAACATAACTTCGGCTTCTACCTACATTTCTCAACACTGTTTTATTGTTTACAAGATTCGGCGTTTACCGCAACAAAGGCTAACTAAATATATGCAGCTTCCGGCGTTGCTCCGGTCTACATAAATAGGCACCTATGCATACGCGGGTTTTAATAAGAATATTTTTTTTGGCGTATACCTTATTTATTGAAATATGTTGATGAACTGTCATTATGTGTTAAACATTAGTCCAATGTCCCAGTTTTACATCTATGGAAAATGTATTAAATAAAAAAATACGTCTGGTCATCGTAAGCCCGTCCTCTAGGCACAGGTCGACATAAGCTGCCTTTAGGCTTATATATATGTATATATACATATATATATATATATATATATATATATATATATATATATATATATATAGTTTGCTTGGTTGTCAGGTGGCCCCCTCCAATTCTATATCCTGGCTACTGCACTGCACTTACTGTGTATGTTTGTTACTAAGGCTCCCAATCACCAGTCAAGCGTGCAATTGGCGTCCCAATTTCGTAAGAAATAGCCTACGCGGCAGAACTTATAGCCTCTGAAAGAACGACAAGATCGGAGTACGGCAATGTTACATAAGGGTCGCCCGAGTGTGAGAGAAAGGACTACGAATCATTCACCATATTGAAATAATCAATCGGTTAGTTAAATTCCGCATGATATGTCAACGATGTGTATGTACATCAAAGTTGGAACGAAATAATTGTGTGTGACTGAGCCGGATCTTCAGTTTGCCGACATTTTTGTTCAAATTCACCTCACGCTAGATATGTTGATTTGAAGGATCATACATCAAGCACACAACGGAATTAATTTACAAGTGTTCAGAAAGGAAGAGAGAAATTCATATAAACACACGTTAAGATTATTATATAATAATAACAATAATAATAAAAAGAAGAAGAATAAGAAAGGGTAATATATGGCAACAATAAGAACATTGCGAATGATAAAACAATTCATTAATGCATTTCGGTAAACATATACTATACATATATATATATATATATATATATATATATATATATATATATGTATATATATATATATATATATATATATATATATATATATATATATATATATATATATATATATATATAGCTATATATATATAGCTATATAATATAAACACATATTAATAAGAATATCTGGTGTAATTACAAAACGATAACATAAAGTAGGAAAATATAACTGTAAAAGGCATATTATCTAAATAAATAAATTACGAATAATTTAATTGATAAGTAATGCTATTAGTTTTAGGGAAATTAAAATATATATGGGACATAGAAGCTATAGAGGTTATGTCATTTTTAGAGCAATGCAGGCTTGTTAATACCAGCAACACTTACTTGTAATCGCATGGTATATAGTTTATTTTCACTTTTCCCCGGTTGACAGGAGCAAATCCACCGCAATTCTTCTCAACTGGAAAAACACATAAATATCATCACGTGAAATATGGAAGGAAATTGATAGTGTATCGCATAACATGAGCTAGACGAAACCAAGGAATAATTGCAGAGTATCCTCCGCCATTACGTAGTGTTTATGTTAAATTAATTTTCATCTCTTAAAAGGGATCTTCATCATATAAATCACAATCTTATGCAACATATGTAACATATTGATAAAGAACGGAAATTAAATGCAAGATGTAATCACGACAACATCGAACCCGTAGGCATAAATATTAGGCTTTTGCTTAAACAAAATACCCCTGTCAGACCCCTATTCGCGGAAGAAATTAAATTCGAAGTATTACAACTAGTTCATTCATTATATGATTCAACTTTAAACAACTTGCATCAGTCAATTTGACGGCAGTTTTAGATGATATTTTATATTAGTAAAAGATCGCATGTCTCACTGAAATGTTGCTGTGTACACGTAGCTAGTGTTGTATGGCATAGTATCCGTGATATTGTCATACATATGGTACACATCGTTGGAAATGTAATACATTTGTTGCTAATGTTATCTAATATTATAATTTCAATGACCCATAATCAAATACAAATTTATTTCGCAACAAACAAAATTACATTCTACATAAGCAAACATAATGAAAAGCATTGTTGCGTGGAGGTAACATCGCACATTTTGTGCCGCCTTCCTGTGAAACCAAAGCATAAACTTCGAAATTATTCATTTGCATGTCAACGGACTGGGGGAATTTAAGAAGTGTGTGAAAATGCGTGGAAATCATAACAGCATGTCTTTTTAAATGTAAATAATTAGTTGCTCTATACACATTTGGCATTTAAGCAATGTACTTGGTTAACATAGTTAGATAAATATAATCAGATAGTACAGATTTGAACTTATGTCTGGGTTTGATATTTTGAGTGTAATAGTCAAGGTAATTCCATAGTTCTATCAAATGATGTCTAGGTACTTTAGAAGACAAGTGAGTTCTCTGCATTTCTGTGCGTAGTAGGTTATGTTGTCTCGTAATTATGGTGTTAGTGGCGATATTTTTTTTGTTATACACTGTTCGAAGGATTTAGGCAGTGTATTATTAACTCCATTACGAAGAGCTGAAACGCTTCAACCACCATTATCCAAACATAAGGAGAAACCATTTCGAGGATGAATAATGATGATCTCATGAGAACGGAGCGACGATATGTTTTGTTTTTCAAACTTAGATATATTTGGCCACTGGGATCCGCCATATTACGTACAAGCTGCATTTAGTTTCATTAGCTTCTATTTACTCAGTTATTTGTTTGATTTTTACTGATGTACTTCACCACTGAACATTTCTGTGCAAAAATAAAACGGTATGTAAAGTGTTGTATACATAAATGAATATGTTGCATACGTGTTAGAATTAAACATGTTACATTAAATTAAGGCGGTTTATATATGAAACAAAATGCTTTTAAACGGTACGATGCGGAACTTGCCTGAGCTTTGGAATTTGCTGTCTGTGCGGACACGTATCAAATCGGTACACCGAGAGATCCTGTTTGCCGGAGCCCCATGACAAAGGTAATTCGAAGTGACTGTTCGTACGCGCAACGTTAATTATTTGAGTTTGGTAGAAACTATCGAGAGAGATGGCAAATGTTGTTCTAGGTGTTCAGCCCCTCTTTCAGAAATACGATGAACAGTTTCGAAACCGTGTGTTTTATAGCCGCCACGTTCCTATTAGTTTCGCTTAGCCGAATCTCGCATGGTTGTATAGCTTCGCCGAGAAACCAGTCTGGTCACTTATTCTGCACTTGAGTGCTATCAGTGTGAAGGGCTAAACGAACGAAGCCTAGGCTTATAGTGGCATGTTTAGACAATACTCAACCGCAAAGCTGATAGCTGATCAAATATATGTAAACTCTTCAGGACGTATGGTAGGACCAACATAGATATAACTGCTAACGTAATGACAAGAGAGAGGAGTTAAACAAGCTACGTCACACATTGAAACGTTGGAGCACGTTCGCCGCAAACAGGCTCTTTTGTAAAAGAAACAGGACGGCCATTTTGTTTTCTTTAGCTCTCTAGTGTGGCTGGATGCTTCCCGGTGAGTTGCCTACATCTAGTGGTAGAGGTGGGCTCCATCTAGTTTCGAAGTGGGTGGGTAAGGTACTAGGGCGGTATCACGGTGGACGGCTTGCTAAAACTGCTTGTTACTGGATACATTATCGTGCGTCCGTGAACTCGTATGGGTGTATCAAAAAAGGAGCACAATACAAAGTTTACGTAATCATCAGTGTATTTTTAAATCTGGACATTATTTACCCTTGGTTTTGAATGCATTAGTTGCATTAAATATGGACGGTCTAAGCCTTAGATGTATTAAGTAATAAGTAATCCATTGTTTTCGAGACAAATTATCATACATTGATTATATAGCTTATTAATGAAAGGCATTTACCCATTTCTACCACTAGATGTAGACAACTCATCAAGCCATTTTGTCACTGCTTGTGCATCTTCACAAGCAGTGTCAAACAACCAAGATTCAATCACACACAAGTCAGATGCCATACCAAATCGAGATGGTGTACCCGCGCTTGCTTTGGCTCCAACTGATGTTATGCAATTAACCCAATACGAATCCTAGCACCAACGCAAGCAGCTGCAGACAACCGAGAAGAAATGATTATGTACACCATGGCATCAACACAACCAGTGATTGTAAACCGTCAGGAAACCTCCATATAAACCTCGGAACCAAAACAAATCAGATGCTGTTAATCGTGAATACACCGCTACACATAGACCAACACATGAATGACTAGACAATCTCACAATCGTATATTCAAATGCTGACAAACAATGTTCACCATGAGGACTACGTTAGACCTGGTCTCTGGTAATATCAACATGCAATATAATTAAAAGGCGCTGTTTTGAAGCGATTGCAGTTCATTTCATGATAAACCAGACTGACGGAGTATGGCGAATATCGGGGTACGCTTTAATTACGATAACTTGCAAATGTGTTTAGAATTATGTTACGGCTTCAATGCCCGTTACAAATATTCGTATTTGGTACAGTTACATAGCAATATGTATTACCTCTCCAACGGTACATTCTGTCTTTACGACGTTATCAAGAGGGATAAGTTATACAACATGAACTATGTGTACCCCTGAATAGTTCAGTGAGACATACGATCACCTGAACACATGTAAACACGACCATGTTCCTCAAAGTGGATGGTTATTGATTTATTTCACCTAATAAAAACGTACAACCAGCCGTAATGCGTCTTTCTGAAAAATCGAATTGGCTGTACCCATACGTTGAACTACACCGATTAATAGTTGCATTGCTTTATATATATATATATATATTGTCATGAAAATGTTTACCGTCCGGGAATCATTACTACAATGGGCTCCAAAACATTCAACTACCTTATCCAGTTTGGAGTGGTTTTGGGTTTCATGAAATAAACATGGCCAATTTAAAACATACCAATTACATTTTCTTATAAACTTAAATGTTAGTAACAAATCTACTGCTTGTGTTTTGTGTAATTCTAAACAAATCTGTAGATTGTCAAATGTTGGAACTTTCAAAGGAACAAAACCCAAGAGAACTGCCACCATTTTAATTAGTTTCATTTATTCTCATTTGGCCGCCATATTGTATTCGTCATAGGTGCCTGACAATTGTCAAAACTGTACAAGCATATATATATATATATATATATATATATATATATATATATATATATATATATATATATCTAATTTCAATTCTGGCTTTTCAAAATGTGAATGCACTCAAAAGGCATAACATTTTATAAACTGTACATTTTATAAATACAACAGTGGTTATGTCAAGATACATTTCACTCAAGGATGTCATCTTTTCAGGTTTAAAAAAATGCATATGGAAATGTATTGACGACATCCATGTGCTTTTATAGGCAAGAAGATGGAGATCGAGATATCGTGAGTCTGTCTATTCTTCGGGACATAGTCGAGGTCCCGCACTATGGCCAATTTGACTAGTGAAATTAATGCATAACGAACAGTGATAATACAATGTCAAAAAACGAATCATAAAGTGACAAAATGTAGGTTATTATATTCACCTTCACGAGCGACGCAGTACCTCTTGTTTGAGTAATAGGTAAATCCTTCATCGCAGCAATAGGTATAGCTAACGACCGATTTGTGCACCCTATGAAAACATGACAAGGTGGTATTACTGAATGCACATAATTGTTCACAATTCATAAGCAATGACGCTTGCCTTTTTAACATCAAAGCAAACACGATTCATGATAATAACATAATCACAATTAACAACGCAAACACAATTGTCATTCTTATACCATTATTACGGAAATTATAACACAACAACAGCTGCAACTTACACTGACACGACTATGACGACTGACGAGGATTACAACACCAACACCGTAAAATCATGCACAAACGCCTACAACAACACAAGCATGCAGCAACAATCACACCGTCAACAACAGCATCAACAGCAAAAATAACAATGCGAAAACAAATCGCTTTCGAAATTTTATTTCTAAAGTGTCACCATTTTGAGGATATTTGACTATGATTTGCCTTATATCAATTGACTTGTATATCTTGCACTTTGTGGAGATTGCAATGCCGTGGTATAACACTCGCGATGCCAGAATAATCTCAATGCTTCAGAGGCAGCATTTATAATGCTTGTTGATTTCCGCATCAACGGTTTTGTCAAATGCAACAGTGCTGCTCAGGTATGTGAAGTTCTTATCTGGTTTTAGTTGCATGCCATAGATGTAAACATGTGGATCAATTGAGGTTTGTTCGGTTGGAAGTTGGTAGAGCGTCACTGTTTTCTTTGAATTGATTGTAAGTTCACAAATAGTTGCAGTGTGTTCCAAGTGTCTACACATCTCTCTGGTATCTGATATAAGCAACGACAGCAATATCACCCGTAAACAGCAGATCACAAATAAAAACGTTATCTAATGATAGTGCTTGCCTTTAGTTTAGTCAGACTCGGCACTAAGGTGTTTGGACTCTGTAGGCAGTAATGATGCTAGACACAGAGTGAAAACGGTAGGTGCAGAGCTCATGCTTCTTGTTTTTCTGGCTAATTTCAAATGAATCAGTAGTTGATCAACTAAAAGAAACTTCGCCAGTGCGAGGGTCCGTGCGCTGTATATCAGTTGGTAGCAAAACACATTGGCACTTGCACATCATACTCCAGCTTCCCTCCTTGTACCAAGCTCTGACAACAAAAACCGATTGCCTTTCTGGTCTTGTTCGCTTGTTTCAATCCTATAACATTCTAATATTCCATGTTGCTCACTATAGTTTTTCCATTTGTTCGCACCGTTAATGTTGAAGTCCCAACAGTAGCTGTGTGCTATCCAGGAATCAAAATCAACACGCGTTATTTACCCCATCTGTTTTAGAGGCATCGACCGGATTGGGACAGGCAGTGCATCCCTAGAAAAAGCTGTCTGGTCACCTCGTTTGCTGTTTTGTATTGTTGTTGATTATCAACAACACGCGACCAGTATATTCAAGTCGCCTCTTCAGTTAACAGCTTCCAGTTACAGAAAGGCTAAAGCTCTGGACAATAAAGACTCGTTTCTTAGTTTTATCTTGGAGCATTCGATACAATTGATCAGCAAATCTTATTATATACATTTGAATGTTATGCAATAAAGGGTACTCTTCTGGAATGATTGAACAATTATCTGTCAAATCGGAAAGTAAATGTTAAAAATAATAACAGTGATTCGCTTCAGCGGGACATCACATACGGTGTCCCGCATGGGTCTATTCTTGGCCCGCTCCAATTCATAATGTACATTAATAATATCCCTTTTGTGGAAAACATAACAGTGTTATGTAATTTCCTGATGACACTACTACACACAAGACTGGAAAACAAATAAAAAAACATACGAACAAAGAACTTGAAGTATTAGCCGACTGGTTTCGCGCTAATAAACTATCAATAAATGTTTCCAAAACGAAATGCATGTTATTATGTAGGTCCCCTCCTCCAGAAAGTGAATAACTACATTTAACAATGCGAATGCAGTGTGTGAATTGTGTACAATTTCTAGGTCTTCATTTAAAAAAACATTTCAATGTCTGAGGTACAAGAACAATTGATTAGCATGGACACAAAAACAAATGCAAAAATAAACTAACCAGTGTTTTTATACACAGTAAAGTTAACAGGTGTCTTCCTGTGTCTGCCCTTAAAATAATGCTTACGCTTTAATATACCCTTACTTGACATATGTTATCATCTTGTGGGGGTGCATATATAAAATTTAGTTGAAAACATTATTTATTATCCAAACAAACATTCGTTCCATACTTAAAATAAATTATTGGGAACAGTCTCACCTCTCCCTGTGTGCGTAACATTATTTAAAATAAATAAAATATGCGAAATTGAAGTTGCAAAAGTGATGTATAAGTATGTTCACTGGAATCTACCCCATGATTTACCTGAAATTGTCACAATACTAGACAAACCTCACATCTCACGTCTTCTTACTTCTCTAACTGTAAATATCCTAACAGTTTCTTATGAAAATATACAATCACGTGGAATTTTATTCCAATTACCATCCAGCAAAAAAACCACAATAATAATTGTGCAGTATTATTATAAGCAATTGTTGTAAATGGGTCTGACGAGATAGCTGAAGCGTATTCAATATAAAACACCTATTTACATACATATGTAATTATTCCCTTGTCATTGTGCGCAGTTGGTATATAATATTGTCATTTATGTCGGATTAATATGTTTGCTTTCAATTGTTTTTAATATATATGAAAACAACATGTAATCGTGAGTACAATTACTTTGGTAATGTCATCGAACACGAGTAAAATTACCTGGCTTTTTGGACCAACTTACTCGAGCACGATACGAGTATGATTACTCAGAATATAAGATTACTCCTAGTACGAGTACAAAGTACGACTACCCCATCTCTAATGTGAACAATTTCCGACCGTCATCACTCCATTCCCCATAATACCGACTACATATAATAAATACTGAACTGTCAGTGGTAGTTGAATGGCTAAATATAAATAACTAATATAATATAAAAAAATATATATATAAATACATGATTTTTCATGTCCCCATTATGTTCACAAATTATTGGCGAAATAAATAGACTTAACATGTATTACCAAGATACATTAAATGCATATTACGCCTAAATTATTGTATTACCTGGTATGTTACGGTATGGGAACCAATGGAAACAGATTTATAATAATAAAAACAATATTCGTACAATGTTCAGTTGATATAATTCCCATATTGAGCCATTTATAAGCAACTCGATGAATAATAATATTAATAACGTTATTGTCCAGTCACAGAATGAACATACAATTTGCTATTTGGAGGACGCATACAAAGTTAAATAAAAAACAATATTTAAATGACACAGTAATGCATGTGTACAGAAAAACTAAGTATTAAGCTTACAATAACATAATATGCTAATATAGTATGACAATATTATAAGACGTGAATAAATGTGATAAAACATCACTGCAGCGGCAGCGACAGTGACTGTGATATATCGGTCAACGATTGATTTTTTTTGTGGCGGGTACAAACCATTCATAGAAACTCTGTTTGTTTATTTTATAATATATTATATTATTTTAATGTGGATATATACCTTCACAATATTCGAAAATATAACGACTGTATTGTATTTATGGGAGTCGCTAACCTCAAAGTGTGTTTAGTACGTTTACGTTAATCACAATACTGGTTATCAGGTGTGTGCATACTTGTATAAACGTTACTAACAACGTTACAAACCTTTGCATTACTATTTTGTGAACAAATAATATACCTACTATATTTCTTTTAAACAATATGTTATCACTACATTTAGGAGTCGCAAATAAACTTCTTGTTCTTGTCTTCGTGCAGAAATGACACCTACGCCAACAACAAAAAACCACACATATACGACAACAATCATGTCGATACAGCGACACATATATACGATAACAATCATGCCGATACAGCGACACATATATACGATAACAATCATGCCGATACAACGACACATATATACGATAACAACCCTGCCGATACAACGACACATATATACGATAACAATCATGCCGATACAACGACACATATATACGATAACAATCATGCCGATACAACGACACATACATACGATAACAACCATGCCGATACAACGACACATATATACGATAACAACCCTGCCAATACAACGACACATATATACGATAACAATCATGCCGATACAACGACACATATATACCATAACAACCATGCCGATACAACGACACATATATACGATAACAACCTTGCCGATACAACTACACATATATACGATAACAACCATGCCGATACAACGACACACATATACGATAACAACCATGCCGATACAACGACACACATATACGATAACAACCATGCCGATACAACGACACACATATACGATAACAACCATGCCGATACAACGACACACATATACGATAACAACCATGCCGATACAACGACACACATATACGATAACAACCATGCCGATACAACGACACATATATACGATAACAACCATGCCGATACAACGACACACATATACGATAACAGTCATGCCGATACAACGACACATATATACAATAACAACCATGCCGATACATCGACACATATATACGATAACAACCATGCCGATACAACGACACACATATACGATAACAGTCATGCCGATACAACGACACATATATACGATAACAACCATGCCGATACAACGACATATATATATACGATAACAACCATGCCGATACAACGACACACATATACGGTAACAGTCATGCCGATACAACGACACATATATACGATAACAACCATGCCGATACAACGACACATATATACAATAACAACCATGCCGATACAACGACACATATACACGATAACAGTCATGCCGATACAACGACACCTATATACCATAACAACCATGCCGATACAACGACACATATATACGATAACAACCATGCCGATACAACGACACATATATACGATAACAACCATGCCGATACAACGACACCTATATACCATAACAACCATGCCGATACAACGACACATATATACGATAACAACCATGCCGATACAACGACACACATATACGGTAACAGTCATGCCGATACAACGACACATATATACGATAACAACCATGCCGATACAACGACACATATATACGATAACAACCATGCCGATACAACGACACATATATACGATAACAACCATGCCGATACAACGACACCTATATACCATAACAACCATGCCGATACAACGACACATATATACGATAACAACCATGCCGATACAACGACACCTATATACCATAACAACCATGCCGATACAACGACACATATATACGATAACAACCATGCCGATACAACGACACATATATACGATAACAACCATGCCGATACAACGACACATATATACGATAACAGCCATGCCGATACAACGACACATATATACGATAACAACCATGCCGATACAACGACACATATATACGATAACAACCATGCCGATACAACGACACATATATACGATAACAATCATGCCGATACAACGACACATATATACAATAACAACCATGCCGATACAACGACACACATATACGATAACAGTCATGCCGATACAACGACACATATATACCATAACAACCATGCCGATACAACGACACATATATACGATAACAACCATGCCGATACAACGACACATATATACGATAACAATCATGCCGATACAACGACACATATATACGATAACAACCATGCCGATACAACGACACATATATACGATAACAACCATGCCGATACAACGACACATATATACGATAACAACCATGCCGATACAACGACACATATATACGATAACAACCATGCCGATACAACGACACATATATACGATAACAACCATGCCGATACAACGACACATATATACCATAACAACCCTGCCAATACAACGACACATATATAGGATAACAACCATGCCGATACAACGACACACATATAGGATAATAACCATGCCGACGCAACGACGACAACAACACTAAATATACGACAACAACCATGCGACAACAATGACAACCAGTAAGGAAACAACCACGCCTATGACAGCAACAATAATAACACGTATAATAACAAGGCAAATGTATCGGTAGAGATGCTTGCATTGATAACGACAAAGGTGCCGACGAAATACCGCTCAAATATGACATCAGCAACGTCGACAACTACAACTATGATAACAACTATATCGACGACGACAAAAGGATAACAAAGACAACATGCACGTTCGCAACAAACAACGTACCGACTTACTCGTCAACATAGACAACATTTAGCCCATTAGCATACCAGGTACAATTATATTAACTGCTAGCAAGTAGGCTCCCATCGTAGCTGGCAGCATGACTTACGCGCAACATCTAGCCCAACCGAACAGGCCGCAATTCTTATAACTATCGCAGACTGTTCTGTACTTCCGGCATGGCACCTCAAACGCGACGTTCGCAAATACGCCCCGTCGCGGCTCACAAATTCCACAACCTGAAATCGTTATATATTATTGTTAAAACAACCGAAAACATCCCCAGTTAGAACAAATTAGAATGTGAAAAATTATATTTCAACATTTAAAAAATGTATTATTCCACATGAAAGTATATATATATATATATATATATATATATATATATATATATATATATATATATATATATATATATATATATATATATAAGTTGAACTTGCAGGAACAATCGTTCTTCTAATCCAAGCTACCTTTGTTTTATTGCACCAACCTGTCAAACCATGATGATTTTCAGTCTTTTTTTTCAAAATGTATCCTACGTTATCCACCACCATAATACATAGATGAGAAATAAGCATAATGGAAGCTGATATTAAGGCTATGGAGCATGCGAAACTGATTCAAGCTCAGATTGTGTTAAAGGTGAGAAATAATTTTTACAAAATGTAAGTCTGTTTTGAAGATGTAGACAAATTGTAGTTACAAATGTCGTCCGTTTTCAAAAAGCTACAAATATTCAATCAAGTAGGTCACGCATCTGCTTTTGGTATGACGTGTTGCCTTGGGGTCTTGTTTTCAACTGCATCTCAATAGTAACTGGAGAGAATATGTGGTTGCTGACGTGGCTTTCCCCAACGGACGTCCGTGGATAACGTAGACTACAAACCTTTCTGATTTGCTTGGGGCTAGTTAAATACATGACACCTTGAAAAGATTATTATTAAAATGGTTCAGAATTTTTTTTTATAAATGCGCAATGAATTAAATTAACCAACTAAATCGTGACGGTGTGTTCATTCAGTCCTCAAAAAGGATACAATACACAACACATTATATCAATTAACATTTATTTTGACATCTGGAACATTTGTGAAAACATCAATATCTGAAACACCTTGATGAATTAGTGTAATTATCAAGTAACAGCAAAGTGTACACTGCAACATGTTTCAGCAATCACATTCGCTGATAGCGTAGAATACAAAATGATGTTATACATTCTGACAGCATTTTTACGTTATATAGGGTTACAAGTGACCAAGCTGCTGTCGTTTATGGCAAAAGAAATAGCAGTGGTCTGACCATTCGTTGTTTCACAAAAACGTAATTTGTCGTTAAAATCATGTATGTTTCCATGGTGTATTTGCCTATGAGAATATTAATGTACTGACATTCAAATGTGTGTTCGCGTGTGCGTGGACATTGGGTGGTGTGACATCATTTGTTCGCTTGACGCTATTCAAGTTCTATCGGCGCGTGACATGGTGCGACTTGCTCAGTGCGTATGCACCATGTCTTCACTGTTTCGGAGCATACCGGGATCACATTAGTTCTCCCTTGAATTAGCATGACTTCGTGCACGTCTGCATGTGTGAATATGCCGTGTTTGACTGTTTCGGTCTTGATTACAGACGCGTTTCCGTTATATGTTTCGCTGTCTCACGGTTATGGCTGCGTGTAGGTGGCCTTCCCTAGGTTTTGTTCAGCCATCATGATGGCTTCTGCGTTGTGTTTTTTTTTAATTTATTTATAGGTCTGCCGTGGCCGAGGAGATAATCGTCAGCAGGCATTGTGACTTAACTGTATCGGTCACTCGTTGCGAAAGTTGTCCGTGTGTATGTCAGTTGTGCCCAACAACTGTTCTAGCGCATCCCAGCGGATGTTCTTCCATGGTTACACTTTGCAGCAGCGAATTTGTCCTTGTGTCGCTTATATTTCATCATAAGTGCGGAATCTGCTTTGGTAAATGTCCTTGTTACAGCTATGCCTCACGGGAAGTTTGCACGGCCTGGTCGGCCTGCAACAGTCTGCCGACGTCCTGGCTGGGGAACTCGGGTGACAACAAGGCTACACCACTGATCATTGACTTCGTCCGTGACGGTTAACCGCACTGCCGCGAGCTGGCACTTTAATTTCTGCGTGTCGATACTGCGACTCCTTGATCGGATACACGCGACGCGACAACACTTGGATACAGCTGGTACAAGCCATCGTCTATTCCGTACTGCCTTATTCCCGGCCGGTGCCGTTCTCTGACTGTGTCGTTCCCAGCGTGTTTGCTGACAAGCCGACTTTGGACTTCTGCGAATGTTAGTTCGTGGTATGACAACGCGTTTTTGTGTGTTGGGGTTTGTTGTGGATACTGGGCTTATCCTGCAGTAGGTATTGCGTTCGTAACGTCTCCGACTTGCAAGTGATTGTCTTATTTACTTTGCTGTGCCTGGGGGATAGTCTCCACTGTTCCATTGGAGGGTGTGGTTATTTTCCCCCATTTACGGTTTCTGAAAATGTATAATTTCGCTTAACGCATGTGTTTTCTGTCGATACACTATTATGCAATACATTTTATCAGTATACATGCAAGTAGCTCTTCTTCTTCCGAATACCGCCTAGCTTCAACATGCTGAAGATACAGGCGGGCGAACAGGAAAAATCAATATATATATATATATATATATATATATATATATATATATATATATATATATATATATATATATATATATATATATATATATATATTCGTTTTGGGTGCACTGCAATGTGTCAGAACCATAATGTGTGCATGTAACAGAAATGCGTGCAAAAGAACTATTTATATCTAAAAGGTGGAATAATGGAAAGTCTGGATATTGCTCTTAAAGGAAGCAAGGCTGTTTTTATTTACAATATGTTGAGGGAGTTCCAAAGTCGAATGGTATTTGGGGAAAAAGAATACAAGTGGTAGTTACATCTGGAGTGAGGGATAAGGTAAGACAAGGAATGTTGCTTTCTAGTGACTGTGTTTAAAGGAATAAGATATTTATTTGCAGGTATGCCCACTCGGGCATTTGATATTTTGTATAACATGCATAGTTTTGCATCTTTTCTACGATCTGCTAGGGATCTCCAGCCTAATGACTGGAGCATATTAGTAACACTTGACGTGTTATGGTGGCGATGTAAAACATATCAAGCTGCCCGGCGTTGGATCATTTCAAGTGTATTTATTTGTGTAGCGGTGTGAGGGTCCCAAACACTAGAGCTATTTTCCAGGATAGGTCTAACAAAGGTGATGTAATCAAGAGTTTTTATTTGGATTGACGAGACTTTGAGATTTCTGCGGAGGAAGCCTAATGATCTATTTGCTTTTGAAGAGATGTTATTTATGTGGGCATTCCACCGAAGGTCAGAAGTTATGGTTATGCCAAGATAGTTAGCCTGTGATACAGTTTCAAGTAGTTGTCCGTGGAGAATGTACTGGGTCTTAGTGATAGTTTTATTTCTTGTTACAGGGATGACATGGCACCTTTCAAGATTGAAGCTCATTTTCAATTTGTTTGTCCATTTGTCGAGTGTGTTAAGGTCTTCCCGGAGTGCAGCTGCGTTTATCTTAGGCTTTAGAGCTATATACGTTATGGTGTCATCAGCAAAGAGTCTAACTGCAGAAGTAGTATTTTCTGGAATGTCGTTAATGTAAAAAAGAATAGGCAGGGACCAAGTACAGAACCTTGCGGGACTCCATATGTTACATGGACTTCAGAGGAGGCATCGCCCTCTATTAATACTCTTTGGGATATGTCGGTTAAAAAGGCTTTAACCCAGGAATTTGTTTGCCTTGGATGACATAGTGAAGGAGTTTGTCAATTAGTTTGGTATGGCTGACCTTATAAAATGCTTTAGAAAGTCCATCACTATTCTTACAGGTTCTTACAGGTCCTTTTCTGGCTGAATTAGGCATTTCTGCCTCTTGTGCCAGCTCTGTCTTGATCATTGATTTGAGACTGTGCGCATGCGTCTAAAGGTGACACAGTCCATAGTTGAGGTGGTGCCGTAAAATCATTTTTTATAGGATGATTTTTCCATAGTTTATCAAGTCTACCTTCAAATGATTGGACTGATGGAGCATCTACCACAGACTGTGGCAGACTATTCCATACATCAGTAGATCGGTATACAAATGAATTTTTTCGGATGTTCAATCGGCATCTTTCTTTAAATATTTTTAGGTTGTGCCCTCTCGTTATTGAATCATTATCCCTTAATGTAACAAAATTTGATGTAATAGTAGAATCATATTTCCCAGTTAATATTTTGTAAATTTCTATCATGTCTCCCCTAAGTCGACGGTATGAAAGAGTTGGTAGCTTTAATCTTATTAGACGTTCTTTATAATCCAGTTCCTTATATCCAGGAATTAATTTAGTTGCTCGACGCTGAACATTTTCAAGTGCTGTTATGTGTTTCATTAAATATGGACTCCATACCTGGTTTGCATACTCGATATGTGGTCGGACAAGAGACTTAAAAACAGTAGAAAAACACTTATCATCTAGATATTCAAAAGTGCGTCGAATTATCCCCATCATAGAATTGGCTTTATTAATTTTTTCTGACATATGTGCCTCGAAGTTAAGTGATGAGTCAAAAGTTACTCCAATATCCTTTACTGTTTCTGCTTTATTAATTGTTTTCTGATCTTTACCCATTGTGTATCCATCATTTCTTATGGAGGAACGTCCAATTCGCATGTTACAACATTTATCAGGATGAAATTTCAGTAGTGATGTTTCTGACCATTTCTCCGCTGAGGTGAGATCCTTTTGTAGGATGTTGCAGTTATCTTCATTATAAATAGGGTTAAAAAGTTTCATATCATCTGCAAATAGGAAAATATGAGAGTTGTTTATAACATCAGGTAGATCATTTATGAAGATAACAAAAAGAAGGGGGCCGATCACAGATCCTTGTGGTATTCCACTGATCACTTCATGCCAGTTAGAAAATATGTTGTTAATTCGTATTCGTTGCTTTCTATGTGAAAGTAGATCTATGATCCAGTTAATTAGGTTTCCCTTTATTCCATAGCTCTGGATTTTTTTTATAAGTTTTGAATGTGGGACCTTGTCAAATGCTTTCATAAAATCACAATATATTACATCAATACAGCCTCCATTGTCCAGCGTTTCAGTCCATATATCTAATACCTTTAATAGTTGAAGTACTGTTGAGCGGCCCTTTACAAAACCAAACTGACATTTACTCAATAGCTCATTTTCTTTCATATGTACAGTGATGGTGTCTCTAATTATTTCTTCCATTATCTTACCCACTACACTTGTTATACTGACTGGTCGGTAATTTTGAGGTAATTTTTTACTTCCTTTCTTATGGATTGGAGATATGTTAGCCTGTTTCCATTCTTTGGGTAGTTTGCCTGTTGTTAGAGATGTGTTAAAAATAATTGATAATGGAATACTGATGCAGTCTGCTAATTCATTTAAGACCCTGGGGTGTATGCCATCAGGTCCAGGTGATTTAAATGTTTTTAGTTTTTTTAGTTTTGCTGCCACTACTGATGGGTTAATAGTACACGTTTCAACTGTATTATAACATCTTATAGGTTCCTCAGGAGTTTTCTCTTGTGGTTCAATTGTAAATACTGAAGAGAAATAATCAGCCAATAGCTCTGCTTTTTCCGAGTCTGAGTTTGTTAAGTCATCTTTCAAATCACTTTTTATTAAGTTGGGTATACCCGTTCTTGTCTTCATTTTTGCCTGGGCGTATTGCCAAAATTTCTTAGGATTCTCTTTTATTTGGCTAATGATACTTTTTTCATATATTTTTTGTGCCTTTCTTGTTAACCTCCTAACCTGATTGCGTAATCTGCAGTATTCCTGGTAAGCTTGGACATCTCTAGTTAGAAGATATTTCTTCCACAGTCTATTTTTTCTTCTGATTTTAGCTCTTAATTTTACATTTAGTGGTACCGGGTATTTTTTTGTTCTTTCTGACATCACCTTTTTAGGTATACACCTTTCTACAGCTTCTCTATGTTTCATTGTAAAAATGTCCCATTGTGCTTGCACATCACCCTCATGTTCTAAAAATTCGGCATCCCAATCAATGCTTAACATGTCCTCCATTTTGGGGTAGTCTCCCTTATCGTATTTATAAACAGTTTTTCTGATCGGCTCATGTATTGGTGTGCAGTTAAGAATCACTTTGATTATGGAGTGGTCATCCGTTTGTGCGCCATATTGCATATTGGTGACTAGGTCATTAGTGAACTGGATAAGTTGTGTCTCACATGACAGACGAGATCGAAAGCCATGTTGAAGGTCGTAAAGGATGTTGTGTGACTGTGCATGTTTCATTATATTACTAACTAAGATATGTTCTATTAATTTGGATGCTATACATGTCAAGGAGATGGGTCTGTAATTTGAAGCGAGGTATTTTTGGCCATGTTTGAAGATAGGTGAGATATTTGCTTTTAACCAGTCTTTGGGGACTTCGCTGATTGTACGATAGGCTATTAGTTGTACTTGGATGCTTATCATTTACCGTACTACTGTATGTCTTTCCAGGTACAATCAGCCGAGCGCACACTTCAAATCAGCGCCAAGCAATCCAGTTTCAAATAAAAGATACATATTGCCATATTACCATTACAAGGTATTGTGTGTCTTATTGATCTACCGTAAACAGAGCCAAGCCCAGCTGTAGTTTATTAGGGAGTATTAATGGCACAACTCCGAACGGGTAGGGCGCAGGCACGCAAACGCTGTATTGTGTCCAGGGGGATGCAATATAATTTTGAGGGCAGCCCTGAATGAAGCTAGGCATACGAAACGAATAGAGGCCACCTAAGGTACCGTCGCTGAGCCCCAGGCAGCAGAGGGCCACAGCCATAAGGCATGTGACCTCGAACTGGTAGTTCCGCTGTATTCGTTGACAGTGCAACAGGGTTTATGGTACCTCTCTTGGTTTTAACGACATTTCCCGCCCGCCCTCCCTGTTTCTCGACACGTGTGTCCCCTTTACATGTTTGGTGCTACATGGCACATTCGTATCTTACGTGTGGACTTATGATTAACACACGACAACAATTTCTATATGTGTAGCTACAAATTGATGCGGTACGCCGGTGACTGTCGGTTGAGATTGTCGCAAGTGTTGCTTTGTGTTACTTTGTTTTAAGGTGTGTCTTGGGGGGTTGATTTGCCCCTATTTTCACTTGCCGCTTCCGTCTTGCACGATTGTCGTTCTGCGCTCTGCGAACACTTTGACCCTCCTAATTCTCCCTGGTTGTGTCTATATCAATTACCGTTGTTCTCCGTGTACGCTTGTGCACCATCACTCACAGTTTTTTTTATTTATTGTTGCTTTTCCCTACATTAGTTCTGTACACCAGGTTTGGCATTTTGCCTTTCTTCCACTGGATGATCAGCGGTGTATGCAGGGTTTTTAGTGCGGGTTAGAGTACGTTTGTGTGGCTGTTTGGTTCGGCCTATCTGTGAGTTGTGTTGACTGAGAGGGTTGTTCCCCCACTAATGTTTATGTCAATGCATGAGTTTAGTTACGTGGATATCGTTGAAGATTAATATCGTAGAATGCACGATTGGCTAACCACCAATCAGTTTAGGTGAGATGCGATCTCAGCCTATAACATACATCGCCTGAATACATGTTGTGACCTGCCTTTTGGGGCAAAGTAATGTTGCCAAGTTGGCCTTACTAACTACCCATAGGTCATCAGGATGTGGGCCTACTGTAATAACCCAAGACATTGCAAACATTTTATCAGCTGCTCGTTTCACATCTCCACATCTCTCACCATACGGTTTACCACATTACCTTGCGCGATTTTGAAATGCTGCCCTGATGCAGATAGGGCGAACATGAACTCCTACAATTGACATCAGATTCACGATTGTGCTGTTCCTGTACTGACTTGCTTGATCCAACCAACCTTTATGACGCAACTATTGGCCATTTCATCTGACAGCACCGCGAGGCTCTTGTATTTCAACTTCACCGTTAACTCCCTTGTAGTGTATGATCGGAGGAGGAACTGTCACGCGGTCCTTACGTTGCCTATTTCCTCCTGAAAATGGCACATATGTTTCTCGGAAAAAATCTACTTGCAAGGTGAATTCGGATTTCGTGAGAATGTGTTTTAAGAATGGCAAGGTTTTAGTATTGATTGCAGTTTGGAAGCATCCAAGCATTCCAATTCCAAGAAATCGTCTTCGAAATGAGCATTGACTTCGAAATACATTCTCATCTACAATGTTGGTTTCTTTATGGCAGCATCTGTGTAGGGGCGTATACTTCCAACTTCGGTCACCTCTTCGCTCGGTGTATTCGCATATTTCCATGGAATTGTATGTCTACCTTTCTGCCTAGCTTCCGGGGTCAAGTCAACAATTATAATATATACAATTTGATTGTATGCTGACTTTCGCTGCATTTGTCTTGAACTCTAAAACAATACAAGTACAATAGCACCCAAATAACAAAAGACAAAAGGAAGATACCCATGTTATATTACATGTTGTAATGAACTGAAAAATACCAATGTTACAGTTGTCAATGTATATTATACGATATCGATAAATGTCTACCATATGTCATTTATGCAAGTATGATACATCCTGAGCCAGCTATTATCTTCTTTGCAGATTTCTGAATTAAAACAACTGCAAGTGATAGCTTCATGTTTACATGTTGTGTTTATTTAAACAAATAAGCCATGTCGTCTTACCGATACGATTATCAAAATAAACATATTGTCTTATGCATTCCATTTTCAAAATCTTCATAATAATTAAATGTGAGTACTTTAGGAAATAACATATATTAATACAAGCTTAGGAAAGCGTGCTCTTGCTCATTACTAACTTGTAACTGTTTTGTAGTGAAAGTTATAGTAACGCTGGACCAAAAGTATTAGGGCGACACCAAATATCCAGAGCCTTAGTCTTAGAATGTATGTATCCAAGGCTCTGCAAATATCAGTGTTAGGGCGACACTTGTCGCACCCACACGACGTTAGAGAGTCGTCTAATCGATGGATTTGTGTATATATGTATGTATGTATGTATATATGTATGTATGTATGTATGTATGTATGTATGTATGTATGTATGTATGTATGTATGTATATATATATCTATATATATATATATACACACATACATATACATATATATATATATATATATATATATACATATATATATATATATATATATATATATATATATATACACATACATATATATATACACATACATATATATATATATATATATATATATATATATATATATATATATATATATATATATATTGTTAGCTTATTGCGTGACTTGGCTGTCGTATACAAAGACAAAGTCTCTATTCAATGGGCATGGACAAATACAATCCAAATCATGAACATTTTAAAAGGCTAGCAATTCATGTTAGACTATTTAGCTTCTGTTTGAATATGATATATGGCAGTACTGTATATTAAAATAATTAAACGTTAAACGTTAAATTAACTACACGAGTAATGTGCTAAACTAATAAAACAATTAGTGTAAAACAACTGTAATTCGACATGCAAATTAACTGCTACGTCAGCCTGCAATTCAGATATCGACAACATGTAAAGATTAATAAACTATATACGTTTTGAGGAGCGCGATCGCGCTCGCGCTCCGTCGCGCTCCTTCTTTTGCTTTTGGGTGGAGGATTTTCCGCGCACCTGGGCGTTGGAATTTATTAAAACATGCCAGGCACAGGGAAGTCGGGGTTACAACATTGTATCTTGACTCAAAAAGCAAATGCAATTAACTCGGTCGTCAGTGGCTATAGGAAGCCCTGGTTAGTGTGGTGTTATTTTGACAATCAGCATGAAGCCTGGCTTTTGTAAACGTGTGAACATTGTTCTTTGAACTGAGATTAAAACTAGTGTCAGAACAAAACAGACGGCGTGGGATTGATGCCAACAAAGGACGATGACATAATATTTATTTGCCGGCGCTTGGGGCAGCGGTAGCGGCAACGACTCAGACACGGATACACTACGCATACTGCACGACACCGTCATGCCATTCGCGACAAGGTTCTCTGACAGCGACAATAATACAATACAAAATGACAAAAGATTATATTAACTGTGAAAGAACTTATTTCATTATATTCGATGATGATTGTCTGGTACACGCGGACTCAAGGCAACGGTCAACGATAGCTCTCCAATAGCTATACTGGGCATTTTGAGGAGGACGCTTTTATATATATATATATATATATATATATATATATATATATATATATATATATATATATACATATACATATACATATATATAATGTGGAATCATTTAAATGATGATATAACATATACTATATGTGTGTTTACATACCAACGTTTGGGTTGTACCAATGGAATAACGCCTCCAAGCCCAAGAGGCCGATCAGACACAACGCTAGACTTGGCCGTAGTCGGATATGAAACATCACAGATTGAATCCCTGTTTAGCCTCAGCGCGACTTTGTTCGCTTCAGCTGGTACTCACGTATCTCGACGAATGTGATTTGTCGCTGGCCGCTCTATGCCGACCCGAATTTGTCTAACCGCCAAATGTCTCCAGTAGACGCAAGATGTAACGTCACCGTTTCAAAACAGTTATATATTACGTCACGAACTTATCAAGGATTCTATAGCGTCACAGAGATACGTAACTCCTCGCGATTTTACCGTAAATAGCGTGACAATACGTAAGTGGCGCCATCTAGTTTTAAGCGAGCTGGGACACGATAGCAACGGTTTAAATTACAGAGACTGCACTGCGTTTTAGGATACGATAGCATAGGTTCAAATGAGAGACTGCACCAGCGGTCATTTATTCCCCCTCTCCCCCTAACTCACCCCATTCGCCTTGTAGATAGTTTTTTAAGCTGGTCTATTATTTTAATTGAGTGTAATGACACACCACATTCCTGGGCCTGTTCCGTAATAAACGCGATCGTTCTGGCCCCTTATTATTAAAGATGTGATAATGTTTTCAACTTCTTGCTCGAAATGCTTGTTCAATAACTCCCGTACCTGATTTACTTGGTTAATGAAGCGACAACATTGCAAGAAGACATGTGGGTTGAAAATGCAGGTAGATAGTAAAGTCAAATTCCCAGACAAGCATAGATGCGTTGTACAATTAAGACAAACAGAATATGACGATAAGGAGGTACAGAATATTTGTTTCTCAGAATAATAACAAGCTAAACCGTCCCAATTAATAATGTGTACAATCCAAAAGGTAAATTGTCGTTACAGTCCAATTAATAGGGTAAATAGTGTGTATACAAACAAAAACGTTCCAATGGTGTGTACATAATGCAAACAATACGGTTACTAATGGCTACAGCCCAATTAAAACGGAACTATGTATAACGGCCACTGCTACTCAGAATATATGTCACATATCATCATTATTATGCCACAACCAGACGTCATGTTTTAATAATATCATCACCATCAACAGTATCTTGTACATGGCCTGAAGTAAACACGATACTCAAATAGTCAAAGCTCATGAATAAATCACAGAATATACAGGATGTTTGAACAGCTTGCCTTGATTTGATTTAAAAAGTCAAAATATGCAATTGTTTTATATCTACCTGATTTGTAATAGTCAATAATATATAGCTATGTGTATCAGGTCAGTAAGTGAACCATCACTGTACCATCGTTAAAATATTCATTTCAATTAATGTTCTTTAAATTTATGTTGATTATACAACGTTGCCCCAATGTTTGCCCAACGTTGGCCCAACGTATCCAAGGGGTAATTGAAAGAATGTTGGCCCAACGTTGGCTCATTCGTGTATAACTGAAGCTGGAAATGTAATTTGTAAGTATGTGTATTGTATCATAAATTAAACAATTGCTTTACCAACGTTAGTACAGCTAGTGCATGTGTACATTAAACAAAATGTACTGGAATTTGTTGTTGATAGTACAACGTTGGCCCATCGTTGGCCCAACGTTGGCCCAACGTTAGCCCAAATTTGATGAAAATGAACTCTATAATTATGTGGATTGGGTCATTAATTGAATTATTGCTGTACCAACATTAATAATATCAAACTCAGTTTATTTGAAATTTATGTTGGCGGTTCATCGATGGCCCAACGTTGTTTACCCATCGCCAACAGTATGCCAACGGTACCATAGCATAAATACTCTCTTTGAAAGCGGATTCCGCTGTAGCGCTTACATTTTTACGGCGTTATAAACGTTCTGACTGGAGTTTCTACACATGCGTGATAAATGTAACATTATCAATGTGCAGCGAAACGACAAAGCATTTATGGTATGATTACCACGGGCTGCTCGTAACGGATGTATAATATAGCCTCCCAGCAAAAAAGTTATTTGTCGCAAATAAACATGAGCCAAGCACGTTTTGAGGAATGTTTTGATAGCTAGCGCATATCACGTGGCTGCAGTGCGCCATAGTCCGTGACAATGGTTTACCAATGCCAGGTTTTTTTAGACTCTGGGACTGAAAGCCGATTTCGTGTTTTGTGTACTCCCCGCCGTGTGTGCGCGCGCCAATTAAAAATGTGCTCTCTATACGAATTATAGTTATTACCATACTATTAGATAAAGAACACGCGAAGAACACGTAATATGTTAATGTATTGAACGAATTAATAGGCAACTCTCCACAGTAGTCATCATATGAGAGTTAACTAACAGCCCGTTGCATTTATACAAAACATGCTTTGCCTTTGACTTTGTCGTTTCGCTGCACATTGTCATTGATGATCTTACATTTATCACGCATGCGCAGAAAGATCAATGGGAAAGTTTACAACGACCGAACAACTGTAAGCGCGACCCCGCTTCTAAAGATCACGCCAATGCTCAACCAATATGCCATAATATACAACTGGGACCTACCTTATAACGGGACCGACCATTAATTCACCGCAGTAATTTGAAGACTGCGTGCTATACAATTATGTAGGCAAGTAGCTACACAGCATCCTTTACGTTGTTTAATACCACTATACTGAAATGCCAATGCCATGGCAAGGCCCTTGCCAAGGGCCATGGATATCTCCATAATTTGTCATCCAACATAATTACAATATTTCTATAAAGGAACTTCAAATATCCCGGACATGATTAATAAATAAATATATTACACGATATGAGTGTGTGGATAATTAAAAATGGCAATATAAGAAACAATCAATCAATCAATCAATCAATCAATCAATCAATCAATCAATCAATCAATCAATCAATCAATCAATCAATCAATCAATCAATCAATCAATCAATCAATCAATCAATCAATCAATCAATCAATCAATCAATCAATCAATCAATCAATCAATCAATCAATCAATCAACCAACCAACCAATCAATCAATCAATTAGTTAAGTAGTTAAGTAGTTAATTAATTAATTAATTCAGTGATTATGTGATTAATTAATTAAGTAATTAATTGATTTATAAATGTATATATATATATATATATATATGTGTGTGTGTGTGTATGCAATTTAACTAAAGGTTTTTTGTCTAAGTGAGTATACGTATCTTATTCCGACAACAGAACGAAAACGTGACCGTGTTTCATGAAGACAGCCATCGATTATATGTACCTACACGTAAGGTTTTGTGACCTTTGTAACAAGTTGAAGCTTTCGACCTAGTTAGTTAAAAAATATCTGCTCTGGTAGGTGTCTTTGACTACCTCTATGTGAAGACAGATGGTAAAAGTGTTACGGTTTGCCGTTTTCCTGAACTTAAGAAAGCATTTGATATTGTAAACATAAACGTTCTGCTACATGAACCTTCTGAAACTGGCATTGAAGTAAGGCAGCTGAGATAGAATACGGGTTATTTCGTTAACCGAATACATATAATAATCAATGAAGCGACTTCCAGTTTAGTAACATTTGACTTTAAGAGTCATGGTTGTCGTCGGAAAAAAAATAAGTTTACTCACGTAGACACGAAACCTTTAGTCACGGGCCTTATTAAATTGTGAAAGATGCACGTCAGAACTCTCCAAAACATCGACGAAGGCACTCGCTTTTTTGTGCTTCGTTTAATTCGGCAAATTACACAAACCACTCTGATAAATACAATTCCTATTCTTCACGCGTTATATCTACTACCTCCTAGATTTGCCAATCCCTGGTCACCGGGTCTCCTGGTCACCTGGTCATGTGGTCACCGTGTCACCTAGTCACCGGATCACCTGGTCACCGGGTCACCTGGTCACCGGGTCACCTGGTCACCGGGTCACCTGGTCACCTGGTCACCGGGTCACCGAGTCACCTGGTCAACGGGTCAACGGGTCACCAAGTCACCGGTTCAACAATCAGTGATTGCATTGGGTAAAACATACTACTACGGCATTCGCCAAGACACCTTCCAGTGCATTAAATCGTTCTTGGCCGAGAGGACGGCGGAGGTCCTACAAGAAAGATACATTCCACCCAGACTGATGTCACGTCCGGAGTGCCCCAGGGCAAGCACCGTCCTAGGACTTCTCGTAACCTCTTCTCATATCAAAGCTGTTCTCAAACGACTGGCTGATCTTTAAATACGTCATTACTGACAAATCCCAACAGCAACATTTGGATATGTCATCACTGGAACAGTGGGAGACGGACTGACAGATGGAATGTAACTCATGGAAGTGCACATCCATCAGAGTCATGCCAAAGAATACTAAGCCAGCCCGTCAAACATCGTACACCATCCACAAAAATGATGGAAACATCTTACACAAGTAAATACCTTTGCTTCGCAATCACTGCTAACATGACATTGTCAAGATATAGAGTAGCTGTTTATTTTACGAGAGCATACACATTACACAGTCCCCTGAGCGCATACTCTTAAGCATAAGTAAGAACCAGTCCAGTACTCTGAAGAAAAAGAAACACTGACCATATATTACACAACATCCGACATCATGGCATCCATATAATAGTCAGACACATGAACTCAGGACAGGTGTGGGCCACAACGAAACATGACAACAATGAAGGACTGATTGTCTAAACCAATTTCCCTATGAATATGTTCTGTTATGTGTGCTTGTTCAGACTTCCCGCGTAAGAATTGCACGAAACTCACTCGCATGCGATCGGGGTTTGGACGTTTGAATGAAAATATAGACAGTTGGGGACTACGTAAGTTTGCAACTTACGAAAGCTGTGTGACTAAACAAACATAACACATACAATTTGTAGCGCTTTGGTATTAAAGGCGAATGCATAATCATTCTACAAACAACTTATAACATATATATATATATATATATATATATATATATATATATATATATATATATATATATATGTATATATATATATACATATATATATATACATATATGTATATATGTATATATATATATATATATTTATATATATATATATTATATATATTTGTGTGTGTATGTTTGTGTGTGTATGTGCTAGTGTGCTTCTCTTTGATTCCAAGCTTAAGTATTCAACGCATTATTACACACATTCTCTTTCATTGGTTGACTTAGCATACCCTGGTCACATAAAACGTAACTGTAACACGTAGCGAACATAATATATTATGAGGTTTTCCCATACCATACCATACCATACCATACCATACCATACCATACCATACCATACCATACCATACCATACCATACCATACCATACCATACCATACCATACCATACCATACCATACCATACCATACCATACCATACCATACCATACCATACCATACCATACCATACCATACCATACCATACCATACCATACCATACCATACCATACCATACCATACCATACCATACCATACCATACCATACCATACCATACCATACCATACCATACCATACCATACCATACCATACCATACCATACCATACCATACCATACCATACCATACCATACCATACCATACCATACCATACCATACCATACCATACCATACCATACCATACCATACCATACCATACCATACCATACCATACCATACCATACCATACCATACCATACCATACCATACCATACCATACCATACCATACCATACCATACCATACCATACCATACCATACCATACCATACCATACCATACCATACCATACCATACCATACCATACCATACCATACCATACCATACCATACCATACCATACCATACCATACCATACCATACCATACCATACCATACCATACCATACCATACCATACCATACCATACCATACCATACCATACCATACCATACCATACCATACCATACCATACCATACCATACCATACCATACCATACCATACCATACCATACCATACCATACCATACCATACCATACCATACCATACCATACCATACCATACCATACCATACCATACCATACCATACCATACCATACCATACCATACCATACCATACCATACCATACCATACCATACCATACCATACCATACCATACCATACCATACCATACCATACCATACCATACCATACCATACCATACCATACCATACCATACCATACCATACCATACCATACCATACCATACCATACCATACCATACCATACCATACCATACCATACCATACCATACCATACCATACCATACCATACCATACCATACCATACCATACCATACCATACCATACCATACCATACCATACCATACCATACCATACCATACCATACCATACCATACCATACCATACCATACCATACCATACCATACCATACCATACCATACCATACCATACCATACCATACCATACCATACCCCTACCCTCTTGTATTTCCATCCCTCACCCTCTACCCTTCCACGTTAACTCCTTTCATCTCCGTTGTGCTTTCCCTCTGAATTATAAAGATATTCCATTTAGTAAAACAATATTTCAGATTGACATAACAAATAATAAAACGGAATGTGTTCTTTCGCTGTTACGGGAGAGTCTTGTCATACAGTATTAACTATACCGATTATAATACACTGACAGCCAAAATATGTTTTCATGAAATTTTTAATACTAACATCACATTTCGGAAGGAAACTGTTAATGAGATATGCGACTTGTTTTGTAGGCGTTGACACATATCCGGTGAGTAATAAGATATATATGTGTGTGTCACGTATACATTCCTTACGCGTCACGGTGTTTCTGAACTCGTTTTGGGGATATGAGAGTCAACTCGTTGTAACAAGTAACAATAAACACGAAGAGACAACTCCCATTACTAACGGTACTACATTTGTTTGCTCTGCTTATTAGCTTGTTCTTTCAGGTATTTTTCGCAGGTGTCCATGGAACTATTAAAGTTGTCATTTCTAAATGGCACGTGCGCGGTGCTACACGTGTACGTATTCTCTCTATCTCTCCAGTCACTCGATGACGAGCTCGCACAACTTCCAGCCTTCGTTCTTGTTCGGGATTTCGGTGATGACGTACTTGGTTTTGTCCTGCGTGTACTGGCACTCTGCCACGCACGTCGTCAAACCACCAGCTTCCGGAGCAGTGCTTCCGCTCAGTCGACATATGTGGTAGTTTCCTGACACCAGACCGCAGTTTGGGCGCTTCGTGCGCCTTGTCATCACCGTGATGTGTGGTTTTGAGCACACGAGACGATGTCCGGTGAGTGTTACCTTGAAGGAAGCATTGATGGACCGAGGCACACGCGTCTTGATGACGAGTCCCGACCTCCAGCAGGCATTCTGCGGTTGAGGCCGCCACTGATTCGTCGACGGCGAGAAGGTGTACATTTCCGTGTCATCCAGGACCAGGCAGGTGTCGTTGTTTTCATCAACCAGACGCACCGACTTCTCATTGGAGACGGGAGGGTCGAGTTCAGGCAGCACCATCGCTGTGACAGTTAGTTGGTAACGTAAACAGTAATTTCCAGTGTAACATGAGAGGGGTCCCATATAAGCTAGTGCAGCTAGTAAAAGCAACATACCATGGAGTATCAACAGTAGGGAGAACCACGCATGGCAGAACTGGCGAGTTCCTCATCAAAGTTGGCCTTCACCAGGGATCAGGGCTAAGCCCATCCCTGTTCATAGTAATACTAGCTATCATCAGCGAATATTTCAGATACAGGCTGCGATGTGAACTGCTGTTTGGTGACGATCTGGCAGTAGTAACATATACTGAGGAGGAGATGAAAAGGAGGTGGCTTGGTTGGTAGATTGGGATGGAGAGCAAGGGAATAAAATTCAACACCTGGAAAACGGAAGTGATTGTCAGTAGCAGGGTAAGAACAAAAGCAAACATCAAAGACAACCAAGTCACGAGCCTCAGACAGGTGAAAATTCACATATTTAGGTGTCATTGGTGAAGAAGGAGGATCATAGGAAACAGTAAGAGCAAGAGTTACCAGAGCTATGTGGGGAACGGTTCTGTTCAGGTCCTTATTAAAATTAATTTTATACATTGAGATTTGCGGATGTTATAATATTGTATCTACCATGACATAAAAGGCCATGTAAACCAGTAGGCTTTTCATAAATAAATGACTTAAAATTATGTTTAACTCTCTCAGACAAGGTGACTATTGCAAGGGAGTGTTCGCATATGTTGCTAGATGTAGGAAACAGGTAATATAATTGCAAAGCTCACTGTATTCTCTGTGAAATCACTCTTGCTAACCATTTTCCCAATTCTGCTAGAACTGTTTTTCTATGGAAATTACTGAAGGTGTGATCACACATAGCGAATTATAAAAACATTACTAACTGTCACAGGTGGACGACATGTTAATAGTATATGACACACACTTGTCCCTGCATTCATCGATATCTCCATTCCAATAGCATATTTTAAACGAGTGTCAAAATGCATTGCTCCCTTTATATGTAATCCTGCATCAAGTAATTGATGCTAAGCGAAATGCAAATAATTTTATTATTCTGATGAGCGACGTATCGCAAACAGTTGACGTAACTGTCAAGGACGAACCTGTCTCGCAGTGCGTTCCGGTGTAACCAGCGACACAGCCACAAGTGTACGAGTTCACAGCGTCAGTACACGTTGCTCCATTCATGCAAGGATTGCTGCTGCATTCGTCGATATCTGCAAACAAATCCCATACTCTAAATCTGTGGAAACACTAGCTACTTTGCGAAAATGTGACACTCATGTCGGGTATCATATTATATACAATTGATTTTAATATCTTAAGAATTATTGATTTTATTATACTTTTTTCTGCCGCGTCAGAACAAGAAATCCACGTCAATCAGGCTGTCGATGAAAGAACGAAATTAAATATATGTCTGGCTAGCAATCTTATGGGGCCTCACGGAATGCTGGAATTGCACAATAATGTTAGTCAATATCTTTACATATTGACGATATATGTTAGCATTGCAAAGCATACAGTATTGTCAGTGAAATGACTGATGTTAACCCATTTATCATCTTTCGCCGTCACTGTTTTAATTAGGAATTACTGTAAATGTGGTCAAAGTAAAATCACCAAAAACTTATATTCTATATCCCAACGGTATAACATTTGTTCGTGTCATTGCAACCATATCATGTGACATAAGAGAATCACAAATACTTCACATAATACAACATGTGGATGTTATGGTACACATGTCGGTTATCGTAATTATATACAATTTATTTTAATATTTTGGGAATTGTTGAATTTATTAAAACAACATTTATCCCGTATCAGAAAATTAAATAGTCACCATTCATGCTTTCTATAAAAAGAACAACATCACTGATATTCTTTACTAACAATCTTGGTTTTCATTACGGGAGGTTTTAAATGCACTAGGATATTGGTCTACGTTGGTGCATATGAAAAATATATGATAACGTTGCAAAACACTCCGTATTCGCCAATAAATAATACATGTGTAACCCTTTTCTCATTTCCGCAGTAACTGTTTGTCTATGGAAATGCACGAAGTTGTCATCACTCATAGCTCATTATAAAATCATTATTAAAAGTCCAAGGTGGACGAAATGTTGACATAATATGGTTGGTATGTCGCTACATTTGTCGATCTCTGCATTCAAATAAAAAACTTACAAAACACTGTCAAAATGAGTTGTTTCTTTTCAGGCTAATCATGCGTCAAGTAATTGACGCAAGGCGAAAAAAAAATCATGTTATTATCCTGATTAGCGGCGTATGCGAACAGCTAACGTAATTGTCAGGGACAAACCTATCTCGCAGCGACTTCCGGTATAACCTGCGACACAGCCACAAGTGTACGAGTTCACAGCGTCAGTACATGTTGCTCCATTCACGCAGGGATTGCTACTGCATTCGTCGATATCTGCAAACAAATAATATACTCTAAAACTGTGCAAACACCAATGTTTCGCGATTATAGCACGCATTTCGGGTATCATAAATATATCAAACTGATGTTATTATCCTAGGAATTGTCTATTTTATTTGTTATGCCACGTAAGAAAAGAAATTCCTCGTCATTCTTGTTTTCGACGAAATAATATAATGATATAAATGTCTGGCTAACAATCTTGTGTTGCCTGACTGAATGTTCTTATTTCAACGTAATTGTCAAGGACGAACCTGTCTCGCAGTGCGTCCCGGTGTAACCAACGACACAGCCACAAGTGTACGAGTTCACAGCGTCAGTACACGTTGCTTCATTCAAACAAGGATTGCTGCTGCATTCGTCGATATCTGCAAACAAATCCAATATTCTAAAACTGTGGAAACACTAAAGTTTCGTGAATATAGCACGAATGTCGGGTATCATAATTATATAAAACTGATTTCATTATTTTAGGAATTGTTGATTTTATTTTATTTGTTCTGTCACGTATGGGAATTATTGTAAATGTGTTCAAATATAATACACAACAAATTATAATTAGTTTATATCAAATTGGCATAACATGTCTATGTGATATAGCAAACACGTATGTGTTATAACAATGCTAATTATGTTTTAATGTCATAAAGCCAGTGGATATTTGTTTACTTTATCTGCCACAGCAGAAAACGAAATATGCATCATTCAGATTTTCTACAATAAACCTGTATCACTGATATTCCTTGAGATCAATTTTGTTTGTCATCACCCGAGGTTACTATTGCAATAGGACATTGGTCTACGTTTATACGTATGAAAAATATGGGATACCACTGCAAAACACACAGTATTCTCTGTGAAATTATTAATGTGTACCCCTTTTCTCATTTCCGCACTAGCTGTTTTCCTATGGAATTACTGAAGGGGTAGTCACACACAGCTCATGGCAAAACCAATATTCACTGTACCAGGAGGACGAAATGTGAACATTATATGGTACCCACGTCGTTGCATTTGGCGACATCTGCATTAAGATAACAACGTTTAGAGCAGTATCAATATGCTTTGCTTTTTTTTAGATACTAATCCTGCATCAAGTAATTGACGCTAAGCGAAATGTAAATAGAGGTATTATTCTGATGAGCGGGATAAGATGAACAGTCGACGTATTTGTCAAGGACGAACCTGTCTCGCAGTGGGTCTCGGTGTAACCAGCGACACAGCCACACGTGTACGAGTTCACAGCGTCACTACACGTTGCTCCATGCAAACAAGGAGTGCTGCTGCATTCGTCGATATCTGAACAAAACGCATATCTCTAAAACTAATATTTCTTAATATGGGATGCATGTCGGGATCATAGTTATTTCAAACTGATTTTAATATCTTAAGAATTGTTGATTTTTTATTTGTTCTGCCACGAAAGAAAATGACATCCTCGTAATTCAGAATTTCGAAGAAGGAACATAGTAATATACATTTCTGGCTAGCAATCTTGTGTGGCCTAACATAATGTTCTCATTGTCCATGGATGTTAGTTAATAACTTTATATATTGGCAGTTCTTGTTAGCATTATATAGCATACAGTATTTCGTGTGAAACTAATTATTTTAATAACTTTTCCTGTTTTGCCTTTACTGTTTTTCAATAGGAATTACTGTTCAAAGATAAATCACCAAAAACTAGCTATTTTGTATCGCAATGGTATGAAATGTCCAAATGATATAGCAAACAGGTATGTGCTATAACAGTGTCAATGTTGTTTTAATGTCATAAAGCATATGAATGTTATTGTACTTTATCTGTCGCAGTGGAAAACGAAATACTCATCATTCAGACTTTCTGCAATACAAATACATCACGGAGATTCCTTGCTATCAATTTTGTTTGTCATCACTCGAGGTTACTATTGCACTAGGATATTCGTCTACGTCTATACATATGAAACATATTTGATACCACTGCAAAACAATCAGTATTCCTGTGAAATTATTAATGTGTACCCCTATTCTCATTTCCGCACTGGCTGTTTGTCTATTGAATTACTGAAAGGGTAGTCACACACAGGTCATGGTATAATCAACATTCACTGAACCAGGTGGACGAAATATGGACAGAATATGGTTGGCATGTCGCTGCATTTGTCTGTGTCTGCATTAAAATAACACATACAAAAACAGTGTCAAAATGCGTTGCTTCTCTTCAGGCTAATCATTCTTCTTACAGGTCCTTTTCTGGCAGAATTAGGCATTCCTGCCTCTTGTGCCAGTCATGCATCAAATAGTTGATACAAAGCGAAATGAAAATCATGTTATTACCCCGATGAGCGGCGTCTGCGAACATTTAACGTAAACGAAATTGTCAGGGACAAACCTGTCTCGCAGCGCGTTCCGGTGAAACCAGCGACACAGCCACAAGTGTACGAGTTCACAGCGTCAGTACACGTTGCTCCATTCACGCAAGGGTTGCTGCCGCATTCGTCGATATCTGCAAACAAATACAATATTCTAAAACTGGGTAAACGCTAAGGTTTCGTGAATATGGCACGCATGTCGGGTATCATAATTGTATTAAACAGTTATTTTAATATTTTAAGAATTGATTATTTAATTGTTATTTGCTACGGCACGTAGAAAATGAAATCCTCGTACTTCAGGCTTTCGATGAAAGAAAGAAAATTAAATACATCTTTGGCTAGCTATCTCGTGTGGCCTACTGCAATGATCTTGTTGCACAAGAATGTTAGTCAATATCTTTAGATATTGGCAATACATGTTAGCATTACACAACTTACATTATTACCCGTGAAATAACTGTTTTTAATCAATTTTCCTTTTTCGCCGTTATTGTTTTTCAATTGGTGTTACTGTAGGTGTGTTCAAAGATAACACACCAAAAAAGGGTAATTGGTTTATATCCTAATAGTTTGACATTTCCATATATGTGTTATACTAGGGTTGACATTATTTTATGTTATAAGAACAATGTTTTTTATTGTACTTTCTCTGCCGTAGCAGACAACGAAATACTCATCATTCAAACTTTCTACAAAACGAACTGCATCACTGATATTCTTTGCTATCAATTTTGTTGGTCATCACTCCATTGCACTATTGTACTACGATATTCGTATACGTCTATCAATATACAAATATGTGATACCACTGCAAAATACTCACCATCGCGGTGAAATATTATTTTGTAACCCTTTTCTCGTTTCCGCACTGACTGTTTGTCTGTGGAATTACTGAATTACTGAAGGGGTAGTCACACGCGGCTCATGGTAAAATCAGTATTCACTGTCCTAGGTTAACGAAATGTGAATACAATATGTCACGCATGTCGTTGCATTCAGCGATATCTGCATTCAAATAAAAAAGATTTAGAGCAGTATCAAAATGCATTGCTACTTTTGACGCTAATCCTGCATCAAGTAATTGACGCTAAGCGAAATTATATAAATAATGGTATTATACTGATGAGCGGCGTGTCGTAAATAGTTGACGTAATTGTCAAAGACGAACCTGACTTGCAGTGCGTTCCGGCATAACCACCGACACAGCCACAAGTGTACGAGTTCACAGCGTCATTACACGTTGCTCCATTCATACAAGGAGTGCTGCTGCATTCGTCGATATCTACAAATAAATTTCATATTCTAAACCTGTGGAAACAGTGTTTTATTCTCGAAAATATGAACCTCATGCTGGGTATCAAACTGGTTTTAATATCTTAAGAATTGTTGATTTTTTTTATACATTTTCTGCCGCGTCTGAACATGAAATCCACGTCAATCATGCTGTCGAAGAAAGAACACAATTATATAAATATGTGGCTAGCAATCTTGTGTAGCCTCACGGAAAGATGGAATTGCACAATAATGTTAGTCAATATCTCTGCATATTGACGATATGTGTTAGCATTGCAAGGCATATAGTTACCTTTTAAATCACTGTTTTTAATCGATTTCCCTTCTTCACAGTTAGTGCTTTTTCATGGGAATTAATGTAGGTGTGGTACAAGTTAAATAACCAAACACAAATGTTCACTATCCAAACAGTACGAAATTTGCCTGTGATACTGCAACCATATAATGTGCCATAACAGTATCACAAATACTTAACTAACCAAAAAGTGGATGTTATGGTACGTATATCGCATATCATAACTATATACATAATTGATTTTAATAGTTTAGGAATTGTTGATTTTATTAAAACAAACTTTCTTCCGCATCAAACAATGAAATCGTCGTCATTTACACATTCTACAAAAAGAACAACTGGCATTTGTTTTAATTTTACTTGAATATTGGTCTCTTAAATATGAAACATATGTGATAGCATTGCAAAACACTCAGTATTCGTTGTGAAATAATTAATTTGTAAACCTATCTCATTTCAATAGTAACTGTTTGTCTATGTAAATGAATGACGGGGTCATCACACATAGGCCATTATAAAATAAGTATTTACTGTTCCAGGTGGATGAAACGTGGACAGAATATGGCACGCATGTCGCTGCATTCGACGATGGCTGCATTCATATCAATGAGTTTGAAAGATTATCAAAATGCATTGCTTCTCTTGAGGTTGATCCCGCATCAAGTAATTGACGCAAAGCGAAATGAAAATAATGTGATTATTCTGATGAGCGGCGTATGTTAATCATTTGACTTCATTATTGAGGACAAACCTAGTTCGCAGCGCGTTCCGGTGTAACCAGCGACACAGCCACAAGTGTACGAGTTCACAGCGTCAGTACACGTTGCTCCATTCACGCAAGGATTGCTGCTGCATTCGTCGATATCTTAAAAGAAACGCAATATCTTAAAACTGTGCCAACAGTAATGTTTCGCGAATATAGCACGCATATGGCGTATCATAATTATAGCAAATTGATTTAATATCTTAGGAATTGATTGTTGATTTTATTGTATTTGTTCTGCCACGTAGGAAAAGAATATCCTCGTCATTCATGTTTTCGACGATATAATATAATTATGAAAATGTCTGGCTAGCAATCGTGTGTTGCATAACGGAACGCTCTTATTGAACAATAATGTTAGTCAATGTATTTGCATATTGGCAATACGTGTTAGCATTACAAAGTTTACAGTATTACCTGTGGGATTAATGTTTTTAACCAAATTTCCATTTTCGCCGTTACTGTTTTCTAATAAAGCCAGTTGATTTTACTGTACTTTATCTGCCGCAGCAGACAATGAAATATTCATCATTCAGACTTGATACAATAAAACGATATCACTGATATTGCACTAGGATATTGGTATACATCTATACATATGAAAAATATGTGATACCACTGCAAAACCCAGTATTATCTGTGAAATGATTAATGTGTACCACTTTTCTCATTTCCACACTAGCTGTTTTTCTATGGAATTACTGAAAGGGTAGTCACACACAGCTCATGGTAAAATCAATATTCACTGTACCAGGAGGACGAAATGTGAACATGATATGGCATGCATCAATGCATTCGGCGATATCTGCATTAAAATAAAAACGTTCAGAACAGTATCAAAATGCATTACTTTTTTTAGATACTAATCCTGCATCAAGGAATTGACGCTAAGAGAAATGTAAATAAAGGTATTATTCTGATGAGCGGCGTATCGTAAATAGTTGACGTAATTGTCAGGGACCAACCTGTCTTGCAGTGCGTTCCGGCGTAACCAGCGACACAGCCACAAGTGTACGAGTTCACAGCGTCAGTACACGTTGCTCCATTCATACAAGGATTGCTGCTGCATTCGTCGATATCTGAACAAAACGCAAATCTCTAAAAAAAATATTTCTTGAATATGGCACGCTTGTCGGGAATCATAATTATTTCAAACTGATTTTAGTATCTTAAGAATTGTTGATTTTTTTACTTGTTCTGCAACATAAGAACATTATATCTTCGTCATTCATGCTTTCAACGAAAGAACATAATTATATACATTTCTGGCTAGCAATCTTGTATGGCCTAATATAATGCTCTTATTGACCATAAATGCTAGTCAATATCTTTAGATGTTGGTAGTACTTGTTAGTATTACAAAGCATACAGTATTTCCTGTGAAACTAATGTTTAAAAAAGTCCTTTTTAGTCTTTACTGCTTTTCAATGGGAATTACTGTTCAAAGATAAACAACCAAAAAACTAATTATGTTCTATCCCAATGGTATGAAATATCCATGTGATATAGCAAACAGGTATGTGTTATAACAGTGTCAATGTTATTTTAATGTCATAAAGCCAGTGGATGTGATACTAATCCTACATCAAGTAATTGACGCTAAGCGAAATTAAAATATTGTCATTATTCTGATGAGCGGCGTATCGTAAATAGTTGACGTAATTGTCAAAGACGAACCTGACTTGCAGCGCGTCCCGGTGTAACCAGCGACACAGCCACAAGTGTACGAGTTCACAGCGTCAGTACACGTTGCTCCATTCATACAAGGATTGCTGCTGCATTCGTCGATATCTGCAAACAAATGCCTTATTTTAAAACTGAATTGTTGGACTTATTATACTTCTTCTGCCACGTCAGAAAAACGAAATCCTCGTTATTCAGGCTTTCGATGAAAGAACAACATATCTGGGAAGCAATATTGCATGGCCTCAAGGAATGTTTGTATTGCACAAGAATGTTAACCAGTGTCTTCATACAATGAAACAATGTGTGTTAGCACAGGTAATCATACATAATTACCTGTGAAATCATTGTTTTTAATGAACTTCACATAAGTTTGGTAGTTTCTCGACACTGTGGACAATTTGGTAATGCGAATAATTTGACGCGACGACGTTCCCATAATACATGATGAAGTTCCCCAATAGATTATCTTTCTAACAGGTGCATCGGTAGTTTAGATGTCTGGTACAGACTTCATCAAGCAGCTAATATTGTTCCACACGGCACGGTGGGGTATAGCGTAAAACCAGTAAGACAAAAGAAGAAAGGGGTCACCGACATGGACCGAGATTGACTTTGCTTCAACCCAATACCGTGTCCGAGAAAAGCATCAGTGGTAAAGAATATCAACAAATTACAGCAGTGATGAATAATATCAGATTATATCAGTGTGGTGAAGAGGATTTAGTAATTTTAAATACTCTTTATGAAAGTGGACATTGGTGAGATTAATCACATTACCATCATGAACCTTTCTTCACGTTAACATGTGGTGTTGCTACATGACGTGATTTATGTTTAAGTAAATATACGTGGGCTTTTACATATAAAATAAGTATTGTTTTAAATGTTTTCGTGAAGCAGGCATGTAAAATGGCATAAACTAATGACATCAGTACATACGAGGTACAGATTACTTGCAGCTGCACATGGATTATGCACAGCTATTTGAACTATTACAACTGCAACCTAGATCCAGCTGCAGTAAATAATCAACCTACTGATTTCGCAGTTGATGCCTTTGTACCCAGCGCAAGTGCAAGTGTACTTCGTCAGGTCGTAGGTGCATGTGCCGTCATGTTGGCACGGGCTGCTGGCACATTTGTCTGCAACAATGGTGATGTACTATATATATATATATGTATATATATATATATATATATATATATATATATATATATATATATATATATATATATATATATATATATCGTATGTGAGCACTTCTCTACATATACATAAGAAACAGTGCCCCCTACAATGGACCAATAAACATAGCGACAATTGTTTTTTATTAATCAAACGTACGACAACGTAACCACACTGGAAGGTATATATGACAAATATAATTACTACACGAATAAACGGGATAGAAGGAGATGCAATGTATCTTACATGATTCATACATCACCGCCATGCCACCTGTTGTTCCTGCGTAGACCCCAACGTCGACAACACGTTTCTCACTTTCGCCGAATTTAATCAAAAACAGACTGAAAAAAGATTATTCAATGGTTACAAATAACACGACGTGTAACTCTCCGCTAGAAAAAGACAGTAGTGACAAATATTGCAAAAGGTTCGAAGCCGCAGTGAATCTAGGGCCTAGGTGAACTCGAACCAGTATCAACAGCCTGACTGGTGATGCTGCACCAGCCGCCTCAACCCCATTGCTAACCTACTTATGTTATACGTATAAGGCTTGACCACTAGTATTCGTCTCAGTTCGTCATACTTCGGATTTAACCGGCACGTTCACTGTCTTTAAAGTCAAACGTGCTAGCAAACCAGGGATCGTTGCGCTACAGTAGTAGATACTTTCCGCAAACCGCGGATGTGAGCGGTGTCATATTATAAATTTATACCATTTGAATTCGCCAGTCACTACTGCGTCGGACGTAGGAACAACGACAATGTCCGCCCCAATTTGAAGACGACTCCAGGACTGATCAGATTCCCAATATAATTACCCATCTGCCTCTTAAATACTGCATATATATAACAGGAGCTGTGTATGTCTCAAATCGTAATCAGCCACACCGATCTAAGCTGCTACTGTCAAAGGCCATTGCGAAGTTCACTGTGCGCGCATGAATACTCGTTGTAACTAGTAGGACAGACTATATGATATCATTATCCTTTTTAGTATGATATCTCCGATTTATTTCCTGAAGTTTTCTATTGCTTTCTTTTTGATGATCTTGCATATTTTGCTTACTCCATTCGCTGTTTATTCTCGAGGTTTTCCATCATTTCGTTTCCTCATCAGGGCTCGGGTTGCTGATCGTATCATCGATTTCAATGGCTTGTTGAATGCCATAGTTACCTTGATGCGATTTATGGTTTCGCTCGTAGGGTCAATGTCGTCTACTTTCTGTAGTGTCTGAAGTGGGAATTTGACTTTCCTTGATCATATTTGTATGGTATGTATTGTTGGTGGCCACTCGGTCATTAATTGTTTCCTTTCTACCTCTATGACCAGAATGATGATGTTCTTAACCATTATATGGTAACCTTTTCAATCAAGTAGTGACAATAGACGCCACGTAGACATCATTTTAGCGCATGCGCATACCCGCTAAGACTACGGTATAACGTAACTATCGTTATTAATATTATTGTGTCTATGGCGAAGTACTATCGTAGAGAAAGTTGGAGTTACAATTGTATTGTGTGATCAGAATGATAACACTTTACTTATGTAATTATTACGACTAGGGTCACCTCTAATCGCTTAATTGTAACTGTTAAATGAGGGATTAACGAATTACAGATTTGCCAAAGAAAAAAACAACGCTAATATGTTTAATAAAAATCCTGTTTAAATATATATGACATTGTTCGAACAATTCGAATTAAATACAACATACAGGTTATAGGTCTTGTTCCTGTTCTATCCCGTGAGCATCGTTGACATTCGTTGTAGTGTCACGCGGGATGCCTTCGCAACCATGATGTGCCACGTTTGTCGGTCTTCCACCATGCGCAGTAACCGGGCAGTGGGCTGTTTCGTTCAGTCTTTATTAATATCGTCCAACAAGGACTTCATAGGTCTCCTCTGTTTTTGTTTACCCTCTACTGTGGCTTGCAGAATATTATGTTGGCCAGGGAGTCCTGACGGGAGATGAGGCCTTACCTAGCACGTTTCCGTCGCTTGACCGTGGAAAGGAATAGTTCCTGCTTGCGAACTTAGTTGATGATTTGTTGTCTGACAAACTCATTCGTTCTGTGCTCGCTGCCTGATATGCGCAGGAGTCTTCTGTAGCACGTATGTTCGAATGCCTGGATGATCCTTTCTAGATTGGCTGTGATGGTCCAACTTTCGCATCCATATAACAGGATGTAGTCCACTAGTGACTTGAACACATTCAGCTTTACTGGAAAGCTGATGGAGTTGCTCCTACAGACGACGGTGACTCTTGTTATGGCCGACGCGGCCATGCTTAGTTCTGCTTCACCTCTTTTGTTGGGCTGCTCCCTTCATTTACGGCGCATCATCTAGTTCCCTGTTTGTGCTAATGTCAATGCCTAATATGTTGATGTCATGTGTGAGCTTGTAGTTTTATAGTTCTTCGCAGTACTCAATTCATCTTCCGATAACAGCTGTTTCTTCGTTAAGGAGGCTGCCGATTTATTCTTCAACCACAGTCAATTTGGTTTGATGGGATTTTGTAACAGCTTCAGTGTGTCGAAGGCTGCATTTTTGTTGCCAGTTTTCATTCCAGCTTCGATGTAGTTACACTGGTATATTATCCACTGTTTGTTTTGCCTCTTTGTTTGATGTTGCTGTTTACTTCGTTGTTTTGGTTTGCTACATTATGGGCTGATTTGTTCAATTTCTTCAAGTCCCTGCTTTTGCACACAAGCCCATCAATATCGTCAGTGACCCAGGGTTTGTTCTCATCCAAGCACTTGTGTGGCTGTGTATTTCTTGTACTTCCTTCATATGTTCAGAGAGTGCGTTTATGTCATCTTTCAACAGGTTGAGGGCACTAAGTCTGCCCCGAACTTTGCCTCTTAGATTGCTGCGATACCCAAGTCATACAATGTGTCCACGTTGAATAAGGTTGTGTTGTCTCGTTTAAGTTTCTTCGTCAGCTTCACTTTGTGTCACGAGCACCACGTCATGGTCACTGCATATGTCTGATTCTTGAATGGTCCTGGTTTGAGCTTTGTTAACGCTGGACTAGAACTTCTGTGGCACGAGGATGAAGTTAATTGTGTTACGTACCTTGTCATTGGGCGCATGCCATGTTGTTCTTATTAAGGTCTTGTGTGGGAACAGCGTATTAGCCAGGGTAATATTGGGGCTGGCGAATTCTAACATATTTTGTGTAGACAGTCCAAAGCGAATGTATGGACAATAAGCCCTCAAAACGAACACAGGGAATGTACACTCCAGCTTCACGAAATGTTATAGGAGTCTGGATGGATAAAATAAATAAGTTAGCGTGACCTGATGTATGGGACTGACTGACTCGTACAAAGTACGCATCAACATGTTGATATAATTTGTTTAACAGCGGTTATACTGCTAAATATAGAAGAGCAACATATAAGCAATACTACCCTGCTGGCTGTTCCTGCACGTAGTAGAAGTAAGGATATGCACAGGCCAAACGAGTGGGTAGGCCATTTGTTGCGTGGAAAGAAGCGCGACTCTCTGCTTGGTAGTCGGTTCGGTACAAACGTTTGCCAACTGTAATAATGAATGTTTACATTATATACGCATTGCGTTATGCTAAATAATACTGTATTTAGGCCACCTACGTGTCTGGTTTGTCTGGTGTGTGACTGAGTGTGTATATATTATGTGTGCGGGTGCCTGTGCATATAGTGTGGGTGTGCGTGTTTGTGTGCTAGAAAGAGTGTGTATGTATATATGAGTATATGTATGTGTATGTAATAATATATTACTGTTGTCAATATTATGTAATTGTGTAATGTATATAACAAGTAATATGTAATACTCCATCTTTAATATGTGATACGTGATACGTGATATTATATATGTGATATGTGATACATGATACGTAACATGTGATATAATAATATTTAAGTTGTAATATGTACTAAGAAATATGTTATATGTTGTGTTATATGTTATGTTACACTTATGTGATATGCTCTATGTTACATGTTATAATTGATATGTCATATGATACACGTTATATGTTACATGTCATATCTTATGTTATTACGATGTTATGATGATTTGTAAAGACATGTTTTAGGTTTAATTGCGTAAGCATGTGCGTGTGCGTGGCGTGGCGTGGCGTGGCGTGGCGTGGCGTGGCGTGGCGTGGCGTGGCGTGTGCGTGTGCGTGTGCGTGTGCGTGTGCGTGTGCGTGTGCGTGTGCGTGTGCGTGTGCGTGTGCGTGTGCGTGTGCGTGTGCGTGTGCGTGTGCGTGTGCGTGTGCGTGTGCGTGTGCGTGTGCGTGTGCGTGTGCGTGTGCGTGTGCGTGTGCGTGTGCGTGTGCGTGTGCGTGTGCGTGTGCGTGTGCGTGTGCGTGTGCGTGTGCGTGTGCGTGTGCGTGTGCGTGTGCGTGTGCGTGTGCGTGTGCGTGTGCGTGTGCGTGTGCGTGTGCGTGTGCGTGTGCGTGTGCGTGTGCGTGTGCGTGTGCGTGTGCGTGTGCGTGTGCGTGTCCGTGTGCGTGTGCGTGCGCGTGCGCGTGCGCGTGCGCGTGCGCGTGCGCGTGCGCGTGCGCGTGCGCGTGCGCGTGCGCGTGCGCGTGCGCGTGCGCGTGCGCGTGCGCGTGCGCGTGCGCGCGCGCGAGCGCGAGCGCGAGCGCGTTTCGATTTGCGTTTGCGTTTGCGTTTGCGTTTGCGTTTGCGTTTGCGTTTGCGTTTGCGTTTGCGTTTGCGTTTGCGTTTGCGTTTGCGTTTGCGTTTGCGTTTGCGTTTGCGTTTGCGTTTGCGTTTGCGTTTGCGTTTGCGTTTGCGTTTGCGTTTGCGTTTGCGTTTGCGTTTGCGTTTGCGTTTGCGTTTGCGTTTGCGTTTGCGTTTGCGTTTGCGTTTGCGTTCGCGTTCGCGTTCGCGTTCGCGTTCGCGTTCGCGTTCGCGTTCGCGTTCGCGTTCGCGTTCGCGTTCGCGTTCGCGTTCGCGTTCGCGTTCGCGTGCGCGTTCGCGTGCGCGTGCGCGTGCGCGTGCGCGTGCGCGTGCGCGTGCGCGTGCGGGTGCGCGTGCGCGTGCGCGTGCGCGTATAACTATGCGTGTATGTCACTCATCTCAACTGTTGTAACAATAGAACAATTGTATATCTTATATATTGTCAGACATGCATGAAACACTCACAGGCTGAAGAATAGAAGAGATCCTTGTTTTGGCTGTTTACAACTATTCCAAAGGGAGTACTAAGGCGTTCTGCAATCCGTGTTCCACTTCCACTCTCCCCCAGCCTCGCCTTGTGGATCTCATCCGGGTTCCGAAGTACGTGGAACAACCATCTGCAGATGAGTGAAGAGTCGGAACCAGTTTTGGTATACATAAAACAGCGGTCTACATAAGCCGGTCCTATATGCATAATCGGTCGACATAAGCTGCTGCCTTTAGAAGTATATATATATATATATATATATATATATATATATATATATATATATATATATATATATATATATATATATATATATATATATATATATATATATATATGTATATGTATGTATGTATGTATAATATTACATATGTATATATATATATATATATATATATATTGTGAGCTTTACGAATACATTATTGTAGCCCAATATGTGTATAGTGTATACATATGTGACGTTTGCGTTTTAAATGAACATTATTTGAGGAGACCACAAAACCATCGATCGGGTGTTCTCTTACCCTTCTGTCAGGTCTAGGGCTATTTCTACTCCCTTACTGGAAGCCGCGTATGAAAGGAACGTTTCTCTCCCGCTGCCGTCGAGATTGGCAACTTCAATTTTGCCTCCGTCATAAACTGAAAAGTACAGTTTGCCAGCGCCCGGGTCAACAGCGAGTGCAAGTACGTTCCCGGTACCTGCAAGTGTAGCAGATGATGATGAAAAATGAAACATAATATTATTAACATTACTGTTCCATTCATCTGTTTCAAAATAAGTATAAATTATATGCGTCTATGCGCACACATATGCAGACGTTCACACGAGTGCGCAAACACATACATTGTATCGCATTACAAACAACTTAGTAGACGTAGCAACATCCGCTCAAACACGCACCAGAGGCAACACACACCGCTACTTACAACCATTCACCCGCATCGAAGCCTACAAACACCCCTTCTTTCCAAGCACCATCAAATCATGGAACAAATGCACACAACAACTAGTTAGCAAACCATCACTTGATTCATTTAGAAGGCTTTTGCAGTCAACGCCTACATAAGTACATATGTATGTCTTATTATCCCCCCTCCCGCGCAACTCCACCCACTACTTGCGACCGACCAAGCTCAACAATACTCTAGCCACGTACATACGTGGCTATTACAGAGTGCTGAGCTACAATGAGAAGAAGAATGAGAATATGCACCTACATTCGCTTGGTTTATTCTAGGTAGATGTGCAAATGGAATTGATATGTCCAGAAAATACACTTGGCAAGGGTTAT
>OZ024864.1:7842058-7862058 GCA_964017155.1 Oasisia sp. SBJ-2009 | reverse complement strand
TGTGTGTGCATGTGACTCTTCGTTTGTATATTTATACTGCGATGCGATACTGGCTACATACGGCAGTGTGAGTGGAGCTCAAATTCCTACGACTCACACATCGATCTCTGACTGACCATGCACCTGAATATATTGATTAATGAGCAAGCCGACGTCACCCAGTTAGGTAGCTGAGGTCCAGCGAACACAATTCATTGTGTGTACCACTCACAAGGCATCACTGCCGTGACATGGCTTTCAACCCCAAGTCTACGGAACGCATTTTCGCAGCACATGCTATTAACATCTACGACGACTGGTGATTTTAAAGTAAAAGAAAAAAACCCATATTTTCAAGACCTGTATGTACAGCGCTGTGGGCAACGAATTATGCAACAACACAACAACACACACACACACACACACACACACACACACACACACACACACACACACACACACACACACACACACACACACACACACACACACATATATATATATATGTGTGTGTGTGTGTGTGTGTGTGTGTGTGTGTGTGTGTGTGTGTGTGTGTGTGTGTGTGTGTGTGTGTGTGTGTGTGTGTGTGTGTGTGTGTGTGTGTGTGTGTGTGTGTGTGTGTGTGTGTGTGTTTGTGTTGATAACCCTCCGTTCATTCGGCATTGAAAACCTTCAGTGCTATCACTGATAGTATATATTCACCAATACATATAATTGATACATGTAGCGTTACAAATCAACAAGACGCCAAAGGAATGATAAAGGAGAACAAATTAATTATCACGGTGGGCGGTCAGTACGTTCTTTGAATGCATCAGTATTTGTATTTCCTTCAATAATGCGATGTGAAAGGGAGGGTTTTAAAGATATTCGTGTTTTCTCTCTCCGTAAGTGTGTCCACGCTGAATGTGTGACTTTGTTGTTTAAACTTGATTGCTCTCAATGTCGTGTGCATGCCCTATCCAACGATTATTGCACACCGGAGACGATGCTTTTGTACACAAATTAACATGGGATGAATTGTCATTCAATAATTTAAATGATATGGTAGTTTAGCATACCATTCCAATCGTAATTATAATAATAATGTTCGACGCCTTGTGCAAATAAATATTTGCAATTCCATTAACCACCTTCAAAAACAGAATATACATTTATGAAAGTATAATTGTAGCAATGTTAATTGTGCTGTCATTGCAGTCGTCATTATATTGCAATTAGTATGTTGTCATGAAACAAAATTGTATAACGGCGACTATCAAGGCTGACTTACCCATACCACGACTTGTCGCACAAGTAATCTCGATCAACAGCAACGCTCGAAACACAAACTCAACCATAAGGCTTTCTTCTCTTTCCAAGCGATACGGCGACATTTTCTCTCGCTGCCCAAAGAACGTCAGTCGCAGCCGATAGCAGAACCATCAGTGACATGTGAACAGGATGCAACATTGTCGTATCACGGCTACCGATACATGAATAATCCATGTGACTGTGCAATTGTGATGTGACGCGCGTAAGCGAGTGTTCATTGTGACATATCGGAAATCAATGACAATATCGTGCTTGCTAGAGTATATAAATATACTTCAGTATCCAAAGGGCATTTTTGACCTAAACGCTTTTTGCATATTGTTTTTTGTTTGCTGATTAACCATCCCTGGCATGTGTAGTAATAATCAGGTGGGAGTTGATTTCACACCTTCGGGCAGTTTGAAACAAATTATAAGTTTCCAGACAATATAAATTCGATTTCACCACAGCTGATTTGAAAAAGAACTGAATACAAGATGACGGCTATGTAAAAGTCCAAAATGGTTGCCTAGATGAGAAAGACTGAATTTAATGTTCCGCGAACCAAAACTCACAATAATATAATGGCATTGATTGTCTGTGTATGTGAATTAAAATATGACTTTAATTTAATGAAAGTTGTCCCTTTCTAAAATTCAGCCCTCTTCATATCTATCATGTAGAACGTTCCTTTCGCTTTCGTTTTTGCAGGTCTTTCCATCCTGGCATGCACACAACTGCACTGCACCTTTTCGTGATGCATTGCATATCACCTTGACATGAGCACCTGATCAGTTTCAGCAACCCAGTCGGTACAAACTATGTGTCTGGGGGACAGTTGTTGAACTTAACATGTTGAGTCTAGCATAGATTGAAAAGGGGTCTAAACCTAAACCATGAAGGCAAACTGCTGCTTGCGGATGGGTCGTGGCTACATTTTTTCCAACGTTTCGCCTGTGGATGGTAATGAACAAAGTTATGGTGCGGAAGCTTTGCTTCTACTTACTTTTCAAAATCACATCCATTTGGTGCCGTGCTTCCGCTTCAGTCCGTGCTTCCATCGAACGGCATCTGTGCTGACCATAGCGGGTCAACACGAGGCGTGTGGCCTAAGCCATCACTTCCGAAAGCAGTTATACGTCTTTGTTTCCCAGTAAGTTCAGAGGAAGTTAGCAAGCGATTAAAGGAAATCTACACGTGTGATTGAGAGTGTTAGACTAGGCAACATGGTGTTGCAACCAACGAACTGGAAAGCGTAGGCCACCGTCAGACGTTCTATCAGGGTGGTTATGCACGTGTAGTTGATACCGTATGTCTTCAATAAGATTAATTCTTTACATATCTGATTTTTTTTATTGTTTTTATTTTATTTTGTAACTGGTTTGTACTTAATAATTACTTTTGATTCGTGGTCGAAACAATTACCTTTTGTGTCCACGTACATACAGTTGTATGATATAATTATCATATAGGTTTACCACGCGCTCATGTTGCGAATGATATGTGACTGAAATAACGACAATTTGTTGTCATGATACGTCGAAATGTCGGTGCAGAAGAAACAGTTCCTGCGAAGTGTTTTATTATGATCATTTACCACTTAACCATTGACATATAGAAACAACCTAATACAAAGAAATGATACATTCACGAATAAGAACGCTAATACAATTCATTGTCCCATTAATGTTCAATTAAGTCCGTTTTTCTGTGTATGAATGCAACTCGCCATCCTGCTATGAAACACAGTCACTACATGATTACTTAATCATCACGACTGTTGATTGTGGAGGACGGACTACGTCACGTAAACACCACCTCGCCCAGTCGAACAAGAAATACGATATATTCACACCTAATAGCAGTCTCTGTCGAACGCAATGGCTAATTAAATACGCGCTATAGGACATAATCTTTCTGCTCACCTGATAGGAAACATAATTATTATCGCATTAATTACTCATCACAGTTACGGTGTTAGCCTAAACAATCACAGCTAAAGCGAAATATGATCAGCCCACAGCTAATAGCATGCATTACCTACGTAATTTGCAATAATTTCTACGTTATTGTGAACATAATTCACCAGCCAACAACGAAACATTAAATGATGAATTAATCATTACTACTACGAAACTAATGGAAGGACCACCATCATTTTAACTAGCTACTTAGCTTTACTGTTCGCATTATTCATGACGTGATTCAGTAGTTATGTTGGTGTTATCCGCGGTCTTCCAGATTAACAAGAGACACTGCTATGACGACAGTCTTAGTCACAACACTGTAACGTTGCACTTGACTGCACTATGTTCAAATTAAGCTATGCACATTTACGAAGTATACACACACACACACACACACACACACACACACACACACACACACACACACACACACACCACACACACCACACACACACACACACACACACACACACACACACACACACACACACACACACACACACTTTCAAATGTTCACACGGTTTTTCTAAGTATGAAGAAATATTTGCAAAAACATACCGATATTCCAAATGAAAAACCCTTATTTTACTCCACTTGTACAAATGCGTTGTTAAAAAGATATATCTTAGCGAAATACTTACAAAATATAAACCACGAGACGATGTCGCACGAACACATTTATGTTCCGCGAGTCGAAATGGTAGCGGTGGTGGTAGTAATGACAAGATGTAGCCAAATTATACGAGATTGGTATTCGAGAGTGAACTCCATATGGCAAGTGGACCAGGAAGCCGTCGGCATATTGATAATCCAACATATGTTATATGTGCATATTCCGCTCTTTTGAGTTATTTGTAGATGTTGTTTTTAAACACGCCATACTCCCCACAGCCACAGCCTCAGGGACGACTACGCAACGGGGGACAGTGAGTATTTCGTGTAATATAAGTTATTTATTTTGAAAATGTATGTTCACAAACCTCATTCTACATATTTGTCAATCATAATGGTTGTGTAGATGCCAAATGTGTCAATGGTGCGCATTCTATTTTACATCTGACGGTAATTATAAGCGAGATCACTTAACCCTTAGCCTTAGGTTAACTAGGACCTAGGTTTTCGACTCGCGAACGTATTCGACTGGCGGGTCATTGATTATACACATCAAACAGCTGATACAACCGTTTTGAAAATGCCGCAATAATTTAGGCCAGTTAGCTGGAAAATTACCCCCATGTGATGATATGGAATATGGTGGAAGCAATGCGGTATTGTATTAAATGTAGGTAATATAATATGGATAACGATGACATTGCAGGAGATAAATGTATACAGAAATGGGGCCTATAAGTGGGTCACGATACATTACAAGACTCCGCGCGACTGGAACTGATTGGGGAATGGACATTTTAAAATATTATAATGATGGATGGCAGATGTAGCTTCCGATTTATGAATACTAGGACAATCAGGTCATATATATATATGTTGTTTTATACCTTTGTTATCTTGAATGTCCGATTTAATATTGAATTTACCCCACTATCATAGACATATAGCGATAATAGACAGATAATAGACACGATTTCAGGCCGTATGTGTCTTTTCCGCGATTTACATTTTATATTGCTGTACATTGTGGTTTGTTTCGATAAGCACTTATATCTGACAAGTTGTCAAAATGTACATAATCATAACACATGTATACATTTACCCCAAATAAGTTGTTCTACACGAAAATGGCACTCTTAATTATTAGTCAAGATCGCCAAACACAAGTATTTGCAGCTAATGCCATGGCAACCACCATAAATCATAATACTCGATTACACTTCATGATTTCCGTGATCATTGTCACCGGCAAAGTGTTCCATTGCTTCTACTTGTAATAATACTTCGGACAATATAACTGAAATACGCTATTTGGGAACAGTTCGCTGATTACAACCAAAAACAAAACAAAGTCCTATACGTAAACATGGAGAATATGGACACCCTGCCCCCTACTGCCAGTGCTTGACAACACTGTCAGCAGCACACAGCACATATGAGTTCTGACACTCAGCGGTTATTTATTAAAATATGTTTCAATTTGTAATGATTTTCAGAACAAATGTATATCATTTATCATTAACTTCTTTTCCAGTCTTGTATAATGTCATCAGCAAATAATATAGTTTTACAATGTCAGTATCTACACTAGAAAAATGTGCGTGGAAGGTAAACACATTGTCTATAGAGACTATACACGGACGTGTATATACAGGTGATATTATTGTACAGCAGGTAATTCTATTTCTTTTCGTACCGTATAAATATGCAGTGATGTACATAGATAATAGAGTTATATATATATATATATATATATATATATATATACACACACACACACACACACACACACACACACACACACACACACACACACACACACACACACACACATACACACACACACCCACACACACACACACACACACACACACACACACACACACACACACACACCCACACACACACACACACACACACACACACACACACACACACACACACATATAGTATAAGACTAATTATAAGACTAATTAATAAAACAGTTGATTTTATGGAGCCTGGACTGGAGGTGCTTACGAAAATACAGTGGCAAATACAAATCTCGTCGTAGACACAATCCGGGGGTATTATCAATGCTGTGTAAAACAATAAACTATGCCAACGCTTCAAACACTGACATTTTACATTCATCGCCGCACCACTTGAAAAACAAAATGTGTCGTCAACGGCAACAGCGGCCACTGTGATAATGAGGTACCACAATAACTAATCCGACAGAAGTCGCTCTGACGCAACTACGGTCTGTGTGCCTTTTTTTACGTATTCTTGACGTATGTAAAATGCGGCTCCGTGTGCGGAAGTTTTGCCTACAATCAGCTGTTGGATTCGCATGACTCCGAAGCCTCACACATAGCTAAATATGGATGTAGTCTGATATGTCCGTTAATATGAAGGCATAATAACAATTATGTACATTAATGTACCTTTACAGCAGATGGAACGTCGACTGGTGGCCGGACGACAGGTTTGCTGGCTTGATGCGGGAAAGGATGTTTAAGATCATCTATAGCTTACCGTATGCATCACACGAGACTGCTACGCCTTCACACATAGTTAAATATAGATATCGTATATTATGTCCGTCAATATGAAAGCATAATATCTACATTAATGTACATTTACAGTCGATGAAACGTCTCGGGACGTTCGATTGAATTCAGTGCCAAAATGGCGTTGTTTTGGCTGTTATGTCTATCGACCATACATTGGCACGCTGTTCTGTCTATTGATCACACATACGGTATGCCCACAAAGCTCTCTGATGCCCACATACAAACTGTCGCTGGCTACGCGCCTGCACGGTCAATAGCTAATTGAAGATGATTAATGTTTAAACAAGCGTTCAGCAAAACATATAAACAAATCCACGTTAGTCGCTGGAGGGCGCTGCGATGCAACTAAGGTCTCAGCGTATAAGCGCCTCTAGCGACTAGCGTGGACTTGTGGAAGCCCATTTCAAAACGAGTCGAAGTAGCTCGTGACGTAACCTAGGATATGATTGTTTTGAAACCTTGACGTTACATCTAGCGTTTATTGGAGCCGTTAGCCAAATTCGTGCGGGCATAAAACCGGTCATTGACAAACGACATTCGTGAAGATACGTCAGTACCAGCTGAATCAAACACAACCTACACAGGAATTCATTCAGTGATGTATGACCTCCGACTTGGACCAACTCCTGGCCTAGCGCTGTCTTTGATCGTCCTCATTGGCTTGCCGCTGTCAGTTGCAAGTATTAATAAAAGTAAGTAAACACAAATCTAAAATGAGGTTGGTCGTTAGGTGGCGTAAGGTGGTACATGTTTCTATTTAACTGCTCGTTAAAATTGATATTTGTAATCTAAATTCTGCATTTTTATGTTCGACTTTACTGCAGTTTTAAGACCAACATACTACTTTATTTGGACATGCATACATTTTTTATTAATTACACTAGTTACGCCGCTAAAATTTATCATTTATAACATAGTGGGCGATAATACAGATAATTAACCTTTCGCGCTAACACGGCCAAACATTATAAATGACACACAAAGACAGGGGTAGCCCTTTTAAACTGTTAACTAACAGGCCCTTTCATAAGACGTTCCTTTACACCCAGCATCGCCCTGGGGGTGAAGACATCTATCTTTCATCTGCACGAGCACTAAACGTCTTATTACTTTTGCACAGGCTTTGCCATTTGGCCTTTGCTGAGCGCGAAAATGTAAACGATCTGTATTTAGCCTTTTAAACTGATTTGTATTTAGCCTTTTACAAACTCATTCTACATTTAGCATTTTACAGACTTTAGCATTTTACAGACTTAGTTAGCATTTTACAAACTCATTTGAAACTACTGATTGTTTTTTATTAATAATTTTAAATACCACTTGATTATGTCTATGTCATATTTATTTTATAATACATTATTTATTTATTTATTTTTCTCGCTAGATTTATTAGTTTTACATCTGAGAAGCTATGGCAATTTTATAATTAGTTTGACCTTATATTCTCGTATATTTATTTATATGTTTTTTATTAAGTTTTTGTGTCACCATTATTCTCACTGTGTGTTTTATTTTTATCCTGTTCTGCAGCTTCTAGAAGCCATGGTTTTACCTTGTGTAACACAACGCTCGGATGTAATTTCAACACCTTCCAAATACATGACCACACAAGAATTCTTGAACTATTTACACAGTCTGCCATGCCTTTATCTGTGTTTCAACCGAAAATTACTACCTGTACCCCGTTCCAAGCCAACATTTAAATTGTCCTTGATACTACTGCTAGCGGGAGATGTTAGTCTTAATCATAAAACATTCGCCTGGCCACCACTAACATTCGTTCAATTCGTGAGAAAAACAAACGCCTCTCTCACTGATCTTATACATTCCAAAACAATATACATTCTTGTTGTCACTGAGACCTGGCTCAGACCGCATTACACAGATGCTTATATTGCCGACATCTCCCCTCCTGGCTATACATTCCACCATCGAACACGTCCAGTTGGACGAGGCGGTGGTGTCGGTGTCCTTATTTCAAAACTATTCCATGTAACCCTGTACACCAACCCTGACTATGCCACCTTTGAATCTATTTGTATTAACATATCCCATTCGTGCTTCTGTGTGGTCTTCATTTGTATTTATCGCCCTCCAGGTCACCCAGCTAACTTCTTTGAAGAATTCCAGGATATTTTGGAAAATGTTGCAACCATGCACACATAATTTTAAGATTGTTGGCGATTTTAATCTTCACCTGGACACACCATCTGCAACAACTACCACGTTTAATGATATCCTGGCATCATTTGACACAAAACAACATGTCAATTTCCCAACAGACATACATGGACATTGGCTTGACATCTTGATAATTCGTTCCTCTTGTAAACACTTTCAGACACCCACAGTAGCAGATGGCCTATCGGACCATAACAAAGTAATTGCATACCTTAAAGTTCCTATAGCCCCAGTCGTGTCCAAACACAACGTGTTCTACAGAGCCATTCACAGTATCAACATTGCATCATTTATGACTGATATAATCACATCCGACCTTGTCACACATCCTAAAGAACATGTATCAGACCTATACAAACATTACCGTCAAATACTGAAGACATTGCTTGACAAACATGCACCCATTAAATCCAAATGTATGTCACAAAAGCCGCCAGCTCCTTGGATGACCTCGGAAATAATCCATTCCAAACGGCGTCGTCGCTATGTGGAACGTGTTTGGCGTAATTCTCGTTCATCCTTAGACAGGTCACGCTATACACGGCAATGCCATCTATGTAACCGACACATGTCAAAAACAAAGTCGTGTTATTACGAAAATATGGTCGCAAATAACTCTGCTACACCACAACAGCTATGGAAATGCATAAATCAGATTTTACATAGGCGGCCTGCTCCTTCTCTACCAACCCATGCATCAATCAAGTCACTGTGTAACTTTTTTCAAGTCATTTTAAATAAAAAATCAGCCTCATACATTCAGTCTTCACAGATAACACCTCAGACACTGTAAATGCCGACTCTCCACAACTAAATTCTCAACTCACATCGTTTGAACTAGCCACAACCACTGAAGTGAGACAAATAATCATGTCGTCCCCAAGTAAATCCTGTGATCTCGACCCACTTCCGACCATACTACTGAAAGCATGCCTTGATGTTTTAGTTATACCAATAAGATACATAATAAATACATCACTCTGCTCCGGCTTATTCCCTGAAAACATGTACACATGTAAATGTAAATGTACACATGTAAACCCAATTCTTAAGAAGACAACTCTGCCAAAAGAAGAACTAAACAGCTGTAGGCCTATTTCCAACCTTGGCTTCATTTCAAAAACACTTTAAAAGGTTGGTGCAAATCGTCTTAGTTCTCACATTAACATAAATTGTATAATCAACGCATCACAGTCCGCATATAAACAATTTCACTCAACAAAAACTGCGCTTTTAAAAGTACACAATGACGTAAACATTAACATTGATAATGGCAAAGTTACTGCACTGACCCTGTTTGACCTATCCGCCGCCATCGACACCATTGACCACGACATTCTCATTACACGCTTATCAACGTGGTACGGGATATCTGGCACAGCCTTGAGCTGGTTTACTTCATTCCTTACTGATATACGGCAAGCCGTTAAAAAAGGTAAGTGCTTCTCAGATATGCTGCGCACTTCTTGTGGTGTCCCCCAGGGTTCTGTTTTGGGTCCGTTGCTTTTCACTCTCTATACAACACCATTAAGTTCAGTTATCCAGAGGCACAACCTGGATCATTACCTTTATGCAGATGACACAAATCTATGTTTCCCTGACCACACCAGATAATTGCCGCTCCCTAAAACAGCTCAGGGATTGTCTCCAAGATGTCTCCCTTCGGATGAAAATAGTAAATTAAACCTAAATGCATATAAAACCGAATTTCTCATCATTGGTACCTCAACGCAGCGGCCAAACCTCGATGGCTTTTTCCAGACACATATTCTGAGTCAGAGTATGACACCAGCCGCCTCAGTTTTAAATCTCGAAGTAACGTTTGATGAAAACTTCAATTTCAAACAACATTTCTCGAAAACATGCTGTTGTTGTTTTTACCATATCCGTGATCTTCGCCGTATCCGCCGGTTTTTATCACCTTCCGTTGCTAAAACCATTGCCACAGCTCTAGTAAGCAGTAGACTTGACTACTGCAATTTCCTTCTTTACAATACCGCAAACAAGGACATCGCAAAACTTCAGCGTGTCCAAAATTGTTTAACAAGGGTAGTCACGCGTACTCCTCGTTTTTCTTGCTTAGTGCCGCTTCTAAAATCATTGCATTGGCTACCTGTGCACTATCGTATCATTTTCAAAATGTGTACAATAGCCTATCAAGCACTCTCAGTCTCATCTACACAATCAGCATATCTAAATTCAATGCTAACTCCAGCAAGAAATGCCACACAGCTACGCTCAACCAGTAGTAACCCTCTTGACATCCCTTTGTCACAAGTTTGTGAAAACGAAAGCCGGGACAAGGGTGGTATGCATGGACCGAGACAACTAATAGTCAGAGACAATGCTATTGTCCGAGACAATAAACGTCGGGACTTCTGCCATGGTGAAGTTGGTATGCATGAACCGGACGTTAGACAGAGACAATGAAGTCAGAGACTTTTACGCGATTGTCCCGACGTTTTAAGTTGGGCTAATTTTAGACGAGGGGAACCCGGGAAACCCCAACTAATTGTTCGAAGAGCGCAGGCGCTTCCCGTTCCGTCCTTCCGGGTAACACATTATGATTTTTTCGAGTTAGTTAGAAGTGTCATTAAATGTTATCCTATTATTTACCGAGATTTTACGTTGATCCTCATGTTTTATAATGTAATCGTGGATACAGCAAGGAAAGGAATATTACTCTCTCTATTTCAGACGTATCTGCCTTTGTGTATGTTGTATCGGTTATAAACGTTGTGACATTGATAATTGAGTAGTCGATGTCACGATTCAAGAATCGCTGTCGCAGGTGCTGCCTCAGTAAAATGATTATGGTTTCTACAATCCATCCAGTCACAGGTCAAAATACCTACCACTTAACTGTGTTCGCGTTCTTAGCCTATTTTAAAATACTGTCGATCTGTTCTTGCAGTGGTTTAAGTGACACATTCTGGCCAAAGAGCAATTTATAAAGCGCAGATAGGGCGCTCGTTTTTTGCGTTTGTTTCTCATAAATTACGAAATTGGAATTCCATCTGCCAGTTTCTGTAAGAACACCACTGCAAATTATTTGTTTTCACGACTTTGTATGTTAACATATATGTTAACATTTTTGAATATGCCGTCTACGTTGATACAAGTCTATATTTGTTTTTGTTCATGGCTTGTCAAAAGAGCGTGAAACATTAGAACGCACGATTTCTGTTCGCACTATCTAGTATACGTCTCAATCTACTCAAGTAGTGGAGTCAAGTGCTTCCATTAAAAAACAAAAACATTCATATTACTCAGTGCCAGTATCACTCTGGTCGTACTCTGTGTATCTTTCCTTCTAACATTCCGTGGCTCAGTGTTCAGTGCAGATGCTCCTATTGTAGGCATTATATGATGCAGTCGTACTCTCTTCTTTTGGTCACACTGCACCCCTTATGGATCATAACGTGCATGCCTTTTCAACGTTTTCACACATTGCTCTAAATATTCGCAAATGTGTTTAGTAATGAAACGCTGTCTTCAAATCATCTTTCTGTATTCGTTTTCCATGCAGTAGTGGTGAAATTATTACTATAATACCCTTTCCAAAGTCAGCAACGTTTGCTGATAACGTGAATGCTGTGGGTGAGAGTGAGAACACAGTAGCCCAGACAAAATAGATGAACATATATTAAACAAGCTGTTTGATAATGATGGCTCAAATAAAATCAGAGGCAATGATATAGCATCTACCTGAGGCGCCTACTGAGAACTTGGTGAGGCACATCGTCTCATAGACAACACTAACAAGACAACGTGGTGAATGATAAGTAAGGGTAAGGGTCATATAATCTTGCATTAAAATGTACGTCACCTTATATTGCTACCACATGTAATAATTACAAATTAAAGTTTCTGCAGGGATTAGTCAATGTTTGCTAACCCCAGAGAAATATGTACTAACATAGACCCCATTTACAAACAATATTTTATATATACTTACAAAGTAATTTTCAAAATGTTATGTATATATAATGCCTTAATTATTACCTCAAATAATTACAATTCACATATAGGGCAACGTAGAAACAAATTCAGCATGTTAAACTATATAATATTTTTAATTATGATAATTCACATAAATGTAAGAATATTTATATCACATACTTATTTACCAAAAAAGATAATAGCGTAATTCAGACAGGTGTAGGTATGCATCAAGAACAAACATTGCAATGACACTTAGCAACACTGTAACGATGCAATATTTATATGCATTTTATTTCAACTGTTCATTTGTTGTTAGTTATCACCCAATCACATAACTACTTAATTCCCTACATCTACATTGTTCAAGGTTCTGGTCATAATAAGATGACTGCTGTATCTGAAGATATTCCGAGGAATAACGATCAAGCAGCCGTAAGGTTCAATGCTTGTAGTACACGGCGTCCATCCGTTTTGTTATACTAATGTGATGCAAACAAGTAGTTAAAAAGTTGTCCTGTGTGGAATATTCAATGACGAAAACACCCCTACGTAAAAGGAGGTATCCGTGACTACGATATATTTATGGAAAGGTGTATAGAGTGACTACCACAAGCACGCGGGGACAGTGACTTTGTTAGTTGCAGTGTTCGTTAACTTTACTTTGATTTCCGCCAAATAGATGAGCTGTTATGTATTTTCACCATTATCACTGATTTATTATGGGCAGTAATTATGCTATGCTTTATTTAGTATGGACTGTGGTAGAGTGACCGATCGCCGATGGCAGTGCCAGTGATTCTGATCAAAATATGCTTTCTTCAAATCGTATTTGCATAGCCATATACTGGCCGGCCATATCATTATAAGCGATATCGCTTAAATGTTCGACTCGCGAGCGTGTTCGACTCGCGGGTCATCTAGCAGAGAAGATCTAACAGAGACGAATCACTTCGGCAGTTCCATTTTGAATTTTGAGACAGTAGCGCCCCTAGCGGACGAATGTGCCGTGTTAGCAGACTGCCAGATGAAACTGCAGTACAAATTATATGTTCAATTATTCATACGTTATTGAAATTGCACTTGAAGCATTTCATAAACTTGCAAGAGTGCACGTAGCAACGTCTGTTCTCACTATCCATACACTAGATAGGCCTATTAGTACATTTTTACATCATATTATAGCATGTTATTTACTTGCTTGCACACCTGTGGCTGACGTTGGTCGGTAACATGCACTCTCCCCAGCACCCCAATTTCCTATACCCACGTCAGCACTTGTTTGGGTTTTTATATTGTTGTGTTTGTTTTTAATGATAATATGTATTTATATATTTATTAATATATATCTAATATATATATATATTAATATATATTACATAATATGAAATATATGTGTATATAATAATTTTAAGATATATATATATATATATATATGTATATACATATTTATATAATATATTATACATAATACATGCGTATATATATATGTAATGCATTTGTAAGACATGTAGTTTATTTATGCAATATAATATATATATATATATATATATATATATATATATATATATATATATATATAATATATTTACATATTTTAAATGGTAATGCTAATTTACATATATATATTATTGATATATATATATCTATTTAATATATATATATTATTTAATATATGTGTATATAATAATGATATGCTTATTATGTATATATATGTGTATATATATATACATAAATATATATAAGTATATAATTATTGTATACACATTTATATTACATATTAAATACATATTAAATATATATTAAATCATATTAAATAATATTAAATAATATTAAATAATAATTTATGTTATATATATATATATATATATATATATATATATATATATATAAATTACATTATCATTATTATTTATAATATGTATATTATATATTAAATGATTAAATTATGTATTTTGTATATTGCAAAAACACAATAATTATACACTTATATATAATTATACATTTATATATAATTATATATATATATAATATATTTATACATTTTAAATGGTAATGATAATTTACATATATATATATATATATACATATATAGATTATTGATATATATATATATATATATATATATATATATATATATATATATATATATATATATATATTATTTAATATATGTGTATATAATAATTATATACTTATTATGTATATATTATATGTATACATAAATATATATGTTTATAATTATTGTATACACATATATTACATATTAAATAATATTAAATCATATTATATATGTATATATATATATAAATTACATTGTCACTCTTATTTATAATATGTATATTATATGTTAAAGGATTAAATCATATATAAATATATATATATTGCAAAAACACAATAATTTTATACTTTTATATATATATATATATTACATAAGTATATATATATAAGTATATATATATATATAAGTATGTAGTTATTGTGTTTTTGAAATATATAAAATACATAAGTTAATATATAATATTATACATATTAAAAATTATAATATAATATATATATATATATATATATATAATTTAATATTATTTAACATGTAATATATATCAATTTTAATATACATGTATACATTACTATATATATATATATATATATATATATATATATATATATATATATATATATATATATATATGTATTTTAAATTCTTACATATTAGAAAAATAATCAAACAGTGTTCATGGATAATGATTACTGATAGTTTTACTCGCAATAACATAATATTGGTTTGAGCATTTTAACAAAACATTTGTATTTTATGATGATTATTTCCTGGTAGTATTAAACAATTAAAAGTTCATAACTATGTGCTCTTATCTTCAACTTACTCGTTGCACCCGTAGGTCGCGCAAAATGAGCCGGTTGATCGACTTTTCGATGTACTTGGCGGTGGTGTTGCCATTGTCTAATGTCAAGCAAATGAAGCGGCACATTCGTCCGCTTGGGACGCTGCGCTTCACGCGCTAAAATGGCGGCCCATTATAAATTGCGAAGTGACCATTCTCTGTTAGATCTTCTCTGCTATAGGCCATAGCTAGGGACCGGCAAATACGCTAGGGGCGCGTCGGTAGGCCGGTTGAAATTTGTGTCTACTAGGTTTTTCTGCTAATGAGGGGAGGCCCAGGGAAACTCCTTTTAAGAGTGTCGTATTAATCGTATGACGGTGAAACCAAATTTTTCTGAGACCCACAATGACAGAGAATGCGGCCGTGTGAATTGCAATATTTGTAGGTGGGTTATTTAATTTAGATTTTTATGAGTGAATATGTGCTATGTTCGAATAATTATATCTTCTTAGCACGCGGAGGAAGTTTTCTGAACTTTGGATAGTAGTTAGATGAATATTTAGTAAGAAGACCTTGAAAATGTCATGTAACTCGCAAGTAGCGCATTATAGCTAAATCGTTTTGAATTTACCGCCCATTGTCAGGAGTGCGCTGATGCAGTGACGGCCATTTTGGAGTAATCTAATATCAGATTCTAATCTAACTGCATCTTTGAACACGATAATATTTCAAACAGATGTTTCCATGTGAATAAATATATAAAAATATAATCTTTCTAATGTGGTTAATATCTTAAATGTATAAGTTTATCTAAGTATCGTATCACTACTATTGGTAAGTGAAGCTCTGTGCAGGCCAGAGCCGAGGTCACAGATTTGGTACCGTATTTGGAAATTTAAATGTGCCGTAACCTTTTACTGCGTAAATATATTTCAAATCTGTAAACGGTATATTGTTATATAGTATACATAGAATCGACATGCACCATCATAAACGTGGTAAATATATTTTGAATTTTGTTGGCCGGTCCCTACCATAGCTTCGCCGTAGCCATAGGGCCTAATATTTCATCGAACATGTAACAATGTCATGTATTTTCTGTGACCGTATCTGACTAAAAAACATTTATTTATGTAATATCCACAGCTGTATGTTTATGTTTCAAAGACAACTTTTACGTCGCCACGGGTAGCAAAACGATATCTTGAACTGGGGCGATTAGTTTAATGTTAATACGCATCCACCGTAACGATTGTGGTAGGTAACATTTGTATAATAAATACTCTGTCTCTGACTTGCGCATATTTGGCCATTTCAACACATCCGATCACAATAAACACAACGCCAACGGCAGCCATTAATTTATGTATATATATATATATATATATATATATATATATATATATATATATATATATATATATATATATATATATATATTAATATAGTCAGAGATAACTGATTTTAGGCCAGCGCTATAGCAGGTCTAAAAATCGCGTCTTTTCGTCCCGCGAAAAGGCCATGACGTGTAATTGTCAGCGTTCATGCATAGCGATGTTTGCGTTAAAGTCCCGACGTACAGAAATAGTCCGAATCAACGTCATTGTCTCGGTCCGTGCATAACACCCCTGATGTACTTAATATATAAAGAGTCAGAACAGCACTGGTGCATGTTGCGCATTTTACATACAGCCTTGGTATCCACCGCATTTTCATACTTATTCTGATGGTTTTTACCTTGAAAGTTTGTTTAGCCATAAAGCTGTTGGTAACGTTTGCTTCTAAAACAAATCACCTGGAGTTGATGGAATAACACCTAATTTACTTAAGGAAATTTAAACGAAATAAGTACACAACTTGCAATTTTTTTTAATATACCACTTAAAGAGGGAATTGTTCCAGCAGAATGGACAGAAAATTATAGACCAGTTAGCTTAACATCAGTATTATGTACATTATTAGAAACATTGATTAGAGAGCACATGGTAGACGTTCTGGTAAAAAAAAAATTAATTTCTAAATCTCAACATGAGTTCCTAAAAGCTAGGTCTTGTCTAACCAATATTTCATGTTTTTTAGAAGATATTACTAAGTGGGTAGATGATAGTTCACCGGTGGATGTAGTATACTTAGATTTTCAGAAAGCATTCGATAAGTTAAGTAGTGGTAGATAAACCAGAAACTACATGTCAATAATTAGCAGTAGCCTAGTCAGTGTCTTTGTCTTTAAGTATGTTTGGTGGAAACATGAAGACCCCCAAACCACATGTTAATCGTTACCAGTAGCCTAGTCTATGTCTTTGTCTTTGTGTATGCTTGGGGGGAATTGTTGGTTAATTTGAATGTGTAGTCAGGCTAGCTTAGATATAGAAGATTGTAACAATTAAGTTGAGGGGGTTGGTCAGCAGGAGCTGAGCATGCAGGATGTCTGTCTGTGTGTGGTCACACTAAAAAGTCTTGTGTTATAACTGGCTGGACATCTATGTAGATGTGACTAGCTCAGTGGATCATAATTTGAGGATATAAACTGGATTGTAGTATTTAATCTTGATTGGACTTGTTTTAATTGATACCTCGATCCCCTCTTGACACTGTATATATAGGTCATTAACATGGCTGTGCATCTCTATTACTACCCTATAGTGGACATGTGTTTTCTATTAACCCTAGTGAAACCCAGCAGGTCAGATGATCATTAATATTATTTTGTCTGGCCACAGTGGGGCATGCACTATATAGTGGATACATCCAGTTCATACTTTGTCACAGTTTGTTAACTCTAAATTACCAACTGATACACTGTCAATGACATGTTATGCTACCATGGTACATCGTGAATACTTAACTAACTATAATTAATTAATGGTTACAAATAAAGTCATACGTATATCTATGAGCTGAGAGTCATAATAAAACTTGTCATAATACTAAATATTAACTAACACTAGATGTCAGAATGTTGACACTATCCAGTGATACCCAATTTCTTTTTACGACATATCATAGTACGATGATACCAAGAACACAATTTTTGGTAATAATTTGTGTGACACTCACCAGTATAAGCCTTGAGGTGTCTTGCTCAAGTCACATCAAACGTTCAAAGCAACAGAGACATATATAAGAGCATCTCACATAACCACTGTGTACTGCAACCTTGTGATGAACAAAATGTAATAGTCCCTGTCACTTTCATTCACTAACGTTATGAGGATGACTAAGTTATGCAAATAAGTGTAAAGTGGTAAACTGGAAAGTATATGTTTCGACAATAACATTTTCATCAAGGTAGGTATATAAATACATATGACAGTTTTCCTGGTTACACAGTGTAGACAAGATACTCGATTTTAGAGAGCAAGCATATTTTGCAACATCTGCATTTATACTGGTTTATATTACTGTAAGTACATGACTGCAACGATTTTTTTTAACAACAATCATGGAATTTAAGATTTAGCACACTGATACACTCTGAAAGATTGTTCTGTTTTTTTTTTGTAGTAGCAATAATGTGGTTTAGCCAAGGTATAGCGATTATTAGTCCTACCAGTATGTGCTGAGCATCTGTGTGAATAGCCTCTGCCCTTCGGGAAGCGTCATTGCACGTAATTTTTAATTCCATGTTCAATTACATTAATGAGACAACATAAAAACAAGTTTCGTTGTACTCGATTATCTACTGAATGACTACTTAGGCAATGCTGGCAAAATTAGGCTAATGACTAAAACATGTATTTTACTTACCGTCTACCGCATACTTTTGCGCCCTCGACGCCTTGCCGACCGCGTCTCGACTTAGACGTCTGCCGATTCCACGTCGAAGTGATCCATGAATTAAAAACTCTATTAGGCAAGACATATACTCAGTATATAATATAAATATAATTTAACGGAGTGACTGCTGGCTGGGTTGTCCCCCACACAAACTCGGATCATGACAGGCTCTGACGTAAATTGCGCATGCGCAATGTCCATTTAGTCGATTATCGGCCCGTTACACGGTTTTAGAGAGTAACCATTATATTGCAACATCTGCATTTTTACTGTTTTATATTCGTATAAGTACATACTCCAAAGAATGTTTTAAATATTTTTATATGAACAGTAATAATGGAAATACAGATATAACAAACTGATATACTGTGAAAGATTGTTCTGTTTTGTGTAGTACCAATAAAGTGGTTTAGCCTAGGTAGAGCGAATATTAGTCCTACCAGTATGCGCTGAGCATCTGTGTGAGTAGCCTCTGCCATTTGGGAAGTGTCGTTGCAACAAGCTTGCGTCACAACGGGCTCTTACGTATATTGCGCATGCGCAATGTTCGATTAGCCGAATATATGACGTACATTGCGCATGCGCAATGTCGTTTAGTCGAATCTCGGCCCGGGCATGACGTATGCCGTTGCCACTACGTCACAGCGCGTCAAAAACAGCTAAAAGCGGTCACTGCGTATGCGCACGCATGCGCGATATGCGTTTAGACGAATCCTGAACCGAGTCGAATCTGAGACCACCACATTGGCACGGGCTGCTGGCACACTTGTCTGCAAAAACAGTAATGTGCTGGTTTTACATATATATATATATATATATATATATATATATATATATATATATATATATAT
>OZ024864.1:7762058-7839558 GCA_964017155.1 Oasisia sp. SBJ-2009 | reverse complement strand
TCAAAATTGTGTTGTCCTGCCATTATCCCATGTTAAAAGGCACCCCTTAGCTTAGACTAGAGATATACAACGACGAGCAAATTTACACAAAGTTTAGACTTTTTAGACATTTGATTTTGCAACTTACTGACGAGGTGAGAAATAAGATAGAATTTGTGCTTTGCCTTTGACTTAAAAGTTCGCTAACGCCCACTTTACAAGTGCTCCTAACTCTACGATTTTATGCAACTGGAACCCTCCAAAATATTATAGCCAAATATAGGGGAACTTTTGTGTGTTGACCAGTCGACGGTTAGTCGAACTGTAACAAGAGTTACAAACGCTTTTCTCCGGCGGATGAACTAGTTTATTGGGTGACCCGACCAACGGAAAGCAGGCGATAACAAGGTAGCTTTCAACCGGATGAGACGTTTTTCGAATGTCATCGGGTGTGTGGACGGGACACACGTCCGGATCCAGGCCCCGTGTGACCAGGAGCACGAGTTTGTCAGCAGAAAAAAAAACTACCATTCACCTGGTTGAAGACTACTTACGAGTTTTCAACGAACAAGACACTCATACGACCTGTAACTTACACTGTAACAAGGACATGTAAATCCTCCCACGCCAACAAAGTTTATTTTTTATTTCCGGTAGTTTCGATGGTTTGTTTCAAAACGATCCCCAGAGTCGAGATATAGCTGTGCCATTATCTCGGGTCAGGGTGACAGGGAAAATTATACGACGTTGTTCAGCCTATTGCCCTAACATTACGTGATTATGTGATCAAGTTTTATGACGAATACGGCGTTCATATAAAACTCAATGACATAGATACTATGTTTAATAAAAATAATATTGTACAGGGCATACATTGTATTATATTTGAGGTTGACATGACAACAATGTATAAACTAACAGGACAATAAATCGTTATTTCAAGAGTCAATCGTGTACAATAAACTGATAATTAGTTAATATATTAACAAATGCAAACTATCACAATTGGAAAACATCTGTAAAATGAAGGATTTTTATTTGTTTGATATTTTTGTTGAAAACAACTTATTTGTAAACCAGCATGACATTTTGTATGTAATTGAATTGAATTGAAAGTTATTAACCCGGTCACCAGAAAACAAAAAGCATACAATCATGATCACAGGTGTACACGGACAACGGTAAAAAGAAGCATTGGTGTTGATAAGCAACGGTTAGTGGAACACAACATGTGCTCATTTTAGTTAATTTGCAATAAAGCAAAACAATAAAAGAACCAACGTTTCCCCCATGTTATTGGTTCATTGTCATGACCAGGACAGTCTGTGCTAAGGTTCACAATTAACCAGACTAATAACAATGCGTGTCACATAAGCAGAAATAATATGTAATAAATACATGAAATTGCATTATTTATAAGTATAAACGACCGGAAAACAAATCCAAATGAAACATGACTCTGTATGACTTTGGGTGATATACCTCACAATATACTAAGTAAACAATCTATCTGTGGATTCATGGTAATAATACCATATCTTAATAATGAGTACACATCAATTGCCACTCATTACTTCACAAATGTGTGTAATTGTGGGGTAAGATATGATTATGCACGTGTTCAATACTTCTTAATAGTAAACAAACTCAAATACATTTTGTTACTCCGCTCTACTAGATTCCTCTGCTTGTGATGTGGCCTGCATTTGCAACCAGCAAAAGCATGCAATGTCATTATCGTTAGCCTCATGTTACATAATCATGCAAGGCGCATGAACTTCCCTGTGCCGGAAGATCCATCAGACTCTTCAAGTTCAGTAGATGATGATGAAGATGACAACTGTGATGATATGAATGAGCGTGCGAGGGCAGCAGCAGGAAAAGGTCAACCTGTTACAGGAATAGCCACAAATGTTTTTAGAGGTAACACTGTTCCTTTACCTTATTTATGCAAAATCTATATTAAAAGGTGCCACTGGGCATTTATCACGCCCTGTGTCTCTCTTGTCTAAGGTCACATGCAAGTTATCGTTGGAATATTTCAGCTGCATTGAGCTATTTCACATAGTAAAACTCATAAAGAAATTTGCCATCACTCAAATGGGATCAAAGTGCACAAAGTGCCGTAGGCGATATACGTATCCACCACGGCGACCAGGCTGCAATCCAAGGGGTGACAGGGCAGACAAAAATAATATATCTCTAATAATCTATAATGTGCTTGATGCCTAGTGCCTATTAATATATCAACACAATGGTGCAAATTGACAGAACCCGGCATGATGAATATTTATTGGACTAAAATCAACTTGCGGCCAACCAAGTAATTTATCTAGCAATTTTCCACTGTCTAGTCGGAAGTTTATATCTGGACTCGTATATTAATTTACTACTAGACAGGTGTAGGGTTTTTAACAGAGTGATTTTTTTTAATTGAAAAAGTGGGGAGACATTTCCTATGTTGTCCCCCTCAGGCTGAAATTGGGGGACGTGTTCCCCTCGTCCCCTACCGATCGACCGCCCATTCTGTGTAACACTTCCAAATCCAAAAATTTTGCAAACAAATTGTCATCACTCAAATGGGAATACGTTACTCAAAGTGCAGGAATCTGCCGCTTCTGTCGTAGGCGATAAGCATCAAGCAGGCGAGGGATGGAAATGAAGCACAAATTTCATAATTTAAAATGTGGTTGATGGCTAGAACCTACTAATAATATCAACACAAGGATGCAAACTGATAGAGCCCGGCAGCGGCTCAGCCCGGTGTCGCGATAATATTTTCCCCATCGTTATAAACTTTGTCATTGACGTTTCTGCGCATGCGCGATAAATATAAAATCACCAATGTGCAGCGAAACAACAACGCATTTTTGGTATAAATGCCACGGGCTGTTCGTTAACTCTCCTGTGATGATTACTGTGAAGAGTTAATTAAAATGTCGTTCAATACAATACTATCCTACGGTTGTTTAAATCACCGTCACGGATTATGGTACACTATTGTCACGCTCTTTGCGGTTGCTATCAAAACATGCCTCAACACTTGTTTGCTTTGTGTTAATTTGCGACAAATACCTTTGCAAATAGGTTATACGAACAACCCGTAGTATTTAAACCTTAAATGCATTGTCCTTTCGCTGCACATTCATGATTTTACATTTATCGCGCATGCGCAGAAACGTCAATCGGAATATTTATGACGCCGCATAAATGTAAGCGCTACACCGGCATGATGATTATTTACTAAAGTACGAACAAGTGTCGCGCTGTGGCCGGGCCCAGCCAAGCAATTTATCTAGTCGATTTTCTAGTGGGTGGCCGGAACTTCTTATTGCGAGTGTATTGTCTAGCTACTAGTCCTATGTAGCGGCTTTTAAGAGAGAGGGGTGGTGAGTCAGGCTACATGCCCCGCAATTTATCTGAACTGAAAAGTGGGGGGGGGGGACAATTCCTATGTTGCCCCCCACTCTGAAAAGTGGGGGACGCGTCCCCCCGTCCCCCACCGAGATACGCCCGTGATATAAATTATCAGTGATTCTGAACCGTATGCAACAATAAAAATACTTCACCCCCAAAATTGGCACTTGCATTGCAAAAAGTGGTTATATGAACTAGGCTGCTAATTAAACAAGACACAACGCATACACGGAAGTTGGTCAAATACATTGATGTGTATTTAAATACAAATTATTTTCATTCCTTAAGGTCAAATACAAATACTTTGAAAACAGTTTTTAAATACGTTCAACTACACATGTATTTGACGCTGCTAGCGTTACGTGTTGGATACTGTGTGATTATGGTGACTGACTGTGTTCGTAATCTCGGTGTGCAGTTTGATGCTGAGATGACGATGGAGTCCCACGTGACTGCTGTATGCAGGTCAGCCATATTCCACCTCCGCAACATCTCGAGGATCAGACGGTATCTGACAGCAGCAGCGACAGAGCAAGTTGTCCATGCATTTGTCACAAGCAGACTGGATATTGGCAATGCACTGCTCTATCGACTGCCTCTGAAGCAAATGCAACGGCTTCAGAAAATACAGAACTGGGCAGCCCGCTTGATTGACGGCGCTATGAGTTATATCCATGCTATACCATTGCTAACGAAGTTGCACTGGCTGCCGATAGTGGTGCGAGTTGAGTTCAAGATCCTGCTACTCACTCACCGAGCACTGAATGGCCAAGCGCCTGAATACATTGAACGATGTGTAAGTCGACGCCAGCCGGTTAGGTCGCTATGCTCCAGCGAACACAGTTTATTGTGTGTGCCACGCACAAGGCGTCGCTGGGGTGACAGAGCCTTTAGCGTGGCAGCCCCAAGTCTATGGAATGCACTACCGCAGCATCTGACATTGTCATCTATGACCACTGCTGCATTTAAAGTAAAATTATAGACTTATTTATTTACAAGAATATTTTGTACAGCGCTGTGAGCAAAGAATGTTGGAACAACGCTATAAAAATATGACGATTATTATGATGTTTTAATGTTTCTTCTTGATGATCATATGATCAATGTCAAACATGAATACATTCTCATTCATTAGGCAAAAGTTGATTGTCTTACATAATATATTACTCTTGGCATGCAAGACTCTCACTATGACTGGGATGTCAGACTCATGGGATAAGTTTTAAGAAAGTACATGCCCACAACATTTACAGGAGGTGGCAAAGTTTAACTTTGTTCTTCCTAGTGCCAGTTATTAAGACATATATCGCTTTACTGCACACAAAGGATTTGAGCACATTTTAGCAGCACTGCACTTACTAATCACGCTTACATCATGCTTACATCCGCACGAGTAACATACATTGTTCTAGGCAGGTGTGATTTCTAAGACCGCATACTGTTGTCTAAGGTTATTGTGGTGTTGTCTAAGATTACAGTAATTTACTTTATTTCTTATTCATTTTTATATTAATATTATAAAATTAGACTCTTGTATAGTTATTGTTTATCGGTTGGAGATGATTTGTATTTTTACTTTTTATAAATAATTGAACCTACATGCAGTTTCTATTTCAATACTAGATGGGATGATCAGTGGTACTGCAACAGAACAAATTATATGTAATATATACATATATAAATTAATGTCACGTTCCACATTCAGAGGCACAGACAATCCAAAATCAACTCCCTCTAACTGTCTGTTATCGTTGAATGATATATTTCCTTAAAATCTTGATTTATAATTCCATATGCTAATACTTAATACTGACAATTCCAGTACACCATGTGTACAAGTACCATGATGATACATAACATATCATAATACTGTAATACATCATTCATGAATCAAACACTACTGTCGATATATTATAAATAGTATCACTACATCAACAAATACATCTTGTAAGCAATACCTACAGTAGAAAGAAATGTTGCGGACATTTTGTGGCAGCACACTCCAACAACAAATATTCTATAACAAGGTCTTCCTTCATAAATGTTACTATAATTATTAGGGGAAATGATCATAAGTTAATGGAATGTAACATTAAGATGTGTTGAGTAGTTCATGTTTGTCCTCCAATAAAGCTAGCCATTAAAATGCAATTAATAATAAGGTTCCAAGAACAACGGATATCATGAAAGGGAATTGCCATAATTATGTCACCATGATCAGATCTTCAACAAACAACCTGAACGAATAAGCAAGAGTACACACATTCATACATATATTACCATATATAATAAATATTATTAACAAAACATACCAGTTAGTTTTGATGTGTCAGTCCAACACCTCAAGAATATTACATGATAGGATTATATGCTAGGGTAAATTTACACTCTGCTATATATTTACATGATAGGAGCTGTGGAAGTTTATGTTGAGTAAATACGACACAAAGTGCAAACACAGCACCCCAGCAGCATTGGAGGGTTATAAACAACACTTAAACACTGTTGTCTACAAAAAACATAGCTGATTAGTGCTTGTACTTAATTACATAATAGCTTGACATTGTAAAAGCATGTCTACATTAAAAGTAAATACTAGCCAGTACAGCTATATAAGTGGCACTTATAATAATATATACATGCCTACACATGGGGTCAAATACATATATATATATTATAATATATTAAAAAAATTGATATATATATATATAATTTATTTCAGAAAAAATAATTAAAACAATTATGAGGTACAAGTTGGAAGAAATGTTAAAAATAATTATATAAAACAAGATACAATATACACATATTCAATATACAATTGGGATGTCCAGTATCGAAAATGTATATCTGTATGGAAGTAGTTAACAAAATGAAGTGTACGTTGGAGCAAAGTAAGCTTACGATATGGTAATTTCGGTGGAAGGACTCAAAGGACAATGAGCCGTATGCACAAAGCGAGTTTAACTCAGGGTTTAGACCAGCGGTCTAACTTTTCGTATGCACAAACCTAGTTTAAGCTGAACCGCGGTTTAGACCGCCGGTTTAAGCTACCAAAAGTTAGACCTAGTGGCGGGTAGGTTTAACGGTGGTTTAACTCTTAGAATGGCGTAGTCAGGCAATTTAGGAATATGTAAATATATGTTTCATAACAACCGCCTAGCCACACCGTATTGCCCATTTGCGCAGACAAGTTCCTATTATAATATGCATGAATATATATATATATATATGTATACATGTGTATGTATGTATATATAAGGCTAAATGCTGCATAGGGAGACCAGTATATATATATATATATATTGATTATATTTCTTGTACAGCGCATCGATCCGCCATATATATATATATAATATATATATATATATACACACATATATATATATATATATATATATATATATATATATATATAACATAGAGCGAGTTCGTTTTCAATATAAAAGTGTACTTTATTTTCAATACAAACACAACAATTAAAACAACACATAAAATATAAATTACAGTTACAAAATTATTAAGCACACATGCAGCAAAAATATCAATACTGAGTGACCTGATTGGATTGTCTATTATGACAGCAACAAACAGCACAGTGTTTTTTATTCTGCGGACAAATTAATTGTAAATTAACAATACGCACACAAATATGTGTTTTTAAAAATAAATCAAACAAATTGAGCATAATTTATCAATCTTTCGGTTTCGCACAAGAACACGACAACCAAGATTCAACGACTACGTGATGGCACACAATTTGTTGGCTTTATACTTAATGCATGCACACATGGCAACTTAACCTAGTTACAAATAACTACAACAAATTTCCATTTTAAGTATGGCCTCTCTCAGACCGTCATCTGTGGATATCGCATTTATAGAACCACAAATCTTGCGCAATGCCAATGTATGTATGTATCAGGAAGGGTACGGAAGTACCCTTCCTAATATGAATGGAATGGAGTTTCCTAAATACTAAAGTGATACGAATTGATCCAGCGATTGGGAATAGCTACAGACTGGTGCTATACAATTTTGGAAATCCCAGAGCAAGCCTCGAATATGCAAAATCGTCGACTTTTGATTTTCGTCCCTCAACTCGAGTTTCCTATGTTTCAAACTTTTTGCCGTACCCTTCCTACTATGAATGGAATGGAGTTTCCTAAACACTAAGGTGATACGAATTGATCCAGCGATTGGGAATAGCTACAGACATGTGCTATGCCATTTTCGAAAGCCCAGAGCAAGCCTCGAATATGCAAAATCGTCGATTTTTCATTTTCGTCCCTCAACTCGAGTTTTCGATGTTTCAAACCTTTGACTTTCGCTGTGTTCAAACGTTAGCGACAGTAGCGTCGGGTTATGGTGGTGGCGTTTATTTAATTAATGTCACTTACTCGAGAAAACTCCGGAGTGTGGCGCCACCATTTTCCAGCAACTATTGCATGTACAGATGTTGGCTTCGCGGGTAAAGGAATAAAACAAGTGGGTAAATGCTTCAAGGATGAAGCAGGACTGGGGTAATATGAATGGGAATGTGACTACTACAGGGTAAATGCTTCGCAGCTAAAACACGTATGAGACACGCGTTAAAGTAAGGAGACAAGCCCCCCTCCCGCCCACTCCCGCCCCCACCTCTCCTTTAAGGCACGAGCTAAAGTAAGGATACAAGCCACCTCCCCCCGCCCACCTCCTTCCGACCGTCCCCTGTCCAGCCGCCGTCCTCTGCCTTCCCCGTTCATTCATATTTCCGGCTGAAGTGTGCGATGACATGCTGTCCGTGGCAGGCTTGGCTCTGTGTTCGTTCTACCACCAATCAAAATGTTAGCCCAGTCCCTCACCAGTGGTTGAATGACCACCCCCCCCCCCCCGATTTTGTCGCGTGTTTGCCTATTTTCCACCCCATATATCTCCTTACTTTAGCTCGTGTCTTAAAAGAGAGGTGGGGGCGGGAGGGGGCGGGAGGGGGGCTTGTCTCCTGACTTTAACTCGTGTATCATACGTGCTTTAGCTGCGAAGCATTTACCTGAAGTAGTCCCACTCCCTTTCATATTATCCCAGTCCTGCTTCATCCTTGAAGCATTTACCCACTTGTGATAACTGTTCAAGGTGAAATAAAAAATGAAAACAATTATGAATAATACGGCTTCGCACAAGCATACTTCGATCAAGATTTTGCACATCATGGCACATATATAGTTGTTTTTTAAGCACATGCAAGCATGTAATCAGTTGCATAAGTAACTCCTTCTCTGCCCTATTAAAATGTGGCGCCCGTTTCGTCTTGCTGGCCATTGTCAACACTTGCATCAGATTCATATGTACACAACATCCCACCGGAAGCCTCCGAATGTTAGCGTGCGCATGCGAGGGCCCCTCGCGTATGTGAAAAGAACAGTTAGACCAACGGTTTAGCTAGATCACCGTTAAACCAGCTTCGTGCATACGAGTCAACTTAGACCAGCGGTTTTGTTAAACATCGGTTTAGCTAGACCACTGGTTTAAGTTAAGCCTGGTCTGGCTAAACTAGCTTTGTGCATACGGCTCAATGTTTTTGAGCTGAAACACTACTTTGTGCATAAAGGCATCTTTTTTGTATGGCAATGTCATCACCATCAGTAACGTTATTATTTATTACATGACCCAGGTATTTACATATCATTGTATAAGGTAATGGACGATTATTGAGATTGATACAATGAATACTTGTTATTTCCTGGAATTTCGAGTTGATAACCATACAACAAGACTCGTTGATATTATATGTTATGTTGAACAATTCACCATACTTGACATAGCATTCGGTAAATGTTCTCAAAACTGAAACACTGAGAGTAAAAATACAGAGGTCATCAACATATATGAAGTGATTGATTAAAGTGTCTGCATAAAGACAACCGATTTGTAATTTATTTTGAGATTTACACTTGAGTCATCCATCTACACATTGAAACGGTGGGGGAAGGATACCTACCTGTTTGAGATAGTAAATTTCTGAGCGCTATACCAGTGGTAAAGAATGTGCACAATAAATTAGGACAGCGACCGTGAGCCATAGTCATTTAGTTTAATAGCTTGCTATGATCCAAGTTATCAAACGCGTTGGACCCTTTGGAGACATCCAACGTTATGACACGTATAAGAGCTATTCGGAATACACTATCAAAACAGTTCTTTTAAAAGAAATATGAGCATCTCAGTAAAGTCCTGCTTTCTAAATCAAAATTAATTGGCATAATGTAGTAACACATATGGTAACCCCCGATACTATTAATGACTGAAATAGGTTGCTAGCAACTGTGGCATGCACAATAAGTCTATCATATTTGTTATCTAATAAATCACCTGAGTTATTTCTAATCATGACAGTAACCATCGTTGTATCAGGTAAAAATAATACATTAACATATTACTGTATATATTGCATAATAGTGACATAAGAACATGGAGTTTTTGTATTCGCATGTTTAAGTTGTTCATTACTTAAAAAGTCGTAACCAGAAGTTTTTCCAGTTGGCATATTATTAAACGATATGAGTACGTAATGTTCTGTTCTGATCCAATTGCAAATTAAGCTAACACAGACAAACACAACACTATGCTTAGGCCTAGAAAAAGAAATACCTTGCTTCCGATTTCCCGACCGACCCTACATGATGCGTGCGACCCAATAACTTTTTATGGGTTGACTAAAATACTTCAATAGTGAATACACACTTGTTTTAATATTACACTTGTTGACAGACGAACCGGTTTGTGTATATTTATATCTATATAATTTGGGACATATTTAATACTTTACTAATTCAGGGTGTAATTTATGTTTAAAATTGTATGTAGAAAAACTGCTACCCAAAACCATTTCATATTGTACAGCAATTTACATTTTTTGTGTAGCAGTTTGTAGCAAGTATTAAATGTGATGTGAGCTGATATATTTTATGATTAAACGATTAGCCAATAATAGGTCAACTGCAAGTTGTGCTCGAAGTTCACAGAGAGGTGGGGCATTATATTTAAAGATTTATATATTTTTTCCCCTGGATTGACACCCCATATTTGGAGGTGGGGGTGGGTGATGGGTAGCATGCTATGAATGAGACTATTACAAAGTTATGTGTGAGTAGGTGGTACTAGTGCAGCCTTTTATACAGCCATTATTATTATTATATATTAAAAAGCTAGCATACAGCATATAGGTTCTGAATATATATATATATATATATATATATATATATATATATATATAAACTGTGTATTAAGTTATATTCCCTGATTTAATACTTTAATAAATATGTCAGTTTATTTGGAAATATTATGTGGACTTCTGTATACATTTAAAGTATTAAATTCCATATTTACATATTAAAATATACATATATCTATATTTAAAGCGTGTCAGATGTTTTCTCACAACAACATATCATGCTATAGGAAGAAGATAATCTACATGCAGATTTATACCAAAGCACACATTTTAAATACTTGCCAATTTGCATTTCCTGTCAGAAAAACAAAACAAAAGTATATGTAGTTTCTAGTTTGTTTAATACCAGTTACGACCATGTTAGATTGAAGTGTATACAAAGTTGACTTTAACCAAATACTCTTGGGTATTTAATGTAGCATGTATTTAAAGGCTATTATATTCAAATGTTATGTGCATAATCTTTAGCATGATATTGTACAAAATATTAAATACATACTTGAATGAAGAATGAACCCTCAGAAAGTGCACTTCTTGGCCAGTTCAGCCCTTTTCTCTCGAAGTCATTGAACAGCTCGTCTTTTCTAGTGATTCCAGTAATGGGGGTATTAATACATATAATATGAATATTGACATATTTTAACATAAATGTACAACACTTTTTCAAGGGCAGCACACATATCAATAAAACACAATATACGCTAACTATTCACACCAGGTGTCATAAAATATTACTATAAATTTAATCTTACGTAAAGTTTCTACATTAAGCCTAAATGTACCCCCCATTTATCAAGTCCATGCCGGAATGTGAGGGCGAAAACTAAATCTCACGGCCAAAATACGTGCACATTTTTTTCCCGCGCTTAGTACATGAACGCATGTCATTCGTGACGCGGCCACGCTCACAGCCAATCAGTCAGTCGGTCGGTCGGTCGGTCGGTCGGTCGGTCGGTCGGTCGGTCGGTCGGTCGGTCGGTCGGTCGGTCGGTCGGTCGGTCGGTCGGTCGGTCGGTCGGTCGGTCGGTCGGTCGGTCGGTCGGTCGGTCGGTCGGTCGGTCGGTCGGTCGGTCGGTCGGTCGGTCGGTCGGTCGGTCGGTCGGTCGGTCGGTCGGTCGGTCGGTCGGTCGGTCGGTCGGTCGGTCGGTCGGTCGGTCGGTCGGTCGGTCGGTCGGTCGGTCGGTCGGTCGGTCGGTCGGTCGGCTGCATAATTAGTTTTAGTTGTATTCACTTTTCAGTATGTCGCCTGCAGTGTGTTGAACATTATTTTCTGATATATTTCTCATATCCACAAATATACGATATATACAAAAAATATTAATTTGCTTTTAGGCATGGTTTCTGTTTGTAAAAGCCACATAACCGCGTCAAGGTCGAAACCTACTGTGCAGTTTCTTCTAACACTTGACTAGATTGCTTATATTTATTTTCACGAAATCCATTTTGGCAACTTCTAGAATTATTTTACAACACATGCCTAAAATTGTGTACAATATAATTTTTGTTAATATATGATCAATATATATAAGCATTGGAACCCATGAAGACCTATGCAAGTGACAGCCCAATATGCCATATGCACAGAAGATGAATGGGTATTAGATTATTTAACTTAACTACAACCAGAGAAGATCTAACAGAGAAGGTTCACTACGGCAGTTCCATTTTGAATTTTGAGACAGTAGCGCCTCTAACGGACGAATGTGCCGTGTTACCAGATTGCCAGATGAAACTGCAGTACAAAATATAATGTTCAATTATTCATACGTTATGGAAATTGCACTTGAAGCACTTCATAAACACTGAAGTACGTAAACTTGCAATAGTGCGCGTAGCAACATCTTTTCTCACTATCCAGACACTAGATAGGCCTATTAGTACATTTGTTTACATCATATTACAGCGTGTTATTTACTTGCTTGCACACCTGTGGCTGATGTTGGCCGGTATCATGCACCCTCCCCAGCCCCCCCCCCCCATTTCCTATACCCACATCAGCACTTGTTTGGGTTTTTTTTTTTGTGTTTGTTTTTAATGATAATATGTATATATATATATATATGTATTAATATATATTTAATATATATATATATATTTTAATATATCACATAATATGAAATATATTTGTACATACTAATTTTAAACTTATATATATATATATATATATATATATATATATATATATACATATTTATGTAATATATTATACATAATATATGTGTGTGTATAATGCATTTGTAAGAAATGTTGTTTATTTATGCAATATATATATATATATAATTATATATATATATATATATATATATATATATATATATATATATATATATATATATATATATATATATATATAATATATTTACATATTTCAAATGGTAATGATAATTTACACATATATGTATATATATATATATATTATTGATATATATATATATTTAATATATATATATATATATTATTTAATATATGTGTATATAATAATTGTATACTTATTTTGTATATATTATATATATATACATAAATATATATAAGTTTATAATTATTGTATACACATATATATTACATATTAAATATATATTAAATAATATTATATAATATATATATATATATATATATATATATAAATTACATTATCATTATTATTTATAATATATTGTATATTAAATGATTGAATTATATATATTGTATATTATATATATATATTGCAAAAAACAATAATTATATACTTTATATATATATATATATAAGTATATATATATATATATATATATATATATATAAGTATATAGTTATTGTGTTTTTGCAATATATAAAATACACAATTTAATATATAATATTATACATATTAAAAATAATAATGATAATATAATATATATATTATTTAATATTATTTAATATATAATATATATCAATTTTAATATGCATGTATACATTATTATATACATATATTATATATATAATATATATATATATAATTATGTGTATATATATATATATATATATATATATATATATATATATATATATATATATATATAGTGTTCATGGCTAATGATTACTAATAGTCTTACTCGCAATAACATAATATCGGTTTGAGCATTTTAACAAAACATTTGTATTTAATGATGATTATTTCTTGGTAGTATAAAATAATTAAAAGTTCATAACTATGTGCTCTTATCTTCAACTTACTCGTTGCACCCGTAGGTCGCGCAAAATGAGCCGGTTGATCGACTTTTCGATGTACTTGGCGGTGGTGTTGCCATTGTCTAATGTCAAGCAAATGAAGCGGCACATTCGCCCGCTTGGGACGCTGCGCTCCACGCGCTAAAATGGCGGTCCATTATAAATTCCGAAGTGACCCTTCTCTGTTAGATCTTCTCTGCTACAACTTAACTACAACTTGAGTAGTACTTTAACAATGTTACTGGACCAACATTCACCTCGTTTTCAAACATTTCACTACAACTTGAACAGTTAGTACAACATATACGTGATATACATGGTATGGTGTAGTTTAATTTAATGTAGTATATTTAAACAAAGTTTCATTCCTTTTTATATGGCAATCAAAACAAATCAGGTTTGTTTACAGCACTCCACTGTAATACCAGTACATGTGGGCAGTGCAGATCAAAGCAAAACCACATTGTTCGAGGTCAGACTTCGATCGATTTAGGTTTTAAAAAAAAGTTAAAAATCCCTACCTACCCTATTTTGAAGAGCATAAAAAGTTAAGATAAAAAACATTTCCCTACCTACCTACACTATTTTTCCAAGCATGAAATCGGAAACAAACTATTTCTTTTCCTAGGCCTTACCTAAATATTGTGAAGGTTCATCAGCTGTTACATAGAAGTCCGTGGGCATATCTACAGTTATAATATAAATAATTCATTATAGTAATATAATACTACTGCTTTAACACTTAATAAAAAAGTGTCTTCGCAAATTGTCATGCAACTACTGTTACAAACAGGTTCAAAGTCAAGGGGAATTAATTCCGTGCTTCTTATTATAAGCCAAGGTAAAATGTGCGCTCAGAATGTGGATGACATCGCTCGATTATAATTTATATAGTTCGATACTACAAACAAACCCTAATATAGGGCATAATGGATGGCTAAGCCTAGACAAGTAATACCTAATTGCATATGTTACGCAATACGTTTGAACAATATTATTTGTAATATAATATAATGGCAATGCTAGAAGAAAGAACGCATCGTCATCGATCTTGCAGCTGGTTGGGACTTGGCTCTTACTTTCCACCCCGTTCACCAGCACCAGGTTGGTGGTTTCCCCGGTGATCTGTCTGATGATATCGTCATACTATATCTCCGGAAGAGGGACCCACCTCTCGTAGTCATGCTTCTGCATTGCCGGTCGATGATTGCAGATTTCATATCTTTCCACCTCTTTTTCACTTGGCCGACACTCCGACCATTCACGTTGACGTTGTCGTTACCACCTACAGCAATTACCGAATCAGCAATGTGTTGCCACAACATTTTTTTAGGCTTAGCGTCACTCCGTTTTGGAAGTGCGAAGTTAACAACTCCTTTTCTTTGTATATTTCTTCTAATAAAGTAAATGTTTCTAAATCGCTGCATTAAAAAAAAACTTTTTTCGGCGATATCTCTCCCTGTTTCTCCTTATGGATTATAGCCTCGTCTAACATTAGTTCCACTCCAAACTTCGGGACAATCACGTACAAGTCTCTGACTCTGACTTCAGTGCCTCTGTCTAACGTCCGGTTCGTGCATACCAATTTCGCCATGGCAGAAGTCAAGACGTTTATTGTCTCGGACAATATCATTGTATCAGACTATTCGTTGTCTCGGTTCGTGCATTACACCCATTGAGACGACCAAGGGTCGCTGCTGCTAATTATTTTACTATCTTTGCAAAAACCTTTCTTTAACCTCAGCAAATGAAATTGCTCACGAGCGAGGGATGTTGTGGCCTCCTTTTATCTGCTATAACTGTGGTTGATTCAAGCCATACGCTGCTCGTGAAACATATTCATTAATTAAGTCTATTCGGGTGGGTTTTACCTTGAAAGTTTGTTTAGCTATAATCCTATAAACGTCATTGGTAACGCTTCTTTCTAGCAGGTTCCAATTTACCTATGACCATAATTTTAAATAACATATATGTAATATGTTAACATAAATGCGTGGATGCAATGGTTATAAAAGTCAACATAAAATCACCGAAATTGGAGGTTACATGTTTTTTGTATAGGTCAGGTCAAAGTTCAAACCATTTAAAAAATATGTTTTAACATTTCATCACAATGACAATGTAAGACGATCATGTAAATTCTCGATTGATTTGACATGGATTATCCCTGTTACAGTATACATTGATGAGAACGGTAAAATAGATATGACTGAATAACCACGCACCAATGTACGATGTAAAATAAGGTATATTTAAATCATCATTGTGCTTGTTCTTTAAGCGTGCAGTCATTCCAAACTGAATGCTCTTCGATAGCGGCTGTCTGTAGTAGAACTTACATTTTTGGCCGTGGCTACGCGTACGTGAGCCGTACGTTTAGACCGCCAGTCTAAAAGTACGGCATTCATTCTGCGCATGCGCACGTCTGTATTTCCGGTTACGTGAGTTATATTTTTAGCATAATTTGTCTAAAGGTACGGCAGTCAATAAGCGCATGCGCATGATTTCCATACGTGAACCGTATCTTTAGCCCTCAGTTCTAAAAGTACGTGAGTTTCCCCGCGCATGCATATTTATATCGAATGCCTATTTATATGGCATTCGTATTTCGAATTTACATACGCTCTACTGCCGTGTCTTTAGCACTCGTATCTAAACGTACGTGAGTTTTTTCCGCGCGTGCATGCATGCCGTATCCTTAGCAAACAAATCTAGACTGAAAGTATAACTATAAGTTTTTCCGCGCGTGGTACGAACGGGTGCACTCATTTCTATTGTACTACGTGAGATTTGTGTGCCTTTAGTTTCTTTCGCATGTTGACGCATATTATTACTGATTATTTAAATAACGCAAAACAAAATAAAATGTCAGTACTTTTATTAAGTGTTTTTATTAAGAAACAAACACATGTAATTATAAACAACAATCATAAATGTTAGTCTAGTAGTAGTCTAAATAACGAACTATAAAGCATACATAACTCACTTAATGTAAAACATTTGTACATAAATAATACTCACTACGTGTAAAACATGTACATCACCAAATATTGCACATATATACATATTGCACATTGAGAGTTAAAAAGCACAATGACCAGTTTTTTCGTTCCAGTCTAGTGCAGAATAATACCCATGACATTGTATTTTAAAATATCTTACAAAAATGTTAAATGCTAGTCTAGTAGTAGTAGAAATAACGAACTATAAATAAAGCATACAGAACTCACTTTTAAAATGTAAAACATTGTATATAATCTACTCTCAAATATTGCACATTTATACATTGCGAGCTATAAAGCACAATGACCAGTTATTTTTTTCATTTTTCCCATTTTTTCTTTCCAGTTAAGTGTTGAGCAGAATAATGCTCATGATTCACAAACATGCATAGCACCCATTACAAATCCAAGTCGTTTTTTTGGGCGCTGTACTGATGCCCACACATCTTCCATGAAACCATTCAAGGCAACCATCACATCCCAGGGACCACCCTGCCGTCAAAGCACTGTCTACATCCCCATCACACACCTTACACCTCCACACACCCTTCTGTGCGACCTTTCGGACAACGCACAAAAGTGCCTCCCATCCGACCAGGGTGAAGTATTTCCGGATCCGGTTGAGGTCCACATTTTCATCTGTGCATTTCATGGGAACCATCTCCGGCCGCTTTTCCACTGCGTTGGCACGGATCAGGTCTGCACCTCCTAATGCTGCCTCTGCCACGTCTGCCTTGACGAACCATCGGAGAATGACTGAAAACAGAATATACGGAATCTAGGTCAGTGATTGAATTACATGGTAGTCTGTAGTTTCTATACTAAACAGCAACTCTATCAACTTGTCCCCTTGAGTAACCATCCTGGAAAAAGTACTGTTTCACTTGGGTAAATAACTGGCCCTGTTTGTACATCTTTTGGGGGAAAATGCATACATGTCACAATACTTCTCAATCCATCTGTTGATACTATTTTCTTCTTATTGTTAAAAATACGTATTGGACTCCTTCTCCTCGGGGGATTTCTTGAGGAACGGCACAGGACGGGTCATCATCTTTTGCTTCTTGCGCAGGCCAACCACTGTCATCTCTGCACCTTTCGGACGACCCCGCTTCCGAATGGGGGGAGGCATCTTGATGTCATGCAGGTGTAAACATTGCGATTCCTGCTGATCAGGGACGATACACATGATGTCCATGACAGGCTGGACAACGGCGAGGGGAATGTGCAGGGGGACATCAGCGACCACACGGGCAGCAACTGGGGGGACATCAGCGACCACACGAGCAGCAACTGGGGGGACATCAGCGACCACACGAGCAGCAACCGGGGGGACGTCAGCGACGACACGAGCAGCAACCGGGGGGACGCCAGCGACCACACGAGCAGCAACCGGGGGGACGTCAGCGACCACACGAGCAGCAACCGGGGGGACGTCAGCGACGACACGAGCAGCAACCGGGAGGACGTCAGCGACCACACGAGCAGCAACCGGGGGGACGTCAGCGACCACACGAGCAGCAACCGGGGGGATGTCGGCGACCACACGAGCAGCAACCGGGGGGACGTCAGCGACCACACGAGCAGCAACCGGGGGGACATCAGCGACCACACGAGCAGCAACCAAAGGTGGCAGAAGTTTCCACTCCTCTTCCAGCAGTTGCAGTTGACGAAGGCGGTAGTCAAACTGGACACCAGTCACCTCAATTGCCAGTGCTGCCAGTCGCTGGGCAATCTGGCTGGCCTTGCGGTGCTTCTCATGCTGAGATAGGGGGCGACGGGGTGCAGGTTGCTGTGACTAAGCTGCTGATCACCGGTGGTGTGCTGAACATAACAATCACAGGCATTAACAGACGCCATATGTTTGATCGTAATATCCCAAAGTTCAGATTGAATCATGCTTATACACAATTTGTTTATTTAATAACTTTTTATTTATTCCATTATTATTTATTCAACTAGACTCACCTCTTAAAAATTATTGTTAATAAATCAGCACAAATACCTGATGGTACTAGCCGCAGCAGACACTGTCCTAGTGATGCTGTAACTCTCCAGGTAGAAGACCTTCTGCCACCTTTTCAACGCTAGATGGCCAGCAAATAAGTCTTCACCTGCGCTTGTTCTGTGGCGGAAGATGTGGCGACATGGCAGGCCCATGGACGTCCAGAAGCCACAGTCGCAGCACGTGGACGTAGTAGCATCGTGCACACCGTCATGGCGTCGTGCCGCAGACAACTGCTCAGCGACATGTCTGAATTAAGAAAGACAAATATTTAGAGCCAATGCCACAACTACAATTCCCTGTAATTTATCTGAAAGGCTGCTGATACGAAAATACAACACAATTATGTATCTATAATATTATGAACATACCTATAATATTATGAACATACCTCGGCAGATCCAATCGCATGCCTAACTACCGATGTTTTCTGGACGATCTTGGCCACACGGTAGTTTCTCTCTGTCTCCAGAATGTTCAACGCAACCTGCATCAGACAGCGCAGGAAATAAATATCTACAAATTTTCAAATAATTTCTATACGAAAAATAACAAATTAAAAACATGCAGAAGCAGATAGGCTGACTCAGAAAACGAATGCAACTGATTAAAAAAAAAACAGTACTTAATTATTTAAAAATAAAAACGGCAAGGTTTTTGACAGAAGTACTACACACACATGCATACACACGCATTTGTTGTCGCTAACCTTCAGATCTTTGAAGAAGGTCACAATGTTGGAGAATTTAGTGATCACACTCTTAAGTTTCTGGTTGATGCTCTCCACTCTATTGTTCGTGCGAGTGAGGAAGCTTCTCTGGCGCAGCTTCAGGCCTTCCACCCACTGCTCCCCGATGGGGTGCCAGTTGGCATCGAAGTATGTCATGACTGCTGGATGTCTAGTCTGCTGGAGATCTACGTACAGCTTGGCGTATTCCACTTCTCCAGCCGCATACGCCATCTTCTGTAGTATCTCCAGGCATACCAGGCGCTCATCTGAACGGATGCCCAGTTTCTCCGTCGTCACCTCTCTCCTAAACGTCCTCAGGACGTGAAAGAGACAGATCTGGATGGCCGCTCCAGGTAACTTGTCACGGATGACATCGCGCTCTGTCATATCCTTGTCTGCCATGACACACTTGATGTTGGCAGCATCATTGTTGCGGACAAAGATGTCCATCAGGCCACTGATGGTGGCACGCTCCTCATTGGCCACAATCCACAAGCAGATGACGACACTCTCACCGTTGCCGTCCACAACCATCAACACGTACGGCGGCATCCGCATGTCATTGAGCTCATAGGTGGCATCGAGAAGCAGCAGCTCTGGAAAGCGTGCCTGGGCCTGGCGCATTTTCGTGTCTTGGTACGAGATGGCCACTAGCTCGTTTGTGGTAGTTACCACCAATTCCGTCACGGCCCCTACCTCCTTCTGCATTTCGGCGAGAAGCGAATGCAGATGGCTGCTCTCTTGTGGTCTTGTCCGCGCCTTGGTGTTGTGCAGGTCCTTCGACGTGACCTCTACCCCTTGGTCACGGATCTGCTGTTGCACCAGCTTCCTGTTTGCATGTAGTGCAAGCAGGCGTCCTGTCTCTGCCTCCATTTCAGGTTCGAGGCGCCTCTGTCGTGGCAGGTATTTGAACAATGCCTGCCAAAATATATAAACATTATCAGATTACCACCATCTGGTGTTACTTTTATGCATGTGTTTAACCCTACAGGTAACCAAGGCCAAAATTCGGTGCAAATGCACCTACTTCCCTCGTAACAATTTTTATTGACATGAGAAAATTTGGTGTCATTGGATAGCTGACAGATGTTTCGCATATTTATATATACTTTTACAAGATAATAATATCATATGAAAAGTATTAAACATTGAACTTATATTAACACAAAAGTAAGTAAAACTTCAAATTTACAGTTGTTTATAAAATAAGAATTACGGCAAGATTAACCAGTATCCGTGAGGTGGCAGCATTGACTAACCCGACACGGATAGCATACCAATTAAATAAGGATACCTTTTTTTTATCAAATAATGCTGTATTATAAAAACCGAAAACAATATTCAGAATTAAACTTGTAAGTAATGTGGGGATGCCTGCCTTTAAATCATGCAACATGCGTACCTCGTTCATTTGGTGGTTGTGGTCCTCATTGATGCTCATCACGACGAGCTTTGTGGCATCTTTCGACAGCCGTATCTGGACACCAGCAGGACACTGTTGTTGTGTAGTACTGAAAATAACAATGCGACATGCCGTGTCGATGTACGGTGTTGACAACTGTCATTTTATCCTTAGACAGCAATGCCTATTGTCAGTGAAAGTTTGCTCAGAAATGCCTCAGATGCAATGAATAATGCTGGCTTAAATATATAATTATTGTGTTTTTGCAATATATAATATTGTGGTCTGACCCCGCGGTTTAGCGGCAGCAATATGGCGCCACCTGACGGAGTTCACTGTGGCAGTAGTGACATTTTGATAGATTTCAGGCATTACCAGGCGGCTCAAAGAAAGTTGCACATTTATATTGCATTTGTGCCTTGTCTGTCCTATATGATATATGTATATAATGTAGGAAAGAATACTTACTGATGAGCCAGTCGTTGACCCTTGCCAGCGGATTTGAACTTTTTTCCACCGTGAATACAGCAGTAGACGATTTCGGCGTAGACAAGTTGTTTGTTTGCTGTTTCGGCGACTTTGGGACATCGTTTCCTGTGTGATTCAATGGACCTAGAACTCCGCTTATACAAGTTGACTAAATGTTCCTTGTCGTATATGACGATGGCTGTTTGCAGCTCATTTAACGTCGAAAACATCGTACCTACCCTAAAATCCGCCATAACGGACGATGCGTTTAAGATGAGCGCCAACGGGAGGCCAGATTTCGCGCGCAAAATTGAAAAACAGATGCGCGCGCATCCTCACGTACGGTTAGGCCACGGGTCTAAGCGTACGGCTCACGTACGCGTAGACACTTCGTACATTTTTTAGCCAAGCTCAACTAAAATTGCTTGGTCAGTCGTAACGCCTAGTTTTGAATGATTTTAGTATACAATACAAACTAATTACCGGAAATAGTTTAATTTGTAGAATGACGCAAAACATATATATGAACAAAACCATAAGAAACAGAATAGTTCCACCGTTATATTTTTCCAGAAAAACAATTAAGATAGCTACTGTACTAGATAAGCAGTGTCTACGGCCAATCACGCCGTCAGGCATGCACCGAAATTCAGCGTTTTTGCAAAGCAGAATGGTGCCTAGGTTGGGGATGCGAGACCAAATATACTTTAAATTATACATAAGATCGGCCCCACTGCAGGTTTTCAGTCATGATTTCAAATGTGGAGTTATTACGACAATGGGAAACGCCTGAAATGCGCATGTTACTGGTCATATTAGAATACACAATGCAGTATTGTCATGTGTTATTTATTTAATTGAATATAACTATTTCCGCTTGTCCAGAGTGCGGCAAGCGAGGCCCAATTGAGAAGAGACACTTAGAGCCCTTCAAAAAAATATGCAAAACGTACAAACACTGTGGCCTGTTCGGATGGGGAAGATGTTGCCAGTAAGTTATGCTGCCTGCTGCGATAAGAGTTTACTTGCTAATATTCAACATATTGTAATTTGTATGCTAATGCGTTAGCTGTTGTCTATGCTGACGAGAACAATTTGTTGACGTTGTCGTTGTTGATGTCTACTTTGACTTGAGCGGTATTTTGTCGGCACCATTATCGTTGTCACTGGTGTCATTACTTCGGTTGCATTTGGTTTTGTTATTATTCGTTACCATCTACGACCTTGTTGTTGGAGATGCTGTTGTTATGGGTTCGGTTGTTTTACTATTGCTGTCGACACAGTTGATGTAATTAGTGTTGTTGTTGTTGTTGCTATGGTCAGTGTGGATGTTGTCATATGTGACTGCGGCGTAGCTGTTGTCCTATGTGTTTGTATTGTTGCTATTATCAGCGTTGTTGTTGTTGTACGTGTTGTTATTATTGTGGTGTTGTTGTTGTTGTGTGGTTGTTGTTGTCGTCGTCGCGTCGGCATGGTTGCTGTCGTCATATGTGTTGTTGTTATCTTCATTGTTGTTGACGTACGTGTGTGGTGTTCTGTTGTCAACGTAGTTCTTTTCGTTTCTGCGCGAAAACAAAACCACGAATTTAATTTGCGACCCCAAAACGTAGTGATGACATAGTGAGTACAAAACAAATGGAAGACATATACACTTTCACATACACATACTAGTCAAATTAAGGTGCATACACCTAATAACTAGATTTGTAAGCAAAATAAAACATTTTGAAATCAGTGGCTCCCGTAGACAGTCGTTAGATTTCCAAGTATTGTGAAGGTGTATAGCCACATTTAAGGTAATCTACCAATTATAAAATTAATAGGCAGCTGTCTATGTCATAGTTATGTATTGTTTATTTAGTTTACCTTTAATTGAACTTCTACCTTTAACGAAGCTAGTTGCTTAACAAGTGCTTCAGTATATGAATTGTATCCACTTAGCGTTATACGGCTAATTTTTGTTTTTATAATTTTGTTTAACCTATTTGCATTGAATGCATTGTAGTTTAATTTAATAGTTTAACACTTACTGTAGTACTGGAAGAACAAAGTTATATCGTGACAGTCCCTGGGAAACACTGCAGTAGATAAGCATCTCCGAACATCTGGGTTCGTAAGTTTAGGTGACATGAACAATCCCATCTGTACTGTTTGCTCTGTTTGCGGATATGTGGCAAATATAAGATGGATTGTGGGTTTGGTGGTAAAAGCACCAAAATTGGCATAGTTGATGTTAAAGAGGTACTAGACGATTTTAGATATAGTGCCACGCTCAATTTTTCCCCTGGTGTCCATAAAATGACCAAATCCAAGATGGCCACCAATCGAAGTGTGAACATTAAGAAAAGGCTTTATCTTCATTAATAATTGACATAACAAGATTAATGAAGTGTCTATTTCTATGTTTTCAGGTATGGGGATTCCAACGGAACCACCATTTGAATGGTAAACTGTAAACTAATTAACATTTACAAGTAAAATGTGTAAAATATTGTCGTAAAAATGCAAAACGACAAGACATTTGGGTGCAATAAATGGATTTCTGTTATTGCCAATCATGTTGGTACAGTAGCATGGAATCATATTTGCAACTGTTCATACATATTTATATTGAATATAATTCAAAACGTTAGCATCGATATTCAATATTGATAATTGCTGTCATTTTATATAGCTTCACAAGATGAAACAAAAATAAATAAATAAAATAAAGCACCATTCAAAACTAAATGTTGAACATAAGACTGGACTCATCACTTTGGCAAAAAAGCAACAATATAAAATAAAACAAATATACAACTGAGTGACATCATTAATACTCCCATTACTCCTGTATTATTACAACATTATCCAATTGAAGCCTTCACACTTTACACAATGCCATACAATGACTGACAAACTGATATAAAACGGACTAGAAACATTAACAAACAAATTTGGTAATTCCAAACGCATACAGTTGTGAACAAAAACAATAAATCTGATAGACACTGAACTGCTGCTCGACATCACATCTTAATAGTGATCACTGTGTTCACAGTTGCCAAATACGCAACTGCTGCTACACATCCCATCTTAAGCAAAATGGTGAAAATACACAGACTCCACTCACTGCTAAAAGCCACCAATACAACTAATATATATATATATATATATATATATATATATATATATATATATATATATATAATATACAACTGAGTGACATAATTAATACTGCACCAAGTACCATCATTCGTGTATGATTACTACGTTATCTAATTGAAGCCTTCACAGTTGGCAAATGTGAACACAGTGCTCTGAGCAGGACATGGCCGCTTCTGGGAGTAACGTCCACATCGGTTCCCATCCTCGTGTCGGATTCTTGCTCCATCCCCAGGACTCTGGAGAAGGAAGATCTGGATCTCGGACCTGGGTCTGACCCCATACATGACCACCCTGGTATGTTGCTCGTCTTGCATGCTGCAGCAGTGCAGCTCTGGTTGGTGGAATGGCGTCGATAGATGTGGCTTTTGACGTGAACATGTGCTTCCTGGCTGAGTCCACAGTAGTTTCGTCACTCCCCCGATCATACATAAGCACCAGGTATGACTCGAGTACAGACATGCAGACATTGTCAAAACTTGCCGGTCGTGTGACAAGTCTAGCGAAGACCTCCGTTGCAGCATTGAATAACCTCCACGTGTCGAAGGCTGTCTTTTTGCCTTTCCCAGCAAACGACGAGAATGTGTCGCAACCGGTGAAGGCGTGAAACATGGGAAGATTTTGTGCTTTCTCTGCACCCAAAGAGGTGACAATTTCATGAGCTTGTATGTACCTCAGGTGTTTACCCGTGCCAAACGCTATCCACAGCTGTGTGTTCTCCATTGATACAACAGTGGAGACAGCCAGGACGACAACGTCTGTATCCACTGTTCGCAGCATGATCCGCCGATGACCTTTTTCGGCCGCATCCTTGGCGTGCAGGAATATGCGCGTATCCGCCTAGCATGAGAGCATGGTGCCAAGGCCGAGACATCTTGATGGACACGTGAGCACAGCACATGCTTCCCACAGGTTGAGAAGACTTCTTTCTCTGTAGACAGATTTTCCACGACTTCATGTGCTAGGAAGTTGAATAGTTCAGTCTAGTTCTCGTCCACTCGCAGGAACTCCTGCCAGTTTCCCGGGATGGAGTTGGCTGATGCAATACGTCGTTTGACGCCCTTTCCACGATTTTCTCTTGCTGTGGACTTCAGGCTATCTGGTATGTAGACATCCTAGATGATGTCCACCCTTGTGATTCTAGCCAACTGTGCTTTGATGTATGGAAGGAACACTAACATGGCATAGTCTTGGAAGGTTTTCGCTCTAACTGGCTTCAGCATGTTGATGATAGCAGCTCCATCCAGTATGATGACGTCGATGACTGGAGCTTCGCCTTTGGATGTGCACAGCTTCTCCAGGCAATCTGTAAGATCTGCCTTTGTACCGAACCGCAATTTTCCCAGCTGCGACAAGGATGGTGGGTATGCATGATTTGCATGCTTGCAGAAATTGTCCAAGTCTCCGTCTCGTGTCTGGCACGCGATGTACAGCCTGGAAAATAGTGCACAGTCGCTCTTGAGGGATGTTATCATCTGTGTAGCTTTGGATGGTGTCCTTTTGGATGGTATGTTGAACAGTGGCATACTGTTCTTAGATATGGTGTCTGATACAGATGATGTACGCTCAACTAACCGATCAGTTACAAAGCTGTCATACTGATCATGCCCCTTCTTCTCTATCCCTCGCACAATTGTCACTATGGCTGGATCTGCGATGTCTCTGGTATCCAAAACTATAAGATCTCCACTCTCCTCCATGAACGGATTCCCAAGGTCTTCGATCACTTCCACGAGAGCCTGAACTTTGCTTGCAAAGGTTACTTGTACAGCCATTGTGTGTTCGTGGTACCTGCCGTTGTCCCTGCCAGTGTGGTTATCCATGCATGGTGTTTCAAAGCCGTCAATGGTCCTCGCAATTTCTGGTCCAGCTACCATCCATCGCAGTAGAGCTCTAGGGTTTTGCGTCAAGCCGATTGCTCCACCATCACCTTTGACGACTGCGTTGTTTTGCTCATGCGCGTGGTCGATAGCTATGGCTGAGAAGGGACGGGTCGACTTGTGCACTACGAAGCTGCCTCGGTCAAACTCGTTCGCTACATCAGGGAGTCGTTCGTGCAGTGTTGTCATATCACGTATATGTACGGTAACCCAGCGTGAATAGTGTGTGTGGTCCAGGGCAAAGAGCCATGGAGCCAGTGCTCTCAATGCAGTAATGTAGAGTGGGAATTTCCTTCGCGAATTGATCGCACAAAGACCAGCATAAGGCATTCCAAGTGCATGACCTCAACCTCAAGTGCATGACCTCAACCTGCTTCACACACCAATAATCAAACGATAGTGGTTCACTTGTGTCCAAGAAATATGCATCATATGCTGTACGAAGCATAATTGACAATGCACTGGAGGTGACTTGGTGTGCATGCCTGGTTCGTTTGAGATGTGCGCCCTTGGGAAATGAGTCAGCCGTTCCTGGAGTCGCAATACCTGCCTGAGTGAGAACATTTTGTCCAGCCACTTCCGTCGAGCAAATCTCATCAAATATATTATGAGCATCATCATGTGTATGTCTGGCCCATGTAGCTCATATGACAAAAAGTCAAATTGGCACTATGTGAAATGAATGAGGATAATAGTAGGGCCTATACTGATATATAACATCCATTTCTGAGAATAATCTATCCATTTCGCCTTGGCCGCACTCATTTTAACATCAATATCATCATAATATGAATTTAAAATGCATTATATCGACAAATAGGTGGTGGCATTTGATTCCTTATGTCAGAAAACATACACAACGACACTTCATTCATGTTTATATGATATTTATTCAGGAAGATATGACGATAATTAGAATTTCGCGACTCGGGTGGCTGCCATCTTGGATGTTTTACATTTTAGGGGGAAAATTTAGCTTGGCACTATATCTGAAATAAATTAGTACCTTCTTACCTCCAACTATGCCATTTTGGTGCTTTTACTACCAAACCCACAATCAAATCACATATCTGCCCCACTACTGTTACTATAGTGTGAATGACTAGTCAAGGTTCCTACCTCCAGAATCCTGACTGGATCTGGGCGGTTAGCTTATAAACCCATGACTATTATGTTTACGTATAAACTGTAAACCTATCTGAATTCATAACTATTCAGTGTTTGTCCCATCTGGTATACTACATATTTGAATTGAATGCCCCTTTGAATATGACTACTCTGAATTTGAAATGGTGTTATTATTATGTATTTGATCATGCCTATTTTACATTAAAAAATAACATTTGAAATCCTCAAATGAATCACATTTTTACTTGATTAAGAAACCATATATTCAAGTATAAATGCAGCATTTCATTATTCATTTAATATTTGGAAAGTCGTTTTACTATTATTAATAATAACACCTGGATAGCGTATAGCAGAAATTAATTTGAAAACTTAGATAATGACACAAAAACAGAAGAAAGTGACACCTATGGATCCTACGAAGGTCGCCTTTACGATAGAGACAGGATATTCATTAAAGTAATCTCGAAAGTAATAATGATTACAAGTAATCTCACTCGTTCTCGAGTACGTTAGTTTCATGTGTACCGCAATAGTATGTAATGGTCCTATCGTGATATGCTGGAGCGGAGCTGAGGAATTCCTCCGGAGAATGGTCAAAGGTCAATATCAAAGGTCACGTGCCAAGGTCGAGGTCAAAGGTCAAGGGGCGACCCTGGCGGAAAGGTCATGAACTGGTGGTGCCCCTTGCGGACAGGTCGCGAATAAGTAGTACTGTCCAAATTCGAGCGTCTTGTTTGTTTAAATGGTGTCAAATGGGAGTTATGGGTCATATAGCCCCCCTCGCGTATAGGTGATGAACTAGAAACTAAGTCAAAGAACAAATGGAGCCATCTCACCAATATGTCTTCAGCTAATACCCATAAATACGTGTGTCTTCTTTTTAAAACTAATTTTAAAAAATAGTCAAGAGGCGATCCTGGCGAGAGAGGCGCGAAGCAATATGTATGGTATTACTCTCACGTCCGTGCTGTTTTTTGCGTACTATCATGACCGCGTCATTTTCTACAAAACTATTTGCTAAAAAATAATGTTCAGTACTCCCACGTGTCCTAACGACCACTTGTGATTGGTTGGTAATTTTTGGCACACTCGTTTGTGATTGGTTCATTTTCGGCGCACTTCATTGTGATTGATTTTCGGCACGCTCACGTGACCCAAGTGTCCACGTGTGAACTTGATGACGAAGGCCGTGTTGCCGTCTACCGCCATCTGCTCCAACGTGTCGAAGTCGACAATGTCTCGATCCTCCGCTGCACCGTATAGAGATGGGACCCGCTCGATCGGATGACTGGTTGCCTCGTCGCTCTCGTCACTTATGTCTTGCATATCAACGACGGGGTTGTGTAGCAGCGGTGCTCTCGGTGGTTCAGTATAACGTAAGCCATGACAATGTCGGTGAACAAATGACAACCTCGAAAAACGGCATGTTATATACGTTCACAGGTCGACACTTGGGGCACGTGACCGTGCCGAAAATCAACCAATCAGAATTAAGTGTGCCGAAAGTGAATCTATCACAAACGTGTCTGCCGAAAATTACCAACGAATCACAAACGAGTGGTCGTTAGGGATAAGTGGGTGTGCTGAACATTATATTGTAGACAATATTTTTGTAGAAAATAACGCGGACATGATAGTACGCCAAATGCAGCATGGACGTGAGAGTATTACCACACATATTGCTTCGCGCCGCTCTCGCCAGGATCGCTTCTTGACCTCTTGACTATTTTAAAAAGGAGTTTAAAAAATCAGACACAAGTATTTATGGGTATTTGCTGAAGACATATCCGTCAGATGGTTCAACTGTTTTTGACCTAGTTTGTAGTTCGTCACCTATCCGCCAGGGGCGCTAGATGACCCCTAACCCCCATTTGACACCATTCAAAATACAAGACGCACAAGTTTTGGACAGTACTAGTTCGTGACATGTCCGCAAGGGGCGCCACCAGTTCATGACCTATCCGCCGGGGGCGCCACTTGACCTTTAACCTTGATATGTAATATTTGACCTTGAACGTTGACCTCCCTCCGGAGGAATTCCTCAGCTGCGCTCCAGCATATCACGATAGGACCATTACATACTACTTACGTCTACTCGTACTCGTGCATCATCAAGGTAATCGTAAACCCTTTTCAAAATGTCTGATAACTGGTACTGCTACTCTTGGCAATACCAACGTTCACAACGCTCACACTTACTAGACTATGTTATAATTCGAAGTGTAGACTTAGCTGACGTACGACGGTTATAAAACCGTACTCGGTGCTCTTGGTCAACTCCGTGCTCAGACTCAGATGTCATGCTCAACTGAGAATGCGTGCTCACGATGGTCATAAAACGTCTTGAGTAGGGCTACGTTCTCAACTGAGCACGCGGCCTTGAGCATATGCTCAACGGCGAGCTAATGAAAGAACTCCTTTGACGAAGCGACCGTGTTTTTTTTCTCGAAAATAGACGCAGCGGAAATGGAACTGTCTGGTTGACGAATATACCAAACCGGCAACTATTTATCAACAATAATCAACTTCCGGCTATAAAACGATGATGGACGAAGACCTTCGCATTTGTGACGTGTGCTTATGTTTGGTGAAAAACGAAGGGAACGTCGACATAATAACTTTGCATCGTCACGGAAAGTACTTCGCAGTAAACAATGGAACCGAAATTACGCATAAATCAAAATATGAAATAGTACATAAATTCACAGCATTAGCCTGCAAAATCCAATTTATCCCCCCAAAAATTGCTACAAAAAGTGTCTCAACTGGTTCTGATTTTTTCAGGTTTTAGGGTACTTTTTAACATACTAAAAGTTTACCAAACTAGCGCCCCCGGAAAAGTTATTTTCAAGATGGCGTCCAAGATGGCCGCCGAAACCTCTTAATGATCATAACTATGTAACTATCAACTCCAATTTGATTATCTTGGTGTCTATCCCTAGGTTTTGGGGGTAAAAAAGTACATAAAGATCATAAAAAATGGTGTTGGCCTATATATGTAACACACAAATCCAATATGGCGTCAAATAGGCCGCCAACACCTCAAAATGACCAAATGTCATGATCGTGAAGTCAATCACCAGGTTTATGGGGGCAAAGAACACATTAAGACAACTTTGCGTATCACTGAGCTGTTGAATCATTACGAAATTGAACTCATGACCTACAGCCACTCACCATTGTCACCTAATGCACAAATACCTTTGTCCATATAATACGTTTCAGAGCGTTCAGTTTTCAGTGTCATCCTCCTCCTCAGTATCGACCTCTTCAGTGTTGTTTGGATTGTCACAGTTTTCAGTTTGGCGAGGGCCACATGCAGCATTGCAGGAGAGTCCATAGCGTCTGCAGCTGCATCGACAGGATTTGCATCCCGCTGAACAGTTGCAATGGATAATGTTCAAGAGTTCGTCACGCGCAGCATTGTTTTGGGTCATAAATAGAATTAACAGATCATTTTCCTGTTTCCATCCCCATTCAGTTGGGTTCATTTCATTTGCCATCCCCATCCACACCATACTTTGAAAGTACACACGTTGGCTATGGAATCGTGTTGCAGGTGATGTTGAGGGAAGCCGTTCATGAGTGACACATGCTAGAGCAGTTGCCACTTTCTTGATGAAAATGGCGCAGTGATGACAGCGTATCATTACACTTGCCACCAAAGAGATCAACAATCAGGTCTTTGCCAAGGTCTGATATGTCCTCTTGAGATTTGTTTTGAAGGATGAATGCACTAGCACAGGACTTCGTGGCAGTATAAGATTTCATTAATTTCCGGAAGGCTGACTTTTTTCAGATGCCCTAAATCCTTGAGATTGAATCACACCCTGAGTAGGCATGTACAAAGAGCAACTCATTTCACACATCGTCTCCTAAAGTTTCTTTCAACAGGTTAATGTTATACACGCTGTGTTCTTTTGACTGCTTGTTTGCGTCAGAACGGAAGCGGATGATCTCATCGTCTTGTCTGGAGTAATGAAGGAGCAAGATCAGCAAATCTGTATCATCTCCGACCAACGTTGTGGTGCAATGCCGGGATCGTTCAACAGTTGCCTTAACGATATCAACGTATGCATCCCCTGGTGACTGAATGACATATCATGTCCTTTTAATTAGTGTTGTGCTGATGAGAGCAATCATGTCTGCCTTGTTTTTGTCACGAGACAAAAAGTCCTCCTTTTTGCCTGAAAAAAACCTGCAGTGAAACCTGTACATGATTGAACGGTGTTGGTGTTGTATTTGGCGTTAGTCATCATCGTCGTGTAAGTTTTAAAGTCGCTGTTTTTGTTGTTGTTACAATTTATGTTATAATGCTATGGGAATCTTAATGGTGTTTACGTTAGTAATTGTGATGATACTAGTAGTATTGAGTCGTGTTAGTTATGATAGTAGAGAGGCAAGCGTCCTTGCATATGAATGAAGAACTTGTCATGTTTTTATAGCATTGTAAAAACATACTTCCACGCCTACTGCTGTGATGGTGAAGTGCGCTATCGCTTAGGAAAGACCATTTACTGCGTTTCTCTTACTCGTGAGTATATTCATAGATAGACAACAACTTGCGTGGTTTCACTTTATGCCTTCATTTTGTAAAATGTTATCAATGTTTTCTTGGCTTTGATTTTGGATATCAAACCTCTAACAAATGCAAATCTACATATATTTAGAATTACACAAAACACAAGCTATAGGTATGTCTAACAATTGAAATTGAAACAATGTTTTTTTTTTTAAATTGGCCATGTTTCACCGTGACGGCAGACATAATAAGTCAGGAAACTAGATACGTGTTCTACTTTTTTGAAGCACCAAACAATACTCTAAAATGGGTGGGGTAGCTCAATAATTTGGAGTCCATTATAATAGTGTTTCCTGGAAGGTGAGCGTTTCCGCGACAGTTTAGTAAAAAAATGCGAATGTTAAATGGTGCAATTCAAAGTATGAGGTAGGCAATTATCGTATGGATTAATCAGAGAGACGATTTGCGGCTGATTGTACAAACCGAAGATGCATCTAATAAAATAGACTTCGATGACTTTTGCCAAGCGTGCTACCGGATCTAACATAGTCGATTCAATTGAAGCTCCGAAAAGTGTCACCCGCAAACAAATGGAAAAGGTTTGATGGCATTTTTAGATGACACAATACATTGTTATTACTATAAATAAACCCGTCAACATTAATTTCGTGGAACATCATAATTTTGACATGTTTTTAAATGATCGCAGGTTTCACTGAACTGTACGAGGTACACGTAATTCACGTCGTATAATTTATTTTCCGTGATAATATCATAAAGAAATGATGTACTGTTGGAAAGGCAATATATATATATATATAGCTATGTAATGGTTCCTAATGCTCATAATGTTTGAATGCGACTTTCATCCTATCGATTAATATAGCTAACGTTTTGAATCATCTAGCTAAAATAGTTAATTGTCTTTGCAACGGTGTTTAACATGTGTATGAAACGCGCAAAGAGACTACATAGCGTATCACAAATAACGCACGCACTTACATTTCACCACGCCAAAACCTAATATGTAACATCATAAATCATTACTGTGTTCAATGTCAATGTTCTTATATGTGGATTTCGTTAAACATTTTCTCTGATATTGTAATACTAGAAAAAACGCCATCGTAATGACTACTGTTGTTTGTTTTCTGTTAAACCACACATTGACGGGACATGGCCGAACATAGGGATACGAGTCAATTACGATAGTTTGCAAATGTGTTTAAAAAAATAACATGGGTCACTGAAATAATAAATATTCTCGTTCGTCCATCCGTCGGGGATGATGACCGTGACATCTCTGATCTGTCGCATGGAGGCGATGTCTCCGAATGTGGCTGATAAGGCCGATTCGGGCACGAAAAGTTATGTCGCTGTTCGGCCATCGAAGAGCAGCAACAACCATAGTGCCTGTTTCCGCAGCAGTCTCTATCCTTCCGCCTGGCTATCCTGGTTTATTCATAGGGCACAAGCCCCTTCCGGATTAGACTCCGCCAGGTGCCTCGTTCAGCTGCTAGGTTTTCCCACGACGCTTTGTTGATTTAAAAGGTATTTAGGAAGGATTTGAGGGAATCTTTATAACATTTGCGCTGACCGCCAGTAGACCTCGTCCGCTTTGACAGTTATCCGTACAACAGGCACTTTGGTAACTTTTCATCGCTTATTCTGACAACGTGGCCAGCCCATCGAAGTTGGGATTGTGTCACTAGAGCATGAATGCTTTGCAGCGCTGCACGCTTGAGGACCTCCGCGTCTATGCTCATGTCTTGCTAGGTGATGCGAAAGCAATTTGCGCAGGCAATTGAGCTGGAATTTGCTTAGCTTCCTTGCGTGCGTGCAGTAGACTGTCCATGTGTCGCAGGTATAGAGGAGAGTGGTCATGACTACAGCTTTATAGATGTTCAGCTATGTTTGGAGATTGTGTCAGTGTCGTTCCACACATTTTTGCTAATCCTTGCAAAAGGTGTGCATGCTTTGGCAATATTGCATCAACTCGTCGGCGATAAGCACATTTCTGGACGAGGTACTGCCGAGATATGTGAAATTGTCTACAGTTTGCAGCTTCTGGCTCTTGACTATGAAGATTGGAACTGAGAAGGTTGTGTGTGGTGCTGACTGAGACATAAACTCCGTTTTCTTTGTGCTGATGGTAAATCCTAAGGCATCGCAGGCAGACGAAAATGTGTCCATGTTATGGTGAATCTCATCTTCTGAGCTGGCATTTATACGCAGTCATCAGCAATTAGGAAGCCATGCACTCTCCCCACCTTCACTTTAGTTCTGACTTGTTATATCCTCAGAGTAAACAATTGTGCCATCAGTGTATACATATTAAATACCAATAAACAGCCAAACATACTGCCCAATGATGTATACCATCTGTATGACAGTACGACATGCTTTCTTTTTATAAATGTAATGTATAATCTAATACTCCTGTCAAACTAACAGCTGCAATTTGTTTGAAGTTAGAACATACAATGAATGACCTAGGAATAATTATTCATTTTTTATTTCATCCGGTAATTAGGATCATATGTTTTTTTTAAACAAAAACCCAATATTGATGCCTTCGGGTTCGCTTTTAATTTGGTTACATTTTAAATTTCATTTATGTACTCTAACAGTCATTTATATATTAGTCACTTATAATCATGACTAATCTTATGACAATACTTTTAAAACATTAATATTAATTGAGTTTAGTATAAACACTAGATAACAGTGGGCAGCCTAGGTTAACAACTGGCCAGCTGTTCTTGCCTGCAATTATTCCTTGGTCTCGCCTAGTTCATGGCGTGCGATATGTTATAGTTTCCCTTGACTTTAATAATATTATATTTCATATTATAATATTTAATTGTGTTTCCAGTTAACCAGAATTGCGGTGGTTTTCCTCACAAGGGAACAATAACAAACAATAAACCGTGCGTGCACCGGTAAGTTGGAGTTATCGCATGTTAAACAAACCCACATTGCTGTGAACATTACATAAGCTCTAACACTTCAATGTCCCGTGTATGCATTTATGGTTGAAACTACCGAACATGTCCCCAGTAGCAAATATTGTGTATTTGGTTTATACAATCAATAGTGTGACTGTAATGGCAATATTATATAGTTATGTCAAATAGAGCTTGGCTTGCACTTTCTTCCAATAGTTGCCTTTCTATTGTGGTATGATAATTTAGTAGAGTACAGTTTTTGTCTACGAAACAAACAACAAATCCCATGTTAGCTTGTCCATAGCAAAGGGTAGTATTGAAAAGGATGGTAATCATTATATTCAGTAACTGATAGCTGCCTAGCTACTCGTTTTAATTCACTCCATTAATACAAACATATTATTTTATGATGTTGTCTAATCTATTCGCATATAGTTTCCTTACCTTACACACGTGTATAACTTGTCCACAAAAGTCCTGTATTTTACGTTATCTGCATAATTTATATAATAACTGTGTACTAACGATGTGTCATCTGATTGGCAAATGTGTCTACTTAACATATATACATGGGGTTAGCATCTAAACAAAAGTCGTAAGCATAGTCAACCTTTCTGATTGTCAGAAGACATCGAAGTGGAAGAACAAACTGCGTCCTCGTAAATAATGTGTTCTACGTTATCCATTTTTATCAGATATATGTTTCTCCAGTATACATTCAACGTGAAATACAAGTTGTGCATAATATACATATCTAATTTGATAACATATGGTTTGGTCATTCCGATTGGAGAATTTTACGTTATTCGGTATTCTACTTTATCGCGGGGAAGGAAGCATTGTAACACAATGCTTTCTAGGAGATATTACTAAGTGGCTAAACGATGGTTCACCGGTGGATGTAGTATAGTTAGATTTTCAGAAAGCATTCGATAAAGTGCCACATCAAAGACTGTTAATTAAATTAAAAGCCTATGGTATATGGGAAAGTATGATAAGTTGGATACAGGCATGGTTGACAGATAGAAGACAGAGAGTAACAGTAGAGGGGAGATATCAAACTGGAAACCAGCCTTGAGTGGAGTTCCACAGGGGTCGGTGTTGAGACCAATACTGATTTTGATATTTATATTTGATTTAGATGATGAATTATCAAGTAAAGTACTTACATTTGCAAACGACGCAAAGTGTTCAGAACTGTAAAAGCTGATGCAGATAAAAACAAAACTTTACAAGATGATCTAACCAAGTTAGTCAAATAGTCTGAAAAATGGCAGATGTTATTTCATTTTGGTAAGTGTAAATGCATCCACATTGGATATGATAATGTGAGCAAAGAATACTTTATGGGCAATACCATATTAGGCACAAGTGTAAAAGAAAAGGAGTTACAGTTAGTACCGACGTGATACTTTCGGAGCAATGTTGGCTTGCTGCTGCAAAGGGCAACCAAATATTAGGGTTAATTAGAAGGAACATCTCATATAATATGGAGAATACATTAATCATATCTTTGTACAAGACAATAGTTAGGCCACACTTGGAATATTGCATTCAGGCATGGAGGCCATACCATAAAAAAGACATATATGAACTTAAAATAGTTCACAGGAGGGCAACTAAACTCCTTCCAGAACTTAAACATTTATGCTATGAAAGACGCCTGTTAGAACGTAGATTGACAACTTTAGAAACTAGAAGATTAAGAGGAGACCTAATACAAGTTTTTAAGATATTGAATGGATATGAAGATATTAATAGCAACATTGTTTTTAAACTAAAAGAAATAGTATGACAAGGTGGCATAAGGCAGCGATAGTCAAGCCATAATGTAGGTTAGATAAAAGAAAATTCTCCTTCTCCCAGAGAACAATAAATGATTGAAACAATTTAAGTCATGATTGTGTATATCATGCCACCAGTGTAAATATGTTTAAAAAGTAAATTGGCAATTATCTGGCAAGGGCTGGCTATACCTAGGTTGAACACTTAAAATATATTTTTTTAATTAATTTATTATTATAACAAATTGGGTTATTGTAGGACAGTTTATATATTTATTTATTTTACTTGAATATTTTTTAGAGCCAACGTATACCTTTTATTTTACTTATGTATTTTTAGAGACAACTTATTTTAATTTGTAACATTTTAGTGCATTCTATAATATTGTATATTTATAGTTTTAAGTGAACACTCGATAAACCATAGGCTTCCTTGTTCACAGGCCGTCTGGATATTTGTTCTGGACGGCTACTTGTTAAACCTTGTTAAACCCATTCCATGGCGTTCTTACCGCAACGTTTAGGTCAGATCCAAACGAAAGTGGTTTTGCTGCGGTTTTAACACACAATTGGCAAAGCCAAAGAAGAGTTTGTATTTAGCAATGCATTCATGACATGCGTATGTAATGTTGTACTAGTTAGTTTCAATTCATAATTATATCATTTTCTTTCCCATGTTTACATTCAATCTATATTATATTATATTACTGTCTTTATTTTGTGATATAAAAGTTGTGCTCGATATAAATACGTAATTTAATCACATAATTATGGTTCAATAATAGCAAATGATATATATTACATTATCCGGTATACTACGTTATCGCGGGGAAGGAAGCACTGTAACACATTCCATAGCGTTCTTGCGTCAACCTTTGTGCCTGATCCAAACGAACGTGGTTCTGCTGCTGGTCTGACTCCCAATTTGCAAAGCCAAAGGTAAGCTTGTATTTAGCATGGCATACAAATGTGATATTGGACTATTGAGATTTCCATCACAATGAAAGATTATTATCGTATAATTCAACTTAGATTTTGTTATTTTGATATTCAAAATGAAGCTCTCACTTGCAGCTGTTTTAATTCAAACACCTACACAACAAAATGGTAGATAGCTCATGGTGTACCATCCTTGCAGAAAGGACACACACACACACATATATATATATATATATATATATATATATATATATATATATATATATAGAGAGAGAGAGAGAGAGAGAGAGAGAGAAACAGTTATCCATATCGTATAATACACACTTACTAACGTAACCTTTGAAAGGGAATGCTGGTATTAACCCCAAACATATCAAGTCAAAGAAACGCATGTGGAATTCATTACAGAAACATTTCAACACATTCAGATATTGCAACACAACACCACGTTTCAAGGGCCCTTGGAATAAATAACGTAGAATGCACGTGGCTATGTTTTCTGAGTAGTTATAATTTCATTGTAGAATATAATATAACTTGGGTATCTTCCTGTTGTCTTTAGTTATTAGAGTGTTATTGTACTTGTATTGTTTTACAGTTCAAGTAAAATGCCGCGAAAGTCAGCAGATATACAAAATGTACTACGTTAAAACTGCTGACTTTACCCCGGAAGCTAGGACGAAATGTGCAAATACACCGAGCGAAGAAGTGACCGAAGTTGGAAGTTTACGCCCCTACACAGATGCTACCATAAAGAAAATGTCACTTGTATATGATAAAATATATCGAAGTCCATCCACACTTAAAAGACGAAGTCGTGGCATGCATGGGTGCCTCCAAACCGCATTCAATACAGGAACCTTGACATCCATAAAACACACTCTTCCAAAACCCAATGCACCTTGCAAGTCTATTTCTCCGAGAAATATATGTGCCATTTTCTGGAGGAAATAAGCATCATGTACTACTCTAAGGACCAAGACAAAGTTCGTCTTGCGGTGATACACTACAAGGGACAAGGGAGTTAACGGTGAACGGTCCACGTCTAGATCATCTACCTGCTCCAATAGGCAGGTCACAACATGTATTCAGACGATGTCCATTAGATGCTGAGATCGTATCTCACCTGAACTGATTGGTGGTGCGCCAATCTTGTATGCTACGTTATTTGTACTCAACGTTATCCAAGTTAATTAAACTCATTTTGCGAGAAAAAAAACAATGGTCAGACCACTGCTACTTCTTCTTTACGAGAGCTGTGTGGTCTTGTAATACCAAGGTATTTGTATCCCTAATTAATGTAACAATGCTGGCAAAATGCTCAACATTATGTAGTATTCTGCGTTATCAGTGAATGTGATTGCTGAAACATGAACCCTATACCTGTGGTATGAAACTTAACATATATGCTGCAATGCTTTGTAACAGGTTGAGTATGTGTTCAGGTAATCTTATATTTAATATTACCTTTCAATATATTAATGATAAGAAGTTACTGCATTAGTATGTATTTTACTTAGTCCGCATGCTGCAGTGTACAATTTAATTTGTAATAATAATTACGCTACTTCATCAGGATGTTTCAGTTGTTGATGTTGCCATAAATGCTCCAGATGTAAACATTTATGTTAAGTGATATAACATACTTTGTGTTGTATCATTGTTGAGGATTGAATGAACGCACGATTATCACGAATTAGTTGCTTAATGTATCATTCATTGGGCATGTATCAATGTATAAACCATTTTGATAACATCATATCAAGGTATAATGTGTTTAACTAGCTCCAAAATCCATTAAGTTTTCATTATAGTTCATATGTAAAACGTATCTATATTGCGCATAAACAAATCAAACAGGTTTGTATTCTACGTTATCCACGGACGTATAACTGTGGCATTTGGAAAACGTACAACATTTGCAACTACACGTTTTTATTACATCTTCAAAGCAAACTTTCATTTTGTAAAACCATATTTATCACGTTTAAAATAGCCTGAGCTTGAATCAATTCTGCATATTCGATAGCCACTGTATCAGCTTGTATTTTTGTTACGTATATCCAAGTATATTTACTACGACAAGGTGATTGATCACGTAGGATATATTGGAAAAAACCTGAAAATAATCATGGATTGACAGTTTGATGCACTAAAACAAGCGTAGATTGCATGAGAACAGTGACTGTTCCTAAAAGTTCAACATGTATACTTTCATATAAAAACATATATTTTCAAATACATTGAAATGTAATTTTCCCCATTAATATATATATAAACTGGGGAAATTTTCAGTAGCTTCAACAGTGTATTTCCCCAAAACATATAATATATGCCATATTTCTAATAATGTCATAGATTTGAATAGTTCTCAGTTGTATTAGTCAGCACTTATTATATTTAGATTACAGGCAATTTACAATTTAATTTTCCTACCTTATTTTATCGTTTTGTAATTATTCTAATTAGCAACAATATAATATATTGCTATGTATGTAGTTATTCTTCCATGTATAGGTTTACTAATATGCATTAATGAATTGTTTGTCATTCGTAATGTTCTTATTGTTGATAGATAATACACTTTGTTATATAAGTATTATTATTATTAGTTTATTATCTGAACACATATTTATTTGAATTTCTCTTTTAACCTTTCGGAATATTGCATGATGTATGATCCTCCGAATCAACTTACATCGCGCGCGCATACAACACACGCACACATATCCACACACGCGCGCGCGCAATCGTTATGGGTCGAACCAACTGGCAAAATGAAGCTCCGGCTCAGTCATGCAATATTACCTTCGTTGCGACGCTACTGTACATACATGTCTTTGACATGTCATGCGGAACTTAGAAAACCGATCGGTTATTTCAACACGGTGAATGATTCGTGTACCTTTTTCTCTCACCCTAGTAACTTTACCGTACATCATTCTTGTCATTATTTCAGCGGCTTTCAGTTCTGCAACCGTAAAATGTTCAAGGGTGTGTTGAATTCTAAGTGCGACCCGTTTCCGTTTCGACGTGATATTGCCTATTAGTGACGTGTTTTTGACAACGTCGTATTGTCGTACGTATTGCACGTTTCCTTTTTGATACGTTACAAATAATTAATATTGCATTTCTTCACAGCTTAATACAATTAATATAACTCCCCATCATTATCAAGCAACCTTTGTCAAAGTGTCTTACTTCGCGGATAGTATCCTCGACGATAATAGATGTGTTGCATTGAGTTGCTTCTATTACATGTACATATGCAATGATTAACGCTCACTCACGCACGCAATAACGTTCACACACCTAGATTGTAAACTGATAGTTACATAGTAAATGCTTACTGTTGTATATTTATTAATACATCCGCAAATCTTAATAATGGGAAGCTATTAAGTATAAATAAATATTTCGGTACCATTGTTACACCCGATGTGAGCCCATCATGATCTGGATTGTTTCACAAGTACACTCATACGATACGACTGTGAATTCAAAGTCACTAACAGTGGTTTATCTTGTTTTGTGTAGGCTCATTTGTTACGGAGGTATCGCAGATCAATTCCGTGGCCCACAAGAGCTTGAGGAAGAATACGACAAGTAGCTGCCACAGCTTAATTGCGCTTGATGGTATAGACGCCAAGTTATTGTTGTAATATAACTTATCATTATTTGAAGGGTTGAGTTGTTGTAATATAATGTCTTACTCATTAAACAGCCTTGAGTTGGTGAAAGTGTGCGTTGACTTAGTTCGGTGAAATAAATACGAATTGTGTGTAACGTTGTTTGTACTAGTAGGAGCCTAACACATAAGTTAAATATTCCACCTGCTATATTTTACACAACGCCATTTAGTTCAGTTCTTAATACGCATCGTTTGAGTCATCCTGTTTATATAGATGATACTTAAGTTAATATACCTTATCTCCTCTAGATGCTAATAGTTCCCAAAACAATTTATAAATTGTCTTGACGACGTTTGTTATTGGATGACTGAAAGTAGATCGAAGGTGAATGCCGATAAAACAGAGTTTCTTATTATTGGCACACAGAGACAGCGTAACAAAATTAAGAATGGTTTCGTGATTTGCGTCGTCGTCGTCAGTATTTGTCTCTATCTATTGCAAAAATCGTTGCGACTGCGCTAGTCACGTAGACTAGACTATTGTAATTCACTTTCCTTTTCATAATATTGCAGTTAAGGATATCACAAAATTACAATGCGTTAAAAATTGCTTAGCAAAGGCTGTGACTAGGTATCGACGTTTTTCTCATGCTATGCCGCTTCTATTGTATCTGCATTGGTTTCCTGTCCGATGTCATATCAACTTTACGATTTGTGCCATTACTTTCCATGCACTTTTCTGTGAGCAACCGTGTGTAACTGTATTGTAAACTAGAACATGCCCTATGGACACATGGCGCCATCACGCCATTGTTATTACATTCCTTGCTTACTAGTGTGGAAAAACCTACTATTTGGAATATGCTTCCTTCAAGTGTTAAATTAGTTGAAAACATTTCTGATTTCCGCCGCCATTTAAATACGTACCTTTATAACTGTGCCTATCCACCACAGCTCCCTGGCGTATCAATCAGTCTGATGACAACTGGAAGTGTATATTGTCTCTGAGCTCCAGCCCTGTAACACTGGTCGAAAGTGATGTTATCAGATGTTTCTCACGTATTAACCCAAACAAAGCACACGGGCCCGATGGCTTGAGGGGCCGTGTTATGAAAGTTTGCGCGGATCAGCTTGGTCCTTTTTTTACAAGATGTTTCCAATTGCTCTTAAACACACATTCTATGCCTCGCTCGTGGAAACAATCCACTATTATGCCCATTGCCAAAAAAACCTGGCGCTAGATAATTTAATGACTTTCGACCAGTGGCGCTCACATCTATCATTGTTAAATGCATGGAAAGACTTGTATGTAATCAACTGATTAAGTCTGTAACCAATCACATGGATCCCCAAAAGTTTGTATATAAAACTAAGAGAGGAGTAGAGGACGCAACATTACCTCTGTTCAACTTAATTGCCAGTCACCTAGACACTTCTGGAACTACCGTCCGTGTCCTATTTATGGACTTTTCGTCAGCTTTCAATACTATGCAACCACATGTTCTGATTAAGAAGTTGTTGAACCTTGAGATAAATCCTGACCTTATTCTATGGATTAGGCAGTTTCTATATGATCGGCGACAGCGCGTCAGATTGAACGGCTCTCTGAGCAGATATCCCGTGTTGTCAGACGAGGTTATAGTATATACTGGAGCACCACAGGGATGCGTCCTTTCACCAATTCTATTTTCCATTTATACGAATGACATATCATGTAACAACTCATTTCTCACTCTGATCAAATACGCAGATGACATGGCACTTGTAGGCCGTCTTAAGGATGAATTATCTCTTTTTGAGTATTGTCTCCAAATTGATGCATTTGTTTCTCAGTTTACCTCCACCTTTCTTAAACTGAATACAACGGAACCAATATTGATAAATAATCAAGAAGTTCAAATAGTCAAGAGCTTTAAGTATCTAGATACCGTGCTTGATGAGAGGTTATCATTCGGGGAACATGTCGATTATGTATACAAGAGAGCCCAACAACGCCTTTTCTACTGAGAAAGCTGAAAAGCGTTGATGTTAGCCAGTACATTCTCCAACTTGTCTACAGAAGTTTGATAGAGAGCGTTCTTTCTTTTAATGTAATTACATGGTATGGCAATGTCATTGGAAAAAATAAAGTAAAGCTTGCTCGCGTAGTTAACACAGCAAGCAAGTTAATTGGCAACCATCAAAAACAGCTGTCCCGCATATATAAAGATGCACTGAAAAGCAAATCCACACAAATTCTCTATGATCCTGCCCATCCTCTGAATCAAGCCTTTCAGAAACTGCCATCAGGGAGACGTTTAAAAGTTCCATTAGCAAAAAAGAACCTCGTTTTTACCCTCTGCCATTTTAATTTTAAATGCTAAATGATAATGCTCTGTTTTCACCGAGTCATTAATAAATGTTTACATGTTATGTGTCTCATATTCTTATGGTAACTCTTTACTTAATTTTATTTATTTATCAATTTTAGTATTATGTTATAACTAGTGTTATCGTCTCCTATCAGAGACCCATTTTAAGAAATTATACATGCTTATGTATTTACTTATCTTAGTAGTTATTTTATACGTAATTTATTATTATACTTTACCTATTTTAGTGATGAATATATTTACTATAATTTTATTGTGTATTGACAACTGTAGGCCGTATATGATTCACCAATGTTTTTATTACTGTCATTTTACGTGTGACTGAAGAAAAATTCCCGTTTTTAATATGTTTTTAAACGGACAATGACGTTTTTGAATCTTGAATCTTTGAATCTTTGAGATCAACTAATGTTGGTGATTCAATATACGGGTGAAGAGTAACAAGACAAGCATATTTAAGGAAGTACTTGCACACGCACGACACGCACGGTACTTCCCCCACACACACCGACTGAGAACTTGTCATACTGTCTGCTAAAGGAGGACTTCCCCAAAACATGTCAATTTAGAATGTCTTATACACACTGCCAACTACGGACACATGAGCACGCTCACACACACGGCTTGGGGAGATGTGGAACATGCGACCACGATTCGTAGAATGCAGGCCTGCTTAGTTTTATATAATTTGTTTTAAGTTTGTTTAGGATATTTATAAAGTAACTTGTGCACTGAAAGTATGAGTTGACATATTTCACTGTGTCAAACAAACCCACGAGTGAGATGATGCACGTGTCTATTGTATACGTGACCGTCATGATCACAGCGAGGACATACACTGTTTGACACCATTATGCCGAAACGTTAATGCCACGTGTTTGTCCTTCTGAGGATCATTGTAGTATTAATGGTAAAACGTCAACATACAATTTACCAATTCTGGTTGGAGCTTAGTTTATATAACTATTTAGTGTAGCAGCAGCATATGTAGTAGTTAAAACTATATATCATTGTAATACTGTAATGTAGTATATCATTATTTTTCAAAGGGCCATCGTCACCTAAAACACTTTTATATACATCCAATAAAGCTAACTGAACGAAATATTTGGATATGTGACCTGAGTAGTATCATTACCATAATTGTTTGTATTAATTTTTATTTTATATACGTGACATGAATTATACGCTAAAATAGCAGTGAAAATAAAATAAAAGTACATCAATACTTTTCAAATGTTACTACTCCATCATTAAGGTCACACATCAGGACAGTAGTGTTCGCTTAAAAAGCTGTACTTAACAGATGTGTAAATGCTTTACGGAAAGCCGCCTACGTTTCTACTGTGGTCTTTGTGACAACCCACGAATGCATGATTATCGCATCACTACTATGGTTATTGTGTCATGAACATCATCAGAAATCAACAACAGCGTACAAGGGAGTTGTAGACATTGGTACCTTTTTGTTGACTTTTTATCCTGTTCGCTTCGGGCGAAATGGTAAACGGCAAAACATTGCTACATGACAACGCCCATTCCAATTCAACAAGCAACAAAAGTCATACTAGATACTGGCAGAAGTATTGTTCTTAGTTTTCTAGTAAGGAAAACAACTTGCTTCTTAAACGCAATTTCAAGTGTCCTCGAGATGAGTTAAAACAGTCACAACCAAATACGTAAGTTCCATGGCGAATAAAGACACCATAACTCCATAAATCTGGGAGGGCGTTTGTTTTCACGCTAGGTCTTGTGATGTATGGTGAGCTATTCGTAACCGTCGTAGGTCAATCGAAATTTACTGAATTTTGACCGTTCTGAGATCTCAGACACAGTAAATCATGGGGAACTAATTCTGCTCGTGATATATCAACTGTTCTGCCACTGGGTCCTCTCTATTAGGTCTAAGAGCTAAATGTTTATGACGCAAGTCAGTCCCACTGGACGTTCGAATGTCGGATGAACGGTGTGTGTACCCTAGACTAACAACTGTACTGATCTCTATGTTCTTTGAAATCTTACACGAACGTCATCTCCTGGCTGCCACGCTGGTTTTGCATTTCCAAACTTCCAGTTACGGTAGTTATCTTCTTACTGATATTGTCACAGCATTATGTAAGTGATTTTTCTTTCCTCACATATTACACTATCTACCATTCGCTGGGCACGTTCACAATATTTGCACGGCTTGCAACCCTTGTGTCCCTGGTTGAACTGATTACGGTGTTTATTCACAGGGCTGAATGCATGCACTGGGACACATTCATTATCAGTCATGCCCTTAAGTAACTGCCCTACTTACTATACGTGTTTCCTGTCCCAAAAGTTTCTCTTGCACTTTGTTTGAATTTACACCATCACTATCTGGTCTAGTACACGATGACTACAACACCGGTGGCGCAATTTTACGGGATCTTCGTGTGACGTCTGATCCACGACGACTACAACACTGGTGGCGTCATTTTACATGATCTTTGTGTGACGACTGATCCACGACGATTACAACACTGGTGGCGTCATTTAACAAGGTCTTCGTGTGACTTATGATGTACAACGACTAAAACATGACGCACCCGTGGAAATATGTGTTGAGGGAATAGGTGGCTGTAGAACTGCATAATTAAGTGCATACACACATATATATATATATATATATGTATGTACACACACATATATATATATATATATATATATATATATATATATATATATATATATATGTATGATTAAGTGTATACAAACATGCATATATATATATATATATATATATATATATATATATATATATATATATATATATATGCAGTTAATCATCAATTGCTACACCCACATATTCACTCAACACACATTTCCGCGGGGGGGGGGGGTGCGCGCTCTAAACTATCTGAGAAAACATATATGGAAGTAATGTTTTGACATTGTACAACGCGTTTCAACTAACATTACACACTTATACATTGTTTAGTCCAAATGATATCATATATATATATATATATATATATATATATATATGTGTGTGTGTATGTGTGCTAACTTATACATACTTACATACATACTAGCATGCGGAAATACATGGACATATTTATATAAACAAAACTAACAATGTTTTCGGTGAACATACGTCATTTGACATGTACATTCATACATGTACGTATACATCGACACACACGTAAATACATATACATACACCAAATAAGATATTTAAAAGTTATATTTCCCGTTCACTAAAATTAAACGTAGAGATTCAAGGTCACAAATCCTCACGTGGAGCCACCTCTAATAGGGTGACGGGTGGTAAAATGTGATATACTTTGTCAAATTGTCATGCTTTTATCGGATAAATAACGATAATATATCTTAGACGTGCAACTTGTACTCATGGACCTAATTACTACCCTGATTATAAAAAAACCTCTGAACTTTGTAAAAATTGATAACGGCGATCGCTTTGATATGTCCTTCGTTTATTTCGGCAATATACAAAAAACATTCTGATAAATGCAATTCTTATTTTTCACTCGATTGTCTAGTACCTCCTGGACTTGAAGGGTGTCGTCCATCTGCCACTCCCTGGTCACCGGGTCACCGGGTCACCGGGTCACCGGGTCACCGGGTCACCGGGTCACCGGGTCACCGGGTCACCGAGTCACCAGGCAAAGTTGGCCTTGGGCAAGCGTGCTAAAACATAAACTGGACTATCATGACATTCTGGAAACACTTCTAGTTGATTTAATCGCTCTTGGCCGTCAGAAAATGACTGGAGCAGTGGGAGAAGGACGGGCAGATGGAATTTAACCCAGCAAACTGCACAGGCATCATAATCATGTCAAAGGAAACTGAGCCAGACCGTGAAATATCGTACACCATCCACAATAAAATGTAAAACTTCTGACACAAGTACACACTACGGGGTCTCAATCACCGACAACATGACATTCTAAAGATATACAGCAACTATATGTTTATTTTATGAAGCATACATAGCCCCTCTATTCTCCCCAAGTGCATAAGGTTAAGCATGAGTAAGACCCAGTCCAGTCCAGTATTTGGAAGAATAAGAAACACAGACCATACGTTACACAACGTCTGAAGTCACGACACCTTTGAACAGTCAGGCACATGAACTCACGACACGTCTTGGCCACAACCAATCCACATATATGGAGGACTGGTTGGCTAAGCCAACCTCACTACATTCGTTTATCTCAGAACCATGTGTGGTGGTTCCGACCTCCACCGTGCATTTTCCTCTACTTCACTCCATCTTAGCTATGCTTTCTTCGAAAGCAAAATAAATAATTTAGTACGGTCAATATTTAAGATTCCAAGATGTTATCGTACCATCCTGTCATATACTATAAAAACACATAAGAGTGTAATATACTAACCAAAATGTGTTTTCATTAATGCTTTTTTAATGCCTACATTTTATATTTCGCATGAAACTACCGTTATGACAGTGTAAATCTTTTGAATGCAACGACACAAATATAAGTACTACTAAAAGATATGTGTACGTCGCATATGCATTTTTAACTTGTCATATGATTTTTCATAATGATATCAGTTCGTTATTTTGGGATCTGAGTGGCATTTCGATTTAAAATATTTTTAGCGTTCTGAGATCTCAGAAAAAGCACATCATGGGGTGACGGTGAGAATTGATTCTGCTCGTGATATATCAGCTGTTCTGCAACTGGGTCCTGTCGACTAGGTCTAAGATCTTAATGACTATGACGCACCTCTGTCCCAATGGGTGTACGACTTACGTACAAACAAGATGTGTTAGCCATGTTCCTTGACTCCTGACGTGAACGTCATCTCCCGGCTACAACTCTGGTTTGGTTTTGCACTTCCAACCTTCTAATCATGGTAATCTTTGATTTTGCTAGATCAAACTAGTGCAAACGTTTCTTCAACTAGTCTCCTGTTGTAACCTCTGTGAAACCGTTTGGCAACATTTTTGATTAGTAAATTCCATTCCGGTCTGCGTCCTTGAAGCAAATCCAATGGCGAAGGCAAATTGCCTGACACTCTGTTATCGCAGTGCAACAATAGGTTTTGGTAGTATTAGTATGCGTTGCCTGAACTTTTTTTCATGTCCTTTTATGTTTGTACCATCCGTTCGACTTGTCCATTCGACGTAGCATAAGCAGGACTTGACATGGTGTTTGTGCTTCCCTGTGTCTCACAAATCAACGAAACGTTTGACTAACAACGTGTGGCCCGTTATCGCTGATCAGGACTTCCGGTCTTCCAGAACCAACATATATTGTCATCAGTTCCTTAATGACTTCACTCGTTTTCTTGCCAGGGGAACGAAAAATAGCCATTTTCAATAATAGTCGTCCGCCCTCTAATTAGCTTAGCATATACTGCATCGTTCTCATAGAATTATTCATGTTAACGATACGGGATTCGACGTGTATCACGGGTTGGCAATTTATTTTCAAGTTGATGATGTGGGTTTATTTCAGACGACCTAGGCCCTGAAAATATCGGTATACGCCAGCAACAGGTGCTTTGCCTCCACTTGATCCCCCCCCCCCCCCTCTCCACCAGTCCCAGTGCCACATGAGTTTGGAGCCAAGCAGCGCTGGCATTCTCTCGTTCACGACCACAAATACGACTGGGTCGTACTTGTTTCGGTACTCTGCAGTGTAATTACGTATATCTGACAACTCGTGACACGCATATTATGATGACATCTTAGTTGACACTTGTTCAAGCACGAGGCTGGTTGAGCCTTAGACAACTTTTCAAAATCACAGTGTTAATGTTGACTCTCACTTCCCTATCATCAATGTCTAACACTGCATGTCACTCGTTACACTCTGGCGTTTTCTTCACGTCACTATCTGGTATCGTACCACGTTATATTTTAGTCAACACGATAACCACATAAACTAACCATATTCGCTACGTCTATTAGGACACGTTCAAACGATTATCCCTGCTCGTAGCCATATTTATGTCTCGTTCACATGTGGCGTAAAATAAATATTGATTATTGAATGTGTCCTTGACCTTCTCGATGTCAGTCAATAAATTAATTTATTTCAAAACACACAACTTGAAAACCAAACAACACAAATAATAAGGTATATGGTACGAATGATATACAATGAAGAAATAAGTTTTGAAAAGGAGTAGAGTTGAAGTTAAACATTTATAAGCGTCTACCCCTTTCATTGTTGTCAACGTCTGCTGCTCATTCAAATGACCGATATATGAACGTGGCATCTGGCCATAACAATTTCAGTAGCATGGCCACTTGGATATCACTAGCCTTCTTATCTTTCTCAGTATCTTTCCTTTCGTACTGTTCTACCCATTCTTGCCACATGCATGCTATGTGCGAGGCAATCGAGTTGATTTTCCAGGCGGTGTAATTCCTCCCATTTCGATTGTCATGTTCCTTTCAAGTGACCGTCTAAACGCACTTCATATCCATCCCTAATATGACACCATATTTTTTATGGTGACAATCCTCGAATGCATGATTAACGCGTCACTGTTTGTGTTGTTGTGTTGACACCGGTTCGTTACAGAGGAAGTGGACAATTGTAGAACACTGCTATGACTGCAGAATTAACGTCATGTGACCTTCAGACCCAGTAGATGAGGCGAGCGGCCGATTTATATGCTCCTTGATATCGTTTCGTTGTCCATGGTTCTATCTACCGAAAACAGCACCTACAATTACTGTTGTCGAGTCAAGTTTGCACAAGAGAGCATATTGCAGCATGGGCGCGTCTCGCGTCAGCAGCTGGTCACGAATTCTGCCATTCGGGCGTAGATAGTAGTAGGCCGAAAAACGATAGCTGGAGTAGTCTAGTCGGAAGAGGGGGTAGTGTGCACCCCCAGGAAACATATTTTAACTGGAATCACTAGATCGGATAAAATACGTAGACAACGGTTTGCTATGTTAACAAGTCAGTGAAATGTCCCACGTATAACTTGTATGCAAATCTATCAGCCAATAGTGCAGATAACTGACAAAATAATGTGTATAGACCCATGTTTTGAGATCCAGCGACCATAATAAAACTATTTTTGACATCATCACATGTGTCTGTGACAGACTAATATGCAAATTAGTGCCGCCTTTATTGAAAACAATAGTATTCACTATATCTCAGCCAATATTGCAGATAACTGACAAAATAATATATCATCTCAGGAAGATCAACGAACAGCCTATGGCGTTGATATCATAAATGTTTTGGGTTTCGCTGCACACTGATGATTTTACATATAGTGTTATTATTATAGTTTATAATGCCATGACAAATGTAAGCGCAGCAACATTGCACATTAGTTAACAATGTATAGCGTCCTGAATAAAACATAGTGTAATACAATTAGCACTTTATTTAACTAAACTTTCTTTTACACATATCGTTTTAATGAAGGAACATCTCGTTTTTTTAATATTCTAGCTGAGTGCGAATTTAAATAAACGTTTCGTACTGGTTTTGGTGTAACTTATAACATGTTCTTTATAGCGTCTTGCCCGAAACACTCCATATATGTGTCGAAGGAGAATGTTGCACCTAATGAACGAAAGTGTGTGTGCGTGTGCGTGTATTTCGTAAATTATAATGTGCATAGTTTAGTTTCAGCATAGTGCAGTCAAGTCCAGCGTGACAGTGTTGTGACTAAGACTGTCGTCATTGCAGCTTCATCACGTGTTAAACTGGCAGACCGCGGATAAAACCAACATAACTACTGGACCACGTCATGAACTAAGCGAACAGTAAAGCTAATGCGCTAGTTAAAATTATGGTAGTCCTTCCTTTAGTTTCATAGTAGTGATGACTAATTCATCATTTAATGTTTCATTGTAGGCTGGTGAATTATGTTCACAATAACGTAGACATGATTGGTAATTACGTAGGCAATGCACGTTATTAGCTGGGGGCTAATCATATTTCGTTTTAGCAGTGATTGTTTATGCTGCAGCACTATAACTGTGATGAGTAATTAATGCGACAATAATTGTGTTTCATATCGGGTAGCAGAAAGGTTATTTCCTATAGCGCGTATTTAATTGGGCATTGCGTTCGACAGAAATTGCTATTAGGTTTGAACTTATCATATTTCTTGTTAGACTGGACGAGCTAGTGTTTACTGGAAATAGTCCGTCCTCCACAATCAGCAGTCGTGATGATTAAGTAATCATGTAGTGACTGTGTTTCATAGCATGATGGCGAGTTGCATTAATACACAGACAAACGGACTTACTTGGACATTAATGGGACAATGACTTTCATTAGCGTTCTTATTCGTGAGTGTATCATATTTTGTATTAGGAGTGGTTTCGATATGGCAATGGTTACGTGGCAAATGATCATAATAAAACACTTCGCAGGAAGGATCTCTTCTGCGCGTGGTAAACCTATATGATAATGTTATTATATAACTGTAAGTACGTGGACACAAAAGGCAATTTTTTCGATCCACGAATCAAAAGTAATTATTAAGTACAAACCAGTCACAAAATAAAATAAAACAATTAAAATATGTCAGACATATAAAGCAATAATCGTATTGAAGACATACGGTATAAACGATATGTGAAGGTCTGAGGGTGGTCTACGCTTTCCAGTTCGGTGGTCGCACCACCGTGGTGCCCAGCCTTTCCTTTAATTTCCTTTAATTGCTTGCTAACCTTTGCAATCGTTATTTGTTCTACTGCTTGCGTTACATTTAATAATGCATGTTGTATGTGCATGTTCACATATACTTATGTGCGTAGATGGGGTTGTAGACCAAGTAGAGTCAATGTAAGTGCGTGGTGAGTGATACATTATTGCACTAGTTGCAAGGTGTGATATAGGTTTTTCGTCTTCAAACAACGGCCACAATCTATGTTATCTTTACGGTTGCTGTTTGTTAGATGAACTCAAGATGATCGTATGTACGGTCGGTTGTATATCTGAACGGATGTCTTTTGGTTACACTTTACAAGACTGCTAAAGGTCATGCTTGTATAACTAATGCCAGCATTTTATTAACGTATTCCATTTGGAAGGAATTATTTTGTAATCGAACGAATCCTATTAAGTATTTATAATTTACGTTTTTCAATTAAAATACACTCTACTCCTACTGGTTTCAATGATCTAACCATAAATCACGCACATTTGTGAAATCCACCTCGCGATCGGCACGGATATCAATACTGTGTACAACCAGGGGACAGATAATTGCATAAAATATTATCATCGATTCACTTAGATACGTTGTGTCGATTACTGTCAGTGCCACATCCCATAGCTACGTTATTGTTTGGTTTACGTTCTGCCACGACAGATGTCCTTCGCTATGCGAGAGAAGATGTCACTGGGACTTCGGAAACGGGACGTGACTGCAAGTCTGCTTCGAGGACTACTCTTGGTGGAACTATTCTGTGTGTCAAGACAGGAAAACCGTAAGACATCTTTGATACTTCACATTTCATGTGTTTTCTTTTCGAACCAGCCTTGGCGATAATTAAACTGGAAATGTAATTGAAACCGCAATTGCAGTTCTGGAATTCGAATTGATGCTACAGTTTTAAAATTAATTATGAACAATGCGAAGGGAATGTGCATGTTTTTTATATATACCTCACATAAATTTATAATATAGCATAATTTTGTTTAATCAATCAACCTATATAAGGGTAGGTACTCGGTTCTGTGTTATTGTGTAGTCCTGCTATACTGTTTCAATTGTGATCCCATGAACAACAAAATATGTTTTGCGGAGCAGAAACTATTTTCAGAAGTGTCTTTAGAAACGCCACACAGTGATGTCGGTTAAGACATAATTGTGCACATGAGTACGTGATCATCATAGCTTCGGTTGCGAGACAACTGTCCTAAACCGAAGGACAGCCAAATATTCACACAGGATTTCAAGGACAATTCGCTCAAAACAACTTGTTTAACCCAATATATTTGCAGTTTATAATAAAAAAAAACATATACAATTGTTTATGTAATATGCTAATTGAGTAACATAAATGTTTTATAATGTATTTTACACAAACTGTGCACTAGAAAACTGACGTTGGAATTTATCAGCATTGTTGCGTTAACGCTTTTTCGGGTAGTTTATTTATTGTTCATATGGGTGTGATATGTGCTTATTTACGTTTGAGGGACCCTCTCGGGTACAATGGGTACGTATATGTTTTGAAATGTACATGTACGTATATGTACTAATCGGAATTGCTGAACAGGAGCATAACACACACACACGCACGCACGCTTTTTATTTTCACAGGGGTTTCAGTGCCATTGTGTGTATGGATTCCCTGCTGCAGTTCCTTACTAAACTGTAGTCTTACCTCAACACCATTATTTGTTTAGTTCTAAACGTTGCTTTCGCAGAAGCATTCCGAATCCTGCTGTGCTGTTGAGTGGTCACACTAATACTGTACAGTCAGGTGTCCACTAACCACCAAGGCAGATTTATTAATCATATGACATGTATAATTAATTGATCAGTCGAAGCATTATCTACATTTTACAACATTTATCCGTGCATTTTCTAGGTGGTACACGATGTCCTATCCTTAGTCTGTCAGTAGAAATATAGAAATATACCATCATATTGTTTGCGTAAATATCAAAATTCAGTACAAACTTTCCATTCTCCGACGACATGAAGTTTAACGGTCTACACAGGAAACCAATTTTCTCCGCAATGTAAATTATATTTTATTTGGAGAACATATGTTCGAGTTTAATGGCGCCGTGCTAGTTACGAGTTAAAAAACCACGTACACGATCTACAGTGCAGGAAAGGCAATACCGCTTATTGATGCAGTAAACGCCTTCATATTTACTAATTGCAAACACAATTGTTTCATTATTATTCAAAGAGGTACCACAATAACTAATCCAACAGAGGGCGCTCTGACGCAACTAGTGTCTTTGTGTCGTCTTTTACGTATTATTGACGTAGTAAAATGCGGCACCGTTTTGGCGGAACATTTTGCGGAACGCTTGTTTAAATCATGCTACAAGGAGCTATTGAACTCGCATGACTCCGAAGCCTCACACATAGCTAAATATGGATACAGTCTGACATGTCCGTTAATGTGAAAGTATATTATGTACATTAATGTACATTTACAGCCGATGGAACGTCGACTGGAGGTTCGACGACAGGTGTGCTGCCTCGATGTGTAAAATCATCTACAGCTCGCCGTCTGCATCACACGAGGCTGCTACGTCTTGACACATAGTTAAATATTGATATCGCATAACATGTCCGTCAATATGAAAGCATAATGTCTACATTAATGTGCATTAACAGTCGACGAAACGTCGCGGGACGTCGATTGAACTCAGTTCCAAGATAGCGTTGTTTTGGCTGTTCTGTCTATTGACTACACATACGGCATGCTGCTCTGTCTATTGACACATACGGCATGTCCAGTTGCCCACATACAATATATCGCTCTCTACGGGGCTTGCACGGTCAATGGCTAATTGAGGATGATTTACAAACAAAACATACAAACAAATCCACGTTAGTCGCTATAGGCGCTGATACGCAACTAGGACCTGGTTGCGTATTGGCGCCTCTAGCGACTAACGTGGATTTGTAGAACCACAGTTAGTTTTTGTATTCAATATCGTTATTTTAGGCTTATTTGATTAACATGTTTTAAAATGAATTACTTGTGCGAAATATGAACCTATACAAATAATGATATTTGACATAATATTATGATGTGTAAATGTGTCATTATAGATTTTGGCGGTGTCTATGCTGTACTTGTGGCGGCAAGTGGTGACATCTTGAAGTTTCCGGTTGACATATCGCTGACACCACACAAACTTGGCCAACCAACGGTGTTCATATCTGGACCAGGTAACGTGCAGTGTTTATACCTTGTAAGGTAAGCCGGAACAGGAATTTTACAGTGTATACTTCGTAAAACACTTGTTCGAAAAGATGACAAGCAAAACATGCTGGCCTTCTGTTCGGAAACCGCACGCCCAGAAGAAAACCAAAGGTGTTGTCTCACCAAACCGATGTGTAGTTCCAATATTGCATAACCAAACATTTCTTATGCATAGCATACGAACTGCTTATAGAAAACTCTGTATAGCATATGAACAAGACATCATTGGCTAACGCAATAAGCACCGACCACATTACGCGAAAATTGACACCGACGGCAAAGTTAATAGAGTTCTATGCCACAGTTTTGCGCTCCAAACAGACGTGTTCACGAAATGTATGGTTCGACTTCGCGTACGTACGCTAAACATGGATACATTTGCTGCATTACTACTTGCGCCGACGTATTTCGTATATACATAATTCGTTTGTAACACAAACATTACAATATAAATTACACGCATGCCTGTTTGACATTTTAAAAGACAACGCACGTATTGCTAGTTTTCGATTATAACGATGCACTGATGAGAAGCACCAGTGGAATACACATTAATTTTGTTAATTGGACTCCACATGCATACGCTTGTACCTGGCTAAACGGGTCTATACACCAGGCACTTGTTTGTATACTTAGTTACTAAGCCTACATGGATGTGTGCATGCATAATCTAAGTTAATCACTTTACGTAATTTATCATGTAAACTTAGTTGTATCTTTTATAGCACCTTGTCTACTTTGGCTATGTGGCAGTGCTGGCATATAAAGATGTTATGCAATTACGAAAATAAGCAGAAACCAAACGTATTATACCGGTTTTTCTAACATGTAGATTTACGGTCGGCGTACGCTAAACACTAACATTGTGTTGGGTGTTTGGAAAACAAACGACAAATGTTGGTGGGCCGCGCAACACTAACATTTTGTAGGGTGTTTGCAAAACAAACGACAAATATTGGTGGGCCGCGCACATACACAACAACAGTTTTGCATACGTACACTCTATACAACAATGGTTGTTGTCACTGTTGCAATCCTAGCATAATGTAGTTATACTAAATGCTCGCATGCGCGTTTCCGGTAGTAAATTCCGAAAACAAATTATAAATAGCTTCACTTTCGAAAAATGAAAGCGCGCTCTCAACACCTTGTTTATGCTAAAAAAAGTGCAACAACTATGTCTATTTAAAAAAATGTCGTCTGTGTTGATGATGCTCTTACACGGTCTGGCGTCGTTTTTTGCTACAGGCATCAACTACGCCATTGCTGTGGACCACACACATGGGTACGTCTACTGGAGCAACATACACAACATCAACCGAGCCACACTGAATGGCTCTGTCAGCGAACATATCGTTACTAGTACGTACCCCCGGAAGGTGTTGGTACAACTACTATAATCTTGACAATAACGTGGATAACAGATAAGATTGAAAGCTGTCCGGTAAACGAATAAGGCAAGCGGTATGAATAGCTTACGAAATTGAAAAATGTGAACCGAGAAGGTAACACAGGCGTAGGGCGAATTAATTTTAATAACATTGTGTAATTGTTTGTAATACTACATTGAAAATAGTTGTAATCATATGTTTCAATGGATCATTCATTAAAAGGTACCAGAAGTCAATGGAGCAGCAAACGAAAAAGAGGGAAACATAGTAAACAGGGATGTCTAAATACGATTTCGAATAAATGTACATAGCCATTTTCAATTATGACTGTTCCTTAAATGTACATTCGGGTATGTCACAATTTCCAAATGTTTCTCAGGACATATTTGCACAATTAACTATGACCAAGCTGGCGTATGCATGTGTAGATGTGTACGTACACACACACACACACACACACACACACACACACACACACACACACACGCACGCACACACACACACACACACACACACACACACACACACACACACACACACATACACGCATATGGTTTATTAATTTTCAAACAGAATGCACGGAACAGTAACCGTCCATATACTATGAGTCATTTGTCATCGTCATCTAATTATAATTGCAGATGTCGGACTCGTACATGGACTCGCTGTTGACCCGGACGCTGGCAAACTGTACTTTTCAATGTATTATGCAGGCATAGTTAAAGTAGCCAATCTCAACGGCAGCGGGAGAAAGACGTTCATTTCACACGCGACTTCCAGTGTCGCTGTGGGAATTGCTCTAGACCTGACAAACGGGTAAGTTAACACGCGCTTGTGTTACTTTCTCCTCATCTCTTTTTCAATTTTTATAGCAAACAACTTATATGTATAGAATGTGTACATATATGGCTACAATGCAATATGCATAAAGCTTGACGCTCATTACATATTGCGCTATCCTCTAGCAGATGGTATCCTTCCAGTAGTCGTCTAGTTTGTGGACAGTGTGGATTATGGTAATCTACGATTTGGGTCAGTGTGGATTATGGTACTCCGTTCACTGTCGTATAGCTAGGTGTATAATTCCTCTATTCCTTCTATGAACTTCTCTTGATCATGTATTTCACTACCCTACTTGTCTAGGAGTATGCTCAATTTGTCTTTGCTTAGCTTCTTCATTCTTCAGACTTTCCTCAAGCTCTTTGATGCCAAGATCATTTCTTATGTGATCTCTTGGTTGCATTTCCTGACGTCCTCTTTTTGTTTCTTGTTGATGGTCTTGTCTGCGTACTTTAATTTTGGTTTATCATAGTCTTTTTCTGCCATTTCTCGTCTTTGCATCATCAGAGCTCGCGGTGGTAACGATATCCTCGATTTCAGTGGTTTGTTGATTGACTTAGACTTATCAATAATTCTTCACGTACTTTGTTGGATTATGTATGTGATGATTTCGCTCATGAAGTCGATGTCGTCTAGTTTTTGTAGTGTCTCAAATGAATTCTCAGTTCGATTTAGAATACGGTCCTTTTGTCCTATTTGTGTGGTATATATTCTTGGTGGCCCTTGGCCGTCATGTTTTCATTTCCACCTCTACGTCCAGTTTGATGTTGCTCACGACCATTCTGTGGTCACATACAAGGTTGACTTGGTTGATGACTGTTACGTCTGTGACAATGTATCGCCTGTTTGTCATGATATAGTCAATGATTTCGTTCTTCGTTACACCGTTTGGGCTTTTCCACGTCCATACGTCCATCGCCTCCTTTCTTTCTCCTTAAATATGTGGTATTCATATATATATATATATATATATATATATATATATATATATATATATATATATATATATATATATATATGTATATATATATATATATATATATATATATATATATATATATATATATATATATATATATATATATATATATGTATATATATATATATATATACATATATATATATATATATATATATATATATATATATATATATATGTATATATACATGTATATATATGTATATATATATATATTTATATATATATATATATATATATATATATATATATATATGTATATATATATATACATATATATATATATATACATGTATATATACATGTATATATATATATATTTATATATATATATATATATATATATATATATATATATTCAGCTTGACTGCCAAATCGGCAGTATCATTATAATTAACATTAATAGTAGCGTTGTAATATTGGTAAGTATGTAAATGTGAATCTTGTTCGCTACTATTCCGCCTCTTCACTCATCTGCAGCTGGTTGTTCCATGTACGTCGTGACCCGAGTGAGATCTACAAGGCGAGGCTGGGGGACGGTGCCAATATGACACGTATTGCACAAGTCCTTGGTAGTCCCTTTGGAATAACTGTAAACAGCCGAGACAAGACAGTCTTCTGGACAGACTCCAGTGAGTGTTTCAGGCACGTCGGATCATTTAAAATGATATAATTTATTTATATATTATAATAATTACAAACACCGACACACACGCGTATATCTACATGTACACATATGCGCTCGCATATGCACACATGCGAAGTTGACTTATAACCAATAAGAAAGTGCAAATATATAATATATATATATATATATATATATATATATATATATATATATATATATATATATATATATATGAACGGTTTTGTTAAACTTGTTATTGTAATAGTACACTAGTTGTTACTATTTGACCATCCATATAATATATATATATATATATATATATATATATATATATATATATATATATATATATATGTATACATATACATATATATACACACACACACACACATATATATATATATATATAATATATGTATATATATTATATATATACGCACACAAGCACACGCACTCACACAAGCTCACGCACACGCACTCGCACACGCACATGCACACGCTCACGAATGTTTGCATGCGTTGGAATATGCGTGTATAGGCGTGGATTCAGTATAGTATTATTTAGCATAACGCAGTGTGTATAGTTTACGCGTTAATTATTGCAGCTGCTAAACGTTTGTACCAAAGCGACTACATAGGACAGAACGTCACTGCTTTCCACACAACAAGCGACCTACCCACGCATTTGGCCTGTGCATATCCTTACTTCTACTATGCGCAGGAAGATCCCAAAAGGTAGTACTTATTATGTTTTGCTATTCTACATGTAACATTATCACCGTTGTTAAGAATAATGTTATCAGTATTGAGTATTTGGCACGAGACAGTCAGACCTATCACGTGAGTCACGCCAAATATTGTATATAATCTCTGTCACTACTGTTTTGTGTCTAACGGGACGCTGCACGTCGTGTTATTTCTAACTCGTGGATCATCTTTTCCAGTGTCTCTTCGATTAAACTCGGCGAATCTAGCGGCCGTGCTGTTGACGTTGGGGACTACGCAGGCACAACAAATGGGGTGGCGGTGATGTATGAATCATGTACGCAATGTTGTTATCTCCATTCTCATATAGTTATTATGTTTGACTTATTTAATTTTAATTTTTATGTAGTTACAGAATCGTAGGGCTGATTAATGAGACATACATTTATTACATTGCATTTTAGTGGACAAGTTCCTCCCATTGTGAGATTTACTAGCATGTAACACATCGAAGAAACAATGCGTTGGTTGTTTTTAATTACTCGGCCGAGGTGAGAGTAAAGTAACACAAAGTATCGAACATATCATGCATATGTCCATTATGTTCAGTATGACCACAAGTGCATGATTGCACATTATCAATGTATATTTGTTTTTATTTTATTGTTATTTATGTAATTTTATTTGGTCGTCATCTGATGATCACCATTTTATCTCGCTTATACAGCCAATCTCTTCTGCGTTGCGTTGCGTTGCGTTGCGTTGCGTTGCGTTGCGTTGCGTTGCGTTGCGTTGCGTTGCGTTGCGTTGCGTTGCGTTGCGTTGCGTTGCGTTGCGTTGCGTTGCGTTGCGTTGCGTTGCGTTGCGTTGCGTTGCGTTGCGTTGCGTTGCGTTGCGTTGCGTTGCGTTGCGTTGCGTTGCGTTGCGTTGCGTTGCGTTGCGTTGCGTTGCGTTGCGTTGCGTTGCGTTGCGTTGCGTTGCGTTGCGTTGCGTTGCGTTGCGTTGCGTTGCGTTGCGTTGCGTTGCGTTGCGTTGCGTTGCGTTGCGTTGCGTTGCGTTGCGTTGCGTTGCGTTGCGTTGCGTTGCGTTGCGTTGCGTTGCGTTGCGTTGCGTTGCGTTGCGTTGCGTTGCGTTGCGTTGCGTTGCGTTGCGTTGCGTTGCGTTGCGTTGCGTTGCGTTGCGTTGCGTTGCGTTGCGTTGCGTTGCGTTGCGTTGCGTTGCGTTGCGTTGCGTTGCGTTGCGTTGCGTTGCGTTGCGTTGCGTTGCGTTGCGTTGCGTTGCGTTGCGTTGCGTTGCGTTGCGTTGCGTTGCGTTGCGTTGCGTTGCGTTGCGTTGCGTTGCGTTGCGTTGCGTTGCGTTGCGTTGCGTTGCGTTGCGTTGCGTTGCGTTGCGTTGCGTTGCGTTGCGTTGCGTTGCGTTGCGTTGCGTTGCGTTGCGTTGCGTTGCGTTGCGTTGCGTTGCGTTGCGTTGCGTTGCGTTGCGTTGCGTTGCGTTGCTTCCCTTTATCCCCGACAATGGCATCATTTCCTAGGCAACATACAAGGGAGAATATTGGTCGTTGTTTCAGCGCCAGTGTTGTATGAACAGTTTTCGACAAACACATCAAATATGCTGTATTACCGTAGTGGACTACTTTATTAGTAATTTTTTAACTTCTTTATTGTGTTATTTGTTACTGAACTGTTTCCATTTGTATTATGTATAACAACAATGCATATCATATAACTAATATTAGAGACGGTACAATACGTGGTTGCAATGTGTTAAGCTGTTCCGCTGATATGCTACCCATCCCTCTAACAACAACAAACGTATTTCATCTTCACAAAACTAAGAAAACAACTCGCTGTTCTAATTATGAACTATTTTAAAAAGTAGTTATTTTCTTTAAAATATCAAAACAAATTGTGGATCCTTTAGGGTTCTGTTAAACAACATCGCTTGACATTTTTACGGAGGCACATCACAATGTCTAAATAGGGGAAACGACACAAGCTCTTTCGCAAGATTCGCGCAGGCTAAATTCCAAAGGTTTAGTAATAATAGTTTATTTCTTATATAGCGCCCCATCCAAATAATTGTTCTGGGGCGCTTTACAATGATTATTCCTAAAATAATGATACTAAAAATACATACTAATAACATAATAATAATATATATATATATATATATATATATATATATATATATATATATATATATATATATATAATAATAATAATACTAAAACGTTAATACAATACTACTTTGATAAAATTAGGATATATATACTAATAAAACAAATATGTTGCTTTAAAATACAGACTTAAATTGGCACACAACTACACACTATATTAAAAATGAATAAATAAGTAAAATAATATAAATAGGTTGTAAATAGTAAATAAAATAAAATAGTATAAATATATGCTAATTAAATGAATAAGTTAATTAAAATAAATGTAGGAATCGTTGACTGATTAACTGTGATCACAGACTGTTAAAATAGTAAGCTGTAAACAGATTAGTCTTGAGTGCTACTTTGAAATGATTCACAGTCGTACATTGTCGCACAGCAATGGTTCCATGCCCTTGGAGCTGCATAAGAGAAGGATCGTTCGCCAAGTTTAGTTCGGGAAGTGGGCTGATTAAGTAGTAACTGGTCAGAAGACCGCAGACTGCGTGTCGGGCAATAGGGAGAGAGAAGTGCTGATAAGTATGTAGGTGCAAGACCATGGAGGCATTTAAAGGTGAGAAGTAGGGTCTTGAATGTGATGCGACACTTAACAGGACGCCAGTGCAGCTCCAAGAGCATGGGCGTGACGTGGTCTCGTTTTGGTCGAATTAGTATATAACACGAGCACAAGCATTTTGGACGCGCTGTAGTTTTTCAACTACCGCCACTGACAGTCCATTCAGGAGGCTGTTGCAACAGTCAATTCGTGATATGACAAGGGCATGCACTAGCTGTTTTGTGTGTCCTTGTTCTAAATAACGACGAATGCGTCCGATGCTGTGGAGATGGTAGTATGCTGTTCTAGAGATGTTTGTTACATGTCGCTCAAGGGACATATTGCAATCGAATGTCACTCCCAAATTTCTGGCATGCGTGTTGGGTGTCACGTCTGTGTTACCGATTCTTACACTTTCGGGAAGGAGGTGTTGGTTTGCAGATGTCGGACGGATGATGAGGATCTCTGTTTTGTCGTCGTTCAGCTTCAGCATGTTGGTCTTCATCCACTGACGGATATTGGTGACACAGCGTTCCATTTTCCTGACGGCAATCTCGGGTGAAGTGTTGTCGCTTAGGCTGAATTCTTGAAAAAGTTGGGTGTATGCATATACATGTACGTATAAATATTTGTATACGTATACGCAACAATGAATATATATGCATGTATCTGCGTATAATCAATATATCACTATTGTTGCAGACAAATGTGCCAGCAGCCCGTGCCAACATAACGGCGCATGCGTCTACGACCTGACGAAGTACACTTGCACTTGTGTCAGTGGCGTGTCAGTGGCTACAAGGGCACCAACTGCGAAAGGAGTAGGTTGATTCACTGCTGAAGGACCCATGCAGTCCAAAAATACTGTGTGTAATTGCGTGTAGTGTGTACATCATACGTACTGACATCATATTTAATACCTTTTCACTACGGTCCGTTTTCACGAAGCCTAGCAAGTGTAAATTCATGTGTTTGCATAATGAAACACATCTTGTCATTTACTGAGGCAATAATATTAGCGCTAACAAGATTATTATTATTTCACAATGCGTCAGTTTCATGAAGTACATTTGAAGTTACGCAATTACTTAACGTTAATGAAGCCTTTGTGGAATGGCGAGACGCACGTACTACACAAGTGATGCTGAATATCCGTGTTTAACGTTATCACTACAATAATCGAAATGACACTCACTGTATTGTAATGAACGTGATTCCAAGTTCACTACACACATCATTATCGAAAATATGTCACAAAATACCATGAATAATGAAGGTATATGGCTGTATGACTTTGATAATAAGCAAACACTACTTATGGAGTCTAGAAATTTGATTTTTTTTGTCTGAAATATTACGTTGTTTGTTCGCACCAATAACAATTGCATTCATTCTTAAGGATAATGCCCTGTTTACCTTACCAACGAACTGTTATAGCCGTGCTGCTGCCGCCTGAACTGGACCCTCCCGTCTCCAAAGATGTGTCGGTGCGTCTGGTGGACGAAAACAAAGATACCTGCCTGGTCCTGGATGACATGGAAATGTATATCTTCTCACAGTCGACGAGTCAGTGGCTACCACAACCGCAGAATGCCTGCTGGAGGTCGGGACTCGTCATCAAGACACGTGTGCCTCGGTCCATCGATGGGCCGTTCAAGGTAACACTCACCGGACATCGTCTCGTCTGCTCCAAACCACACATCACGGTGATGACAAGGCGCACGAAGCGCCCAAACTGCGGTCTGGTGTCAGGAAACTACCACATCTGTCTGCTGAGCGGAGTCACTGCCCCGGAAGCCGGTGGTCTAACCATGTGCGTGGCAGAGTGCCAGTACACGCAGAACAAAACCAAGTACGTCATCACCGAAATCCCGAACAAGAACGATGGCTGGAAGTTGTGCGAGCTCACCATCGAGTGACCGGAGAGATAAAGAGAGAACGTACGTGTGTAGCATCTCGTACGTGTCATTAAGAAATGTCAACTTTAATAGTTACATGGGTACCTGCGATAAGACCTGAAAGTACAAGCTAACACGCCGAGCAAACAAATATAATATCGTAAGGTAAACATTCTTAATGGGAGTTGTATCTTCGTGTTTATTGAAAATTCGCTTTATGCAGTATGTATTTGTGTATTCTATCATAAATTTGGCCCAAATCGTTAACGATTTAACGAAGCATAAACACTTGCTACAACGAGTTGACTTTTAGATCCCCCAAAACGAGTTCAGAAAGGACGTGACGCGTAAGGAATGTATACGCTATTTCTAATCGGATCTGTGGCAACGCCTTTAAAACATGTCGCATATCTCATTAACAAGTTCCTTCCGACATGTAATGTTACCATTACAAATGTCAAGAAAATATATTTCGGCTGTCAGTATATTATTATCGGTTAATACGTTAAGTTAATACTGTACTGTTAATACGTTAAGTTAATACTGTATGACAAGACTGTGAGGTAACAGCGAAAGAACACATTCTCTTTAATTATAGTATATGAAATATTGACGTTAATAATTGGAATTTATTTATCATTCAGAAGGAATACACAAGTGGGATAGAATGAGGTAACGGGGAAGGGAAAATGGTGAGGAAGGAAGAACAAGAGGGTAGGGGTAGGGAAGGGGAAAACCTCATAACATATCCTGTTCACTACATGTTACATTTACGTTTTCTCTGTCCAGCGTACGCTAATTCAATCTAAGCTAATGTGCATCAAATCGCAATATTTTGCTAGCAGATGGTATATCTCTCATAACGCGTTAAGTAGGTAAGTTTGAAATCTAAGAGAAGCACGCACTTGAACACAATCGAAGCACATAATTTTGTTAATACGGTAACAATATAATGATCAATATATTATGTAGAACTACCTACCACATACCATTCCATACATGTTGCAGCTACAGTACACACACACACACAAACACACAAACACACACACACACACACACACACACACACACATATATATATATATATATATATATATATATATATATATATATAATATACACACATTTTAAGCGATATAAATTATAAATTGTATGTTTATGTTTACTGAGTCACACCGGTTTAGCGAGCTGCAAAATTACGTAGACCCCAACTGTGTATGTTTACGTTCAAACGTCTAACCCCCGATCGCAGGCGATAAAACTTCGTGCAATCGATACGCGGGAGGACGGAACCAGCACAGAGAACAGAACATATATATATATAGGGAGGTTGGTTTATACAAACCAGCCCTTGGTTGTTGTCATTTCGTTGTGGCCAAGACACGTCGTGAGTTCATGTGTCGGACTGTTATGTGGGTACCATGACTCGGACGTTGTGTAATATATGGTCAGTGTGTCTTTGTCAAAGTACTGGACTGGTTCTTACATATGACTATGATTATGCGCTTATGGGACTGTGTATGCTGTCGTAAAATAAACAGTTGTTGTATGTCTTGACAATGTCATGGTGTCAGTGATTGAGACGTCAAGGTATATACTCGTGTAAGATGTTTCGTTTCCTTCATGTTGTTATGGGTGGTATACGATGTTTCATGGGATGGCAGGTTTTGTTTGGCATGAATCTGATGGCTGTGCACTTTCCAGTGTCAAATTTCATCAGTCAGTCTGTCTTCCACTGATGCTGTGATGACTGATCCGGTTGTTGCTGTTGGTTTATGTCAGCAATGAAGAACAGCTTTGTTTTTTTAGAGGAGTCTACGAGACGTCCTAGGACGATGCATGCACTGGGGCATTCCCGACGTGACAACAGCCTGCGTGGAATGTATCTTTCTACTAGGATCTCCTCTGTTCTGTCGGCCAAGAACGATTTGATGCACTGGAATGGATTTTGTCAATGCCATAGTAGTCGATTTTATGCTTTAGCACACTTCCTCAAGGCCATCACTGATTGTTGAGTAAGTAAGTAAGTAACAGCTTTATTTCTTGATGGTAGCCATGTCACGTGGTATGTCATGATTTCCAATGGGCCATCATCTTCCATTCATACATACATCATATACATACATATATACACAGTTTTGTTGACCCGGTGACTTGGTGACCCGGTGACCCGGTGAATCTGTAACCGGGTGACCAGGTATTAGCAAATCTGGGAGGCAGTAGATATAGCGCGTGAAGAATAAGAATTGTATTTATTAAAGTGGTTTGTGTGAATTGCCGAATTAAAAGAAGCACATACAACCGAGCGCCGTTGTCGATTTTGTGGGAAGTTCTAACGTGCCTATTTTACAATACAACAATGTCCATGACTAAAGGTTTCGTGTATAAGTGAGTATATTAATTTCTTCTGAAAGCACGACAATTTGACAGTGTATGTAACATTTCATGGCGACAGTCATCCGACTAGATGGAGCTACACGTCAGGTTTTGTGACCTTAAATCTTAAAGTAAAATGTTACTAAACTGGAAGCCGTTTCCTTGATTATTATTTGGTTTCGGTGAACAAAATAACCAGTAAACCACAGCTGTCTACCACGGATACCAATGTCAGAAGGTTTACGTAGCAGAATACACACACACACATATATACATATTGATATATATATATATATATACATATGTGTATATATACAGTATATATGTATATGTATATATGTATATATATATATATATATATATACATATACACATATGTGTATATATATACAGTATATATATATATATATATATATGTATATATATATATATATATATATATATATATATATATATATATATGTATATATATATATATATATATATATGTATATATATATATATATATACATATATATATATATATATATATATATATATATATCTATATATATGTATATATATATATATGTATATATATATATATATATATATATATATATATATATATGTATATATATATATATATGAATATATATATATATATATATATATATATATATATATATATATATATATATAATGTAGAGTACCGCGGTAGTATCGCTTAACCGACTGTCACTCGGCTGTGTAGCTTCGCTGAGAAGATAGCTTGGCCGTTTAACTGGCTTGAGAATAATATCAGTGAAAATTACACCAACTCACAGAGCCTTTGTGACCCTGGCATAATTCCTGCTTTATAAATAATTGCAACTTTGTATTTCCATATCTTTTTTGTGTGGATAAAAGTATACTTTTGAATATTTTGTTTATAACGTAGTGTTATCTAATGAAAGGTATCCTTATTTAATTAACCAATCAGCGTATGCGTGCTATTTAAAGTCAGCCCTGTCAGTAACATCGGCAGAGCAAGGGCTGACAAGTCCTGACACCTCACGGAGTCTTGTTAAATAGGGCTGCCATTAGAGCATAAACCTAGTAAGATGGCGCCACGTGTATTGTTGACGCCGTGTATGAGATGTCGTTGACGCGGTGGTATATCGTCTGCGTCATATCTGGAAGTAAGACAGTCAAGAATATTCTAAGAAATGTGCGATGTTGATACTTGTTGGGTTCTGCTAAAACAACGCGCACAATCAGTTTGCATTTAAATTAATTCAAATATTGTTATGGAATTAACATTATCATATTACAGGTTTACAACAGTTATATTATATAGTTGTCGGTGTCCAAATTTTACCACATGTTTACATCACAAGAACAACGTGTGCGGCATACCAGTATCGATGACTATCTGAACGTATTGCCAGGAAGAAGGTCCCTTGGTGGAAAGGAACGTTATCTTAGCCGTAATTTAATATCGAGTGAAAGCAGTTCACTGGTTTTTATTAGAATAATGATGTAAGTTATGATTCATTGGTATAACCAAGGCGGAAAAATCGTTGGGGGTCCAACCTTGTATTGTTACTTAAATATATAAACTATGCGATGACACAATCGGCTACACGCTTCCACAAAATATTAAACATTATCCGTTCATGGTGTAAACATTGTATTTACGATTGTCGTTAAATCGCAAGATAACTTAAACTTGGTATTGTGGTTGATTCCCAAAGCGACCAGCTGAGAAAATTATACGTTTTTCCAACAACTCACCGTACATTATGCATCCAACTTTAAAGACACTGAATGGTGCTTTGTTGCAGGCCCTATTATTAACACAGAGGTGTTAATACCATGTCATTTCCGAACACAATAGCTACGCAAGTGCCCATAAGCACTTTCAGTAACTCAAAGTCACGTATTATTTGACGGTGTAATACAACACATAGTTCCCTCTTAAAGTTGCATTCTGACATAATTTCCTCTTTTTAATGCATTTTAGAAAAGTCAATGTACACCATGAACGATATTTGCTTATTAGTATACTTCTTCTTCTTATGGTTAGCTCATCACTCTATGTTAGCCACATGTTTGTGACTAGAGTATTGTCGAGGTTGGTTTTTCAGAGTTGTCCTTCTCTAGAATTAGTGAGTCCACTACAGGTTACACATTTACCCCCTGTGTAGGATCTTTTACTTCCCCTGGCATAGACACCAGATAGAAGGCACCACCTGCTTTTAGTGTCTCTTCCGAAAGACACAGCCATTGTGAGGTGAACGAAATTGCCTAAGTTTCAAAACGGCGGTAGGTGGGTTTGAACCACCGTCCCCTCGATTGACAGTCCGGCGGTCTACCGCGCGGCCACCGCTCCTCTTCCTACCACACGTCTCACTTTGTGGATTTATACGTTATTTGATGAAATATAGGTTTGCAACAAACAAGGGCTCTGGAGTTTCCCAAAAGTCGATATATTTTTATCATCGGAGCTCTTCGGTCAACGTCAGTAAACGATGGGGCAAACTAAAAGGCGGTTCCACATATCCATGTTAGTCGCTAGAGGCGCCAATAGGCAACAATGCCCTAGTTATTTAAATCATGCTCAATTAGCCATTGACCGTACAGGCGCGTAGCCAGCGATAGTTTGTATGTGGGCAACTGGGCAAACCGTAAATATGGAGCGTATCGAGCGGTGGCATCTTTGTGAATGTGGTATGCCGTTTCCGTGCGGTCTGCCAATTGTGGTCCGCCCTTTTGTGTGGCCCCCTCCTGACAGCGCATTTCACTGGAATTCCCTTCATCGAGGTCTAAACCAATCAGAGAATTCTAACTGGTGGGGCCCACCAGGAATTGGTTTCGTCTTTTCCTGCTTGTTGTCTTAAAATGGCATATTATGTGAGAATAAGTTGATAGGTAGTTGAGGAAAACAATATATAGTGTATGGTGAATGCTAGTTCACTGGAAAATTGTATTTAAACATGGCGGAAGTCAGAATGCAACTTTAATAACAATAACTGTTATTATAGTAAACACCTTGATTTACCTAGACGAATATAGTATATTTGTTTGAGACCACAGTTACTATTATTATTTGCCCATCCATCTAACGTACTATAATATATATTAGATAACCTTGTTGCTGATATCGTGTCCCGTTATTGTTGAACTTGCAGGATTGGCTGCTAGTCCGGTGCAGCTCACTGTCGTTACTGCTTAACCGTGTTGCATTGCTTGTTGACATCGGTGGTGTTGTTGCTATTGTGACTGCTGTTGATTTTGGCCGACGATGTTGCTGGTGAAATACATGCTAGTGTTGCTGCCGTATGTCACTGCTGCGTGCACTATCGTTGATGGCGTAGAAGTTGTTGATGCTGTTGTTGGTGTCGCTGATGGTGCTTCTTTTAGTGTTGCTATTGATGCTGCTGTTGATGCTGTTGTTGGTGCAGCTGTTGGTGCAGCGTTTGGCTGCTCTATCACCACAGCTGCTGCTACTGCTGTAATTTGTATAACACCGCGGCGCCGCCACATTAACAACAAACCGTCGCATTGCCAAACGTGTTCTCTCGGTGACAACTGCCGCTCGCCTGATGACGTTCTCTTCTCATCGCTAACCCACCTCAATGTGAGAATAGCCTCTCGATTTTCACAACATACTTTGCCATATGTGTGTGGGGCCGAGCCAATGAAGACGTTCAAAGAAAGAGCTATGGTAGATTCCTAGCCAATCAGGTTGGTACGGTTGACACTTAGTTTTAAATGACAATTACAGTAAAACAGGGACTGTCTAGAAACACCCATGCAGTAAAATAACGACTTGTCGTTGTATATATCGTTGTTATTGTTCATATATTCTTCGAGTTGTCATTACTTTTGTAAGTGTAACTATCGTTGTTGTTGAGTGTGTTCATGTTGTAGTAGTTATTCCTGTATATGGTAGTGTTGCGGTTGTAATTTACGGTATGATGGCCCATACTATAAATCGATGTTTACTCTAAACACGCATCTGTCCAGAAACATGGGTCAGTATAATTATGACTTGTCGTTTTTGCTTCGTTCATATTGTTCGTGTGGTCAAGTGATTATTGCATTCGTTGCCGTAATTATCGCTGTTAATTAAGTTTTCTTGTTGCAGTAATTATTCAGGTATCTGTAAATGAAGCAATTGTTATGTGTCGCACTGTGTTTCGTTGACACTGACGACGGTGGGGTTGTCGTAGCTGGTGACGAGTCTGACGGCCCGCCATGGAGTCCCATATTGATCCGTCACGTTCCACTGGCTGACGTCCGTGTCACGGCGTTGGTCCATGGCGCGATCTGCGTAGAACACATCTCGCCCATAGCTAAATCGCAACACTAACGAATTGGAAGCCGATTGATTAAGCGCCAGATTTCCATCAAAAACATAGAAAGCAACAAACGGACGTGCCAGAATTAAAAAAAATATATTGTTTTATTTTTATGGTAGCACATATGCTTGATGTTAGCACAGACACAGCAAGCATCGGTCCGTACGTATTTGCTAATCTGTGACGATGAATAGTGCGCGACAGTGAATTAGTTATGACGTTGGACTATCAACGCAGAGGTGCCTCGTTAGTATCCTCTTGCATCCGTTACGTAAACGTCACTCACTCTCTACTGGTCCAGTTCACGCAGTGTATGACTATGTACATTTACATGTATATGCAATGTGGTGGAGATTTGTGTACGAAAGCATTCGCGCCATGATTGCTGCGTGACTAAATACTTTCCAGAATAGTCGAGAAGATGTGTCATAGTTTCCAGTGAGTAATTCGTATGCAGATCCATATCTGTATCGGTATCCGCTGGAGGTATGAACGTTCGTGAAGAGTTGATCAAACAGTGTGCGTTGACGTAGCAATATTAATAAAGGTAACATGGCAATGTTGTTTTACTATAATCGTGATCGTGACGTGATTTGGACACGCAGTCGTCGTGAAACCAGCGACACTAAGGTGACTTTAGTTGTGGTACACATTGCATCATTCAACGCCACATGTCATCACAAACAGCTGAGTTGTAGGCGCCTAACTCACCACATCAACTCGGGCGCGATGAGGTAAAAGTGGACACGTTGTGTTATTTTTGGTTGTCCTGTTGTTTTTCAACTCCACACCGTCCTTAAAATGACCCAGATGGTAACACACACAGTCACTGTAGCTCACTCCGAAAACCAATGCTCTACATGTAGGTCATTTAGGTATCGGAATGAATGTTCAGTCACAACGGCTATAATTAATATTGTTATATTAATTTGGGTTATGAAGCTGTTTTTCTTACCAAACTAAACCGAAAGGAGACGAGAATAAAGACAACATACATATATATATGAATAATATGTAGAAAAAAAAATGCGCATCGACGTCTACAGCATATGAAATGCACCATAGTTACCTCAACACACCTTCCGTTTTATCCGGCTTACCCTCCAGCTTGTCCGCAATACTTACCTTTTCAACTTCCCTACCGTCCAGTTTCCAGCCGTACCCACAGTTGTGTACGCCGTACCTACCATTTGATGGGCTGTAACCTCCCATTTTCATTCATCGGCATATTGATTTAACATACGACTGCGATATAGATAGAGTGTTAATGTTTTTATCTTTGCAATCCAGTAAGTGCAATATTGTCATTGATTTCAGCTATAATTACTACAATGAGGACTACAGAGACCCATCTACGTGTTACTCGTCACCATAGCACTGTCTCTTGGATTATTCATGTAATATTCGTGTTGCAATGCTGCATCCAGTTGTCATATCATTGACGGTTCTGTTTTCGGCTGCGACTGATGTCCTTTGGCCAGTGAATAAAATGTCGCCGTACCGTACGAAACGAGAAGAAAGCCTTACGTATGAGTTTGTATTTCGAGCGTTGCTGTTGATCGAATTTAGTTGTGTATCAAGTACAAGTCATGATACCGGTAAGACAATTTTGATATTCGGCGCTTTATGCGTTTTGCCTTGAGACTAGGCTGATATGAATTAAATAACGACTGCAGTGACAGCAACATTTAAGTTGTGGAAATTATACTTCCATAAATGTCTATTCTGTTTTTAACATGGTTACTGGAATTGCTAACATGAATGTGTACAAGGAGTTGGAAATCATTAGTGTAATATCAATTGGTGTTGTAATTCGATTGATTTACAACAGCGCAGTCTCGAGTGTGCTTAAGTCGTTGGATAGGACATATCTTAGAATTAGAGTGCGATTAAGCAACATTTTAAAGCAAGGGTGTCTATATATATATATATATATATATATATATATATATATATATATATATATATATATATATATATATATATATGTATATATATATATATATATATATACATATATATATATATATATATATATATATATATATATATATATATATACATACATACATACATACACACGCAAACAAATAACGGCAGAAGAGACACACCATCACAAATCATAATCGTAATACCTATGTGGCGCTGCTCCATCATTCGTTGCTCACAGCGCTGAACAAATTGTTTTTCAAATTAGGTGTCTTTATTTTAACTTTAAAACCAGTACTGTTAATGAGAGGTGTTACGGAAACGCGTTCCGTAGACTTGGGTCTGGAAGCACCGTCACCATAGACCACAGTGACGCCGCGTGTGTGGTACACAGTGTGACGCCGCGTGTGTGGTACACAGTGTGACGCCGTGTGTGTTGTACACAGTGTGACGCCGCGTGTGTGGTACACAGTGTGACGCCGCGTGTGTGGTACACAGTGTGACGCCGCGTGTGTGGTACACAGTGTGACGCCGCATGTGTGGTACACAGTGTGACGCCGTGTGTGTGGTACACAGTGTGACGCCGTGTGTGTTGTACACAGTGTGACGCCGCGTGTGTGGTACACAGTGTAACGCCGCGTGTGTTTTACACAGTTTGACTCCGCGTGTGTGGTACGCAGTGTGCCTCCGCGAGTGTTGTACACAGTGTCACGCCGCGTGTGTGGTACACAGTGTGACGCCGCGTATGTTGTACACAGTGTGACGCCGCGTGTGTTGTACACAGTGTGACGCCGCGTGTGTTGTACACAGTGTGACGCCGCGTGTGTTGTACACAGTGTGACGCCGCGTGTGTGGTACACAGTGTGACGCCGCATGTGTGCTACACAGTGTGACTCCGCGTGTGTGCTACACAGTGTGACTCCGCGTGTGTGGTACACAGTAACTACACACAGTGACTTGTGTTCGCTAGGGCGTAGCGTCCTAACTAGCTAGCGTTGGCTTGCACACCGATCAAAGTATTGGTGTGGATGGTCAGTCTGACACTCCACTCGCTCTGTTATCGTTAACCTGTGTCATAGCGCCGTATCAAATAATATGCAAACGAAGTTTCACATGCTCACACACTCACACACGCACATACACACAATTGCATGCACATACACACGCATACATTTTATCCATATGCATACATTCACACATATAATATCTGTCCCTGTCTCCGTCTCCGCCTCCGCCTCCGCCTCCGCCTCCGCCTCCGCCTCCGCCTCCGCCTCCGCCTCCGCCTCCGCCTCCGCCTCCGCCTCCGCCTCCGCCTCCGCCTCCGCCTCCGCCTCCGCCTCCGCCTCCGCCTCCGCCTCCGCCTCCGCCTCCGCCTCCGCCTCCGCCTCCGCCTCCGCCTCCGCCTCCGCCTCCGCCTCCGCCTCCGCCTCCGCCTCCGCCTCCGCCTCCGCCTCCGCCTCCGCCTCCGCCTCCGCCTCCGCCTCCGCCTCCGCCTCCGCCTCCGCCTCCGCCTCCGCCTCCGCCTCCGCCTCCGCCTCCGCCTCCGCCTCCGCCTCCGCCTCCGCCTCCGCCTCCGCCTCCGCCTCCGCCTCCGCCTCCGCCTCCGCCTCCGCCTCCGCCTCCGCCTCCGCCTCCGCCTCCGCCTCCGCCTCCGCCTCCGCCTCCGCCTCCGCCTCCGCCTCCGCCTCCGCCTCCGCCTCCGCCTCCGCCTCCGCCTCCGCCTCCGCCTCCGCCTCCGCCTCCGCCTCCGCCTCCGCCTCCGCCTCCGCCTCCGCCTCCGCCTCCGCCTCCGCCTCCGCCTCCGCCTCCGCCTCCGCCTCCGCCTCCGCCTCCGCCTCCGCCTCCGCCTCCGCCTCCGCCTCCGCCTCCGCCTCCGCCTCCGCCTCCGCCTCCGCCTCCGCCTCCGCCTCCGCCTCCGCCTCCGCCTCCGCCTCCGCCTCCGCCTCCGCCTCCGCCTCCGCCTCCGCCTCCGCCTCCGCCTCCGCCTCCGCCTCCGCCTCCGCCTCCGCCTCCGCCTCCGCCTCCGCCTCCGCCTCCGCCTCCGCCTCCGCCTCCGCCTCCGCCTCCGCCTCCGCCTCCGCCTCCGCCTCCGCCTCCGCCTCCGCCTCCGCCTCCGCCTCCGCCTCCGCCTCCGCCTCCGCCTCCGCCTCCGCCTCCGCCTCCGCCTCCGCCTCCGCCTCCGCCTCCGCCTCCGCCTCCGCCTCCGCCTCCGCCTCCGCCTCCGCCTCCGCCTCCGCCTCCGCCTCCGCCTCCGCCTCCGCCTCCGCCTCCGCCTCCGCCTCCGCCTCCGCCTCCGCCTCCGCCTCCGCCTCCGCCTCCGCCTCCGCCTCCGCCTCCGCCTCCGCCTCCGCCTCCGCCTCCGCCTCCGCCTCCGCCTCCGCCTCCGCCTCCGCCTCCGCCTCCGCCTCCGCCTCCGCCTCCGCCTCCGCCTCCGCCTCCGCCTCCGCCTCCGCCTCCGCCTCCGCCTCCGCCTCCGCCTCCGCCTCCGCCTCCGCCTCCGCCTCCGCCTCCGCCTCCGCCTCCGCCTCCGCCTCCGCCTCCGCCTCCGCCTCCGCCTCCGCCTCCGCCTCCGCCTCCGCCTCCGCCTCCGCCTCCGCCTCCGCCTCCGCCTCCGCCTCCGCCTCCGCCTCCGCCTCCGCCTCCGCCTCCGCCTCCGCCTCCGCCTCCGCCTCCGCCTCCGCCTCCGCCTCCGCCTCCGCCTCCGCCTCCGCCTCCGCCTCCGCCTCCGCCTCCGCCTCCGCCTCCGCCTCCGCCTCCGCCTCCGCCTCCGCCTCCGCCTCCGCCTCCGCCTCCGCCTCCGCCTCCGCCTCCGCCTCCGCCTCCGCCTCCGCCTCCGCCTCCGCCTCCGCCTCCGCCTCCGCCTCCGCCTCCGCCTCCGCCTCCGCCTCCGCCTCCGCCTCCGCCTCCGCCTCCGCCTCCGCCTCCGCCTCCGCCTCCGCCTCCGCCTCCGCCTCCGCCTCCGCCTCCGCCTCCGCCTCCGCCTCCGCCTCCGCCTCCGCCTCCGCCTCCGCCTCCGCCTCCGCCTCCGCCTCCGCCTCCGCCTCCGCCTCCGCCTCCGCCTCCGCCTCCGCCTCCGCCTCCGCCCCCGCCCCCGCCCCCGCCCCCGCCCCCGCCCCCGCCCCCGCCCCCGCCTCCGCCTCCGCCTCCGCCTCCGCCTCCGCCTACGCCTACGCCTACGTCTACGTCTATGTCTCTCTCTCTCTCTCTTTCTCTCTCTCTCTCTCTCTCTCTCTCTCTCTCTCTCTCTCTGCTACAGGAAAAAGCTAGGCGAATTATATGTAACCTAGATTACCATGATCATGCATCTGTATTTTCTCACTGCTAAAACATTCCTAAACTTTAAGATTTAATTACATATAAGACCATGATTATGCATTATAAAGCACAAAACACTGTTTAGAAGGTCACGTACAAGCGTTTTTTTTAATCAACTGCAGCCATACACACACATGATACAAGACAATGTAAACTAGTGTATGTTAATAAAGCGAACTCCACATGCAGCATGCATGCTGTCAATTACCATCAGAGGTATACACATATGGAACTGTCTAGCAAGTTGGCAACAATTTAATAAACAATTTATGTCGATGTAACTTTCTTAGTATTTATGAACAATTACCATAATGTTAAAATTACCATTACTGTTACTTTGTAGTATGTATTGTAATTCTAATAACAACTACTATGTACTTTTGTTTGAACACGCCTTGCAAATCACATGAATTCTGCAATGTCCCTTTAACAGCAGCAGCGATTCACCAATCATGGAATTGTATGATATTATATTATCTTTAACATTATGCTTTGTGTTATCTTTCCCATAATATACAATGATACATGGAGATTTGACAACATGTATACGTAATTCTATTTCTCTAGGGAATATGGAGCAACAGCTGCTTAGACGTGTGTGAATTAAGTGGGGCGGAACCAGAGAGGGTAGTGTCGCGTTGGAGTGGACAAACATTGTGACATGACGATTAGAAACATATACTTGTGCGAAATATGAACCTTCATAAAATAATGATATTTGAAATGTGATGTGTGGACGTGTCTTCGT
>OZ024864.1:7744558-7754558 GCA_964017155.1 Oasisia sp. SBJ-2009 | reverse complement strand
CGGTCCGGTCCGGTCCGGTCCGGTCCGGTCCGGTCCGGTCCGGTCCGGTCCGGTCCGGTCCGGTCCGGTCCGGTTCGGGCCGATACATTTTTGACATTATACAGGCATCAGCCACTTTCACGTGCGCCTTCTATAACTTGAAATGGCGTAAAGCAAACAGTTGTGTAGGCATTGATTGATGGGTAACCAATATGCACATTTAATAGATTTGAAAACAAACATTGTTTTCCTTCCTTTTACAACGTTGGTTGGGATACGTATTGACACTTATGGTTGGGATACGTATTGACACTTAGAGAAATATGACGTCATGTGTTCCTACAGATGACGTGCGAGCCATTGCTGTGGACCATACACATGGGTACCTCTACTGGAGCAACAAGCCGAACATCAACCGGGCCAAACTGAATGGATCTGTCAGCGAAGAGATAATTACTGGTAAGTTCGTGTAAGTTATTGGTATAACTATTATAATCATGTATGTGACTTTTGTATCTTCTCTTACCCAGATATATGTTTTATGTCCAGGTATGTGATGTTTAACATACTCCTTTCCATCTTTGTTTGTGCAGCGGTAGCTTGTTCTTTGCTTGGGTGGTGAGTGCCCATGTTTCAGTGCCTTATGGCATTGTTGGAAGTTCGCATGACACGTAGACTTATCTCTTCAAGCATGTCCCAATGTAACCCTTGAAGATGTAGCGGTGCATGGCTAGTGCTGGCTACCCTGTCGTGATTCTTCTTTGAATCTCCTTTTCTTGGTGATTGTCTCTGGGTGCTGTATATGTGTTTCAGGTAGATGTAGCTTTCAACGTTCTCGATCTGAGTGTTGTTGACATAATAGTATTGGTGTGTCGCTTTCCATCATCACCTTTGTTTTCAACTTGTTCATCTTCAGACCCTGATTTTCACTTTCGTCAGCTAATTCCTGTAGCATTTGATGTAAATCGTCTTGTGTGTTAGCCCATATGAGTATATCGGCGGCGAAGCGAATATGACTACGATATTCGCAGTCTATCTTCATGCCTCTGGTTTCCCAAGTCAGTCGTCGTCAGAATATGCTTTCGAGTGCATGAGCGATATGGTGTCTCACTGTCGTACTCCTCTCATGATGTTTACCTTGTTGTTTTATGTGTATAGGTGGACTCTCAACGAGCTATTTGTGTAAATTTCCTTCAAGCGTTCGATATACACATCTGTTATTGATGCGAGGTCAGTATTGCTTGAGTTTGCACTGAGATGGAAGCTTTCTCGTTGTTGACGAATGCGATGCTTACTTGTATATGACACTGTCTCCTGTGATCTTTCAGTGGGTTTAAGGCGATGATGTAATATGTCGTTGAGTATCTGCTTCTGACTCCAGCTTGCTCGCGTGGCTGGGTTTCGTCGAGTGTCTTCTCTAGCCGTTTTCGTGAGTATTTTATAGATGTTTGATTGTAGACATATCGGTCTGTAATTATTGATGTCTTTCTTATTTCACTTCTTGAAGATGATCACCATCTTAGCGTACTTATACGATGTGGGTATTTGTCTTTCTGATGAACATTTAGTGTACAGCTTATCAAGTGTCTTTGAGATCGTAACATTTTTCCTGCTTTCAATGTCTTTATGATTACAGTCGTTGCCTGGTACTGTCCTATTATTCATATTTCGTACTGCTGCTTACACCTTCCACAATATTACCGCTGGTACATCGTTTGGGTCAGTGTTTACTATAATACTCTGTTCACTGTCGTGTAACTCTGTGTAGAATTTCTCTATTCTTTCTATTATCTTGTCTTGATCTTGGATTTATGTAACCTACTTTTCTAGGGGTGTGATCAGTATGTCTCGGCCTAGTTTCTACGTTCTTCTGACTTTCCACAGGCTCTTAGATGTCACGATCGTTTCGCGTGTGATATCTTGGTTGTATTTCCTGATATCCTCTATTGCTTTATGTTTCATGGTGTTGCACATTTCTGTGTACAATACTCGTTGTATATCGTCGCCGTTTTCCACCATTTCTCGTCGTTTCGTATTGAGCGCTCGTGTTGGTGACTTTCGATTGTAGTGGCTTTTTGATTGCCTTAGTTACTCTTGACGCACTTTGTTTGATCATGTCTGTGATGGTTTCGCTCAAGGTGTCGATGTCGTCTAGTTCTTGTAGTGTCTCGAATTGGTTTCAAAATTGTACATGGTATTTTACCTTGTTTGGTCGTATTTATGCGGCATCTACTATGAGCAATATAGGAATATACATTCTGCACATGTCAGGCCACTTGGCAATTCCCTGCACACCTCCAAAACCACCGAACACCCACGTAACAACGACGTCTCGGAGCTATAAACATATCAGTACTGCTGCGATGTGTGAGGTTATCCGATCGTTGCTATTGTCAAAGCATGTTCCTAAAGATACGAACTATTCTGTTGACATGTACATTGTGGCCATTATTAACAAATATGCACCGCTAGCGACAAACACAGTGACTGTGCAACCACACACCTAGTGGTACACTGATAGCATACGATTGCAAATGACATCAACTGGAACGAAGATGGAGAATATCCAGATAGGACTATGACAGGCTGGCTTACTGACTTCAGCGCCAGCTTGTCACGTCATCCATACACCGTGAAAAATTGGAATACCACATATCGCCGATGCATCCGGTGACAAGAAAACAGCTGTTCAAGATTGTCGCCAAGCTCCTACACACTGATTGTGACACTCTACTTCCGCCAAAAACGTTTCAGAGGGGTTTTCGGATTTATTCTTAGAATAAAATCTCGAAAATCCGGTCTGAACTTATTTAAAATGTTACCAACATAGATACTACACTGGCGGTGCACCCCAAATATGTCTACTGACTGCATTTGAGTCAGCCACTGAAACGGAACTTCGAGTACATTTGAAGTCGTCGCTGGTTAAATTATATGACCTTAACCCCTAACCAACATGGCAGCTTGGATACTACATTGTACCTGTTGTCATGACTATTGTTAACATGTCTTTAAGAACAGGCATACTGCCTTCTCATTTGAATGGAGCGCATGTGAGGCCAGCAATCAAAACGCCAAGCCTAGATTAGATAAGGATACTTTGAACAATTGCAGACCTATGTCAAATCTGCCAGACTTGTCTAGGACAATATAACATGTTATTGCTGCGAACCTGTCGGCTCACATGTCTAAGTATTTTATTTGCGAGCCTAACCAGTCCACGTACAAGCCAACTCTCTTTATACGGCCCTTGTCTTTGTACAAAATTACATCCTATATACTAAGAACTACCAGAAAGTAGCCATAATTGTGCTTCTGGAATCGTCTACTGCATACTTGGAAAACAATGTAATGTTGCGTAGACTGCCACATTATGTTGGAATTGTCCAAGCTGCGCTAGACTGGTTTTAAGTCCTATCTGAGTGGCACATATTAGTTTGTCCACATTACTTTTTATTCGTCAGCTGCTTGCCCTCTTACGTGTGGGGTCCCTCAAGGTTATGTACTTGGTCCGCAGATGTTCTCCATTGATGCAGCACCGCTATCGAAAATATTTCGGAACAGCAACTTGATGTCACATTTTTATGCTGATGACCCTCAAATTAATATCACAGTGAAACCCCATCTGGAGCATAAGGTTATGTTCTCAGTCATAAAGTATTCTCTATGCAGCATCACCATCGAGAATCATTCCTAACAACAACATGATGTCACATGTCTATGCTGAGGACAGTTATTGGACAATGTGTACAACAAATCAGGATATGGATGAAAATTACAACAAATACATTTGTCAGCAGCAGCGGCGACAGAGTAAGTGATGGATGCATTTGTTACAAGCAAACTCGATGTTGGCAGTGCACTGATATATCGACTGCCTCTGAAGCAAATACAGCAGTTTCAGAAAGTACATAACTGAGCAGCTCGCTTGATTGACATCGTTATGAAATATAGCCATGCCACAACGTTGCTTGTGAAGTTGCACTGGCTGTCGATAACAGTGCGAGTGTTATTCAATACCCAGCTACCAACTCATCCAGCACTTACTGGCCATGCACCTGAGTACATTAAACAACGTGTAAGCGGACGTCAGGCGGTTGGGTCGCTGCGCTTCAGCGAACACAATGTATTGTGTGTGCCATGCACACTGTATCACTAGGTTGTAGCATCCTACACTAACATCTAAGGCCACTGCTGCTTTTCATGTACCGCTATAAGCCTACATATGTTTAATGACTTTTTGTACAGAGCTGTGGGCAAAGAATGTTGGAACAGAGCTGTATATATGTCACGATTATGGTTATTATATGCAACTGAAAACATAGACGGTATGAAAAAAGTACGGAATTAAAAAATGTATACAAACACACCGGGGTAGATCGAATAGTTGTAATAATGTTATAATTGTTTATAATACTACGTTGTGCTTAGTTGTAACAGTATATTTCCAGGGATCATGCATTCTCAGATACCCCAAAGGAGAGATGAAACAAATACGAACCATTAAACAAAATAGTAAACAGCGACGGTTAATAGAGTCTTAGTGATGATTTCAAATAAATGTATATACCATTTTCGTAAGGCTATGTTTAATATTCCCAAGCGTATTTTCTTGACACATTCCTTATATGTTCATATCTACCTATAATCACGCAATTGCATATACGTGCAAGTGTGTGACTTTGCGCACCAGTGAACAATTGAACATATGTGTGCATACACATACACGCATATGAATTATACATTTGTTTCAAACCGATGAACTGAGAAGAGTAACATTAATAATATTATGTGTCATTTGTCATCGTCCTCTGCTTATTATTATTATAGATGTCGGACTCGTGCTTGGACTCGCTGTTGACCCGGGCGCTGGCAAACTGTACTTTTCAAGATATGACGATAGCAAAGTTGAAGTTGCCAATCTCAACGGCAGCGGCAGACAAACGTTCATTTCACACGCCGCTCCCAGTAAGCCAGTGGGAATTGCCCTAGACCTGACTGAAGGGTAAGTGAACACCCGCTAGTGTTGCTTTCTCCTCAATTCCTAATCACTTAGACGTAACAGCAAACGTGCACATTTTACACCTGTTGTGCTACAATAATACATGTGTAAAGTGTATAGCTACTATATATATATATTATATATATATATATATATATATATATATATATATTATATATATATATATATATATATATACAGAGTATGTATATGTACATATATATATATATATATATATATATATATATATATATATACAGAGTATGTATATGTACATATATATATATATATCTATATATATATATATATATATATCTATATATATATATGTGTGTGTATATATGTATACGTATACATATATATATATATATATATTATATGGATGGTCAAATAGTAACAACTAGTGTACTATTACAATAACAAGTTTAACAAAACCGTTCATATATATATATATATATATATATATATATATATATATATATATATATATATATATATATATATATATATATATTTGCACTTTCTTATTGGCTATAAGTCAACTTTGCAATGTATATATATATATATATATATATATATATATATATATATATATATATATATATATATATATATATATATATATATGTGTGTGTGTGTGTGTGTATATATATATATATATATTTGCACTTTCTTATTGGCTATAAGTCACCTTTGCAATGTATATATATATATATATATATATATATATATATATATATATATATATATATACATTGCAAAGTTGACTTATAGCCAATAAGAAAGTGCAAATATATATATATATATATACACACACACACACACACATATATATATATATATATATATATATATATATATATATACAATATATATGTTATGTATATCTAAACTTTGGGTTCAAATGTATTTAAATGCAGAAATTCTATGAAACTGATACATAATAGTGTTTTGGACATCTTAATGTCACATAGCCTTTTCCCACAGATTACCTTTGCTACTAGATTTACTAGAACAAAAGATAAATTAATTGATAATTTCTTTTGGAAACTTAGACATTCTATGTTTATTAATACTGCCGGGCTCTTAACTTAAACATACTGATCATCAACGATATTTTGTATTTATAAAACCCTCATGGAAGAAAGAACCTCCACCTCAATTTGCTAAAATAAATACTGTATTATTGCGACGACGCAAAGTTAACAATGAAATAAAATCGTATGATATGCATAAGTTAAATAAAAATAATAATTTGTAATTGGATTTTGAAATTATTAACATTCACCTTAACACGTATCACACAATATTAAAACATAATATTTGTGCAGCCAGAAAAGTGTGTTTAAATTCGTATTTAATAGATTTTAAAATGATATAAAAAACGACAAGGAAAATTATTAATGAATGTACTAAAAAGAACACCCATCAAAAAGTACCTTTTCTTTTTATAGACAATGGTACAAAATAAAAAATACAAGGGATATTGCAATTCAACTTAGTACTTGATTTACAAACATAGGACATTCCTTTAGACAAGGTTTTCAATACAAAGGTAACAAAAAACAATTATTATATAATAATTATAAATATAATTACTGCCTGTTTTTAAATGCAGTGTACACACGATGTTTAGTGAATACATTGATTCAAGGATTATAATGTTACAAAATATTGGTGACGTGAATATACGTGTTTGAAAACCTACATGTTAACTACCATCGATTAATTCTTCACCGGCGTTTCTAGATTGGTCGCAACCTACGTGTTATTAATGCATGCACGGCTTCTGCTTCATATAATATACGAAAATTGCGACGGTTGGCACGATTGGCGACCTTTGAACAACTGCTTTAACCGGCTTTGCTGGACCTGCAGATGTCATGCTTTTGTAATTATAAAATCAATTCGATCTCAAGTAAATCCTTGGGATTAAGCAACACATTGCTCTTGTGATATGCAATGTTTAGGATGCGTAGACAATGGTACATACATAACTGATACAACTGTTATTACAATTACATTTAATTATTATTTTACAAAGATAGGATAGACCATTTCACAAAGTATTCAATACAAAGGTTGCAAAAAACACATTTATTATTTAAATAAAGCAACCTTCCCACAAACAATAACAGCTGTGGATTTGATGGTACCTCAACAACATTTTTCAATATAATTTAACCTGTAATTTGTAAATCATTAATACTGTTAATCAACAAAGATTTATAATATGGTACACTCACATAAACAAAACTGAACACCGCAAAAGTGATTCATATATTTAAAAAGATGATCCATCCTTATTTCAACATGACAGACCAATCTCATTATTATTTATCGTTTATCTAAATGATTTTTCACAAGCTAGTCAATTGTTTAATGTTGTTATGTAAGCTGATGACACTACATTATCTACCTTTTAAAATTGTCTGAGCAAATCCATACTCAATAATACAAGTACAGCAACCATAATAATGAAGAAGGTTCTAAAATGTATGAATGGCTAAATATAAATAAATAATGTTTAATAACAGCAAAACTAAATATATGGTTTTAAATATGCTTAATAACCGAATGCAAACTCTTACACTGAAAATATATGATGTATGTATTGAAAGAGTACATGAATGTAACTTTCAAGAATTGACTGTATAGACACTTAGACATCTAAATTGATGAAACCACACGAAACAAAGATCAAATAAGTGTTCACAAATAGTTAGCATATTAAACAGGTAAAAACATGTATTACCATTATACTTAAACGTTTTATTATATACCACCTTAATATTATCACATATATATATATATTGTTGTATTATGATTTGAGGATATCAACTAAATAGATTCAATATATTCATAAACAATGATTTACATATTTAATAAACCGCCGATTAATGCAATGTATTAATTTACACCATTATAAGCTTACAGTTTGCATGGCTTTATATGTTATACAAAAATATATTTGCTAAACAACTACAGTGATATATGTAATTTATCAAATTATTATGCATGTCAACTGAATCAATAAATGCAATATATTTTAAGTTCATTACGATTAGCAATCTTCGACACCCCCGCACACGTTCTCTCTTCAATAAAACACTTCCAAATAACCACATGAGATGGACACCGCGTATCAAGGACCATATTATTTTTACCTTGAAATTATGGTGAGGACAATGACAGCGACATTATTATGTTATTAGGAGCTACCGAACCCAGTTTGTAAAAATTTTATGGCTGTGGTATGTTTTTGTATGTATGTATCGTCTAATAATAGTATGTGAACATGGAATACATGTGCCTATATAATGCTTGTATGAAAGTACTCACGAAATTGATGGACATGTACAACAAATCTTTCTTCCACTAAATGTTATGGTTATGATACGGTATTTAAACGTGTATGTTGTCCCTACCATTCCGCCTTTTCACACCTCTGCAGATGGTTGTTCCTGGCACATCGGTCCCCCGATGAGATCCAGAAGGCGAGGCTGGGGGATGGAATCATTGTTACACGGATTGCACGAGTAAATTACGCTAATGGACCCTACGGAATAACTGTAAACAGCCGAGACAAGACTATCTTCTGGGCAGTATCCAGTGAGTGTTGCATGCATTTTGGATCATGTTCAATATATGTAATTACTATATTGTTACAATAATCACAAACATTGACACACACACTTACGTACACACAGTATTGACAGTACAAAAGTACTAATAGCATAATCTATATCAAAGGTTTTGTTAAACGTATAATTTTAATAGTAAACTCACTTTAGCTGTGTCGTGACACTCGACCATACACACGCACAGGCAAATGCACGCACACGCACGCACGCCCTCACGCACACTCACGCACACACACACATATGTATATCTCTATCTCTCTCTCTCTCTCTCTCTCTCTCTCTCTCTATATATATATATATATATATATATATATATATATATATATATATATATATATATATATATATATACAAAACACATATATTACACATATATGTTACAAGTTTTATGTTATATGTTGTATGGTTTGTGTTCTATATTGAATGTTGTATGATATGAGTTGTATGTTATAGTGTACATGTTATAAGGTATATTAATTATTATATATTACATTTTACAAATTACATATAACATATGATATACCATATAGATTATTATATTATGTTATGTTATGTTATGTTATGTTATGTTATGTTATATTATGTTACGTTATGTTATGATGTGTTGTGTTGTGTTGTGCTGTGCTGTGCTGTGCTGTGCTGTGCTGTGCTGTGCTGTGCTGTGCTGTGCTGTGCTGTGCTGTGCTGTGCTGTGCTGTGCTGTGCTGTGCTGTGCTGTGCTGTGCTGTGCTGTGCTGTGCTGTGCTGTGCTGTGCTGTGCTGTGCTGTGCTGTGCTGTGCTGTGCTGTGCTGTGCTGTGCTGTGCTGTGCTGTGCTGTGCTGTGCTGTGCTGTGCTGTGCTGTGCTGTGCTGTGCTGTGCTGTGCTGTGCTGTGCTGTGCTGTGCTGTGCTGTGCTGTGCTGTGCTGTGCTGTGCTGTGCTGTGCTGTGCTGTGCTGTGCTGTGCTGTGCTGTGCTGTGCTGTGCTGTGCTGTGCTGTGCTGTGCTGTGCTGTGCTGTGCTGTGCTGTGCTGTGCTGTGCTGTGCTGTGCTGTGCTGTGCTGTGCTGTGCTGTGCTGTGCTGTGCTGTGCTGTGCTGTGCTGTGCTGTGCTGTGCTGTGCTGTGCTGTGCTGTGCTGTGCTGTGCTGTGCTGTGCTGTGCTGTGCTGTGCTGTGCTGTGCTGTGCTGTGCTGTGCTGTGCTGTGCTGTGCTGTGCTGTGATGTGCTGTGCTGTGCTGTGCTGTGCTGTGATGTGCTGTGCTGTGCTGTGCTGTGCTGTGCTGTGCTGTGCTGTGCTGTGCTGTGCTGTGCTGTGCTGTGCTGTGCTGTGCTGTGCTGAGACAGGGACAGGGGCAGGGGCAGGGGCAGGGGCAGGGGCAGGGACAGGGACAGGGAC
>OZ024864.1:7729558-7739558 GCA_964017155.1 Oasisia sp. SBJ-2009 | reverse complement strand
TGGAGTTCAAAATATGTGCTCCGCCTATGTTCCTCTCCACAGGGGTAACCACGTGAAAGTGTCGAAGAAAAGAAGACGAATACCTTCATCAACACATAATTACACAAGTTATATGTTTCTGTGTGTTGTGTAAGTGTAGTGATTGGCAGGTTGAAGAGACAGATGCAGCATTTACCAATGAGTTCATTCGGGCTGACGTTGTTCTACGTCGTGTTATTTCTAACTCATCGTTAATTTTTTTCAGCATATTTTCGATTAAATTCGGCGAATCTGACAAACATGAAGTTGACGTTGGGGACGATGCAGGCACTACACATGGCATAGCGGTGATGTATGAATCATGTAAGCGATATGTTTATGTCATTGTCTCCCGTTTATAAGTGCAGTTATTATATATAAGTATATATAGATGTTAATGTTATTAAATTGTCGTTTGATTAACGAAATAAAAAATTGTAGGTAAGATTAGCTGTGCTTTGTAATGTGCATTTTACCCCAAGTAAATGCACTGAAGTATTCCCGTATGAAGACACTAGTTGGTATTAAATAATACGTAACACATCCGAGACAAAGTGCTTTGAATAATGTTTATAATTATTCCGCCGAAGTGGCAGCAATATAATACAAACCATGTAAATGTGATATCGTTTTCGATAATTGTGAGTAAGGACACAGCTGCACAATTGACAATTATCAACGTGACATCCTTTCATTTAAAACCCTGATGATTCATTTAAACACAAACTTGCGTAATTGCAGCACTGTAATCGAATGGTCACAGTCAGTTCTCATTTGATGTTGACGATAGTCAACCATTTCATGTACCGAGTAAACATGATGAATTATATTCATCATAATGTACGTTGTGCCGGTTTTGTAGACACACACACATACACACAAATATATATATATATATATATATATATATATATATATATATATATTATGTATATTACTATTATTGCAGACAAATGTGCCAGCAGCCCTTGCCAAAATCATGGCACATGCACCTACGACCTGACGAAGTACACGTGCACTTGTGTCGCTGGGTACAAAGCCATCAATTGCGAAATTGGTAGGTTGATGTATTTTAGGGAAATAGGTAGTGTTCAAATATGTGCAGAATTGCACTGTATTGCTATATGTAGTCAGTTCATCGTATATACTGATATCAAGTATTAATGATTTTTCATTAGGGGCCGGTTTCATGAAGCCTAGTTAAAGTTAGTTAGCGAACAACAATTCTTATAATTTCTTCTTCTTCCTCCTCTTATTACTGATCTTCTTACTTCTTCGCTCTCTCCATCCCAGGCGGTTTCAGGCCAGATCTTGAATTCAAGGTAAGTCTTCACCGGTCCGTTACATAAGACGTGACGCGACTATTATTTCTTCCATTTTTTTATCTTTCACTCCATCATGCCATATAGGTTACATTATTTGCATGCTTAGTGAACATTCCATGCTGCTTAATGAAGTCAGCTCCGAGGCATCATAACCGATGTTGTCGCTATTACAATGATCAGCTATTGGTCGACTTTCTTGGGTCGTCTTGGAATGTCATCGCACCAAATTATTATAAACGCCTAATTGCGCGCAGTGTCGATAATCTACCAATATGATTGCAAGAATATGTGTATACATATAATTTGGAATGTTCTTAGAATAAGCTTAACACTATTTGATAACACAGCGTCCATGGCGGATTTTTCAGATAGGAATACTAAAAAACACGTATGGTTTATTTTAATGTTGCTTGGTATGTAAAATCAAAAAGGCAAGTCTATGCATGACTTTGTAATAAGGATACGATATTTATGGAGTCTATATACTTGAATATTTATCTCAGGAATATTACGTAAATGTTCGCGAAATTATAGTATTCTGGTATACACAACAATTGCATTCATTCTTAAGGAGACTGCCCTGTTTACGTTACCAACGAACTGTTACAGCGCCGCCGCCTGAACTGGACCCTCCCGTCTCCAAGGACGTTTCGATGCGTCTGGTTGACCAAAACAACGACACCTGCCTGGTCCTGGATGACATGGAGATGTACACCTTCTCGCCGTCGACGAATCAGTGGCTGCCTCAACCGCAGAATGCCTGCTGGAGGTCGGGACTCGTCATCAAGACACGTGTGCCTCGGTCCATCGATGGGCCGTTCAAGGTAACACTCACCGGACATCGTCTCGTGTGCTCCAAACCACACATCGCGGTGATGACAAGGCGCACGAAGCGCCCAAAGTGCGGTCTGGTGTCAGAAAACGACCACATATGTTGGCTGAGCGGAGTCACTGCCCCGGGAGCCGGTGGTCTGACCACGTGCGTGGCAGAGTGCCAGTACACGCAGAACAAAACCAAGTACGTCATCACCGAAATCCCGAACAAGAATGAAGGTTGGAAGTTGTGCGAGCTCACCATCGAGTGACCGGAGAGACAAAGAGATGACGTACACGAGTAGCACCACGTACGTTCATTTATAAATGTCAACTTTAATAGTTCCATGGATATTTGTGACAAAATATGATATACCTTAGACTAACAAGCAGAGAAAACAAATATAGTACCGTTAGATAAACATACCTAAAGGGAGTGTGTTGTTTATGTTTATTGTAAATTCATGCTATGCTGCATATATTCTATATTCTTATATTCTTACGGCCTAAATAGTTTAAGCTTTAACGCATCAGACACACCTTTAAATCGATTTGCCACTCTGATTTCAAAATAACGGACTTATGTCATAAGAAATGATGTGACACATTCGGAAGTGACACACATATCTCTCATATTAGTAATTTGATTTGTATCAACGCCTGCAAAGATGTGCGCTGTCTTGTAAGCAGCGTCCTTCCGAAATATAAAATGTCTGCAAAATCGTAAATTGAAACACATTTGGGGCAGGATATCAAAAGAGGTACGGCACGACTGTACGATAACAACGAGCGAACACATTCCTTTTCATGACTGCGTATGGCAGGTTGTACTATTTAAATTACAAAATTAGATTTAGTTGTCATATAGACAGAAACTAAAGAGACTAAAGCAGGTAGCAGGAAAGGCACAGTAATTAGGGAGGGAAATTAAGAGGGCATAGATTGGTGCATGGGTAACCTGAAAGCGTCACCTGTATGCTACGCGTTACTACTACGTTTTCTGCCACCAGTGTACGTTAAATCAATCGAAGAAACTAGGTATCAAATCGCACTAATTGGCTGACAGATGAAGTATGTCTCACAATGCTTTTAATTATTAACATTAGAAACACAGGACGCATGCAATTGCGCATAATATAAACAGTTATGTTATTACGAGAACGGTAAATGCCGTGGGTACTATCTGAGGTAACATACCACAAATGTTGCAAATACAGCCGATACATAAACACATACCAACACGCACACACACGTACGCGCACACACACACACACACACACACACACACACACACACACACACACAAACGCCCGCGCGCGCGCACACACATATCATAAGCAAATGCATTGTATTAATGCTGCTTGTTGAGTAACACCGCATTCGCAAGTTGCACAATTTCGTAGTCACCAACTGTGTATGTTTGCGTTGAAACGTCGAACTCCCGTTCGCAACCGATTGAGCTTCGCGCAATCCTTACGCGGGAGATCGGAACCAGCACAGAGCATAAATGTTTCAGTGATAAACGTATGTAGGGAGGTTGTTTTAGACAACCTGTTTTCCGCTGTTGTGGTTTCGTTGTGGCCAATACGTGTCGTGGGTTCATGTACCTCACTGTTAAAAGGAGTCGTGTCTTCGGACGTTGTGTGATATATGGTCAGTGTTTTCGTCTTTTTCTTCAAATACTGGACTGGGTCTTATTTTTGCTTAAAAGTGTGCGCTTCGGGGTTGTATATGTCCTAATAAAATTGCTTTATGCGTTGACAATGTCATGTTGTCTGTGATTGAGACGCCAATGAACACTTGTATGTGGTGTTTCTAGCAGTTTGTCATGGATGGTGTACAACGTTTCAAGGTGTGGTTTTCTTTGGCGTGAATATCATTTGTGTTCACTTTCCTGGGTTAACTGCCACTGCTCCAGTGATGACAGATCTGACAGGAGAGACGCCTGGTCTCTCTCAGTAGTAAATCTCTCAATGATCAGCCAGTCGTCTGAGAACAACTTGGTAGGAGATGTATGTACGAGAGATCATAGGACGGTGCCCTGGGCACTCCAACGTGACGTCAACCTGGGTGGAATGTATTCCTTCCTGCAGGACCTCCTCTGGTCTGTCGACCAAGAATGATTTAGTCACTAATATGAGTTTTCCCCCAATGCCATGGTAGTCCACTTTATATGTTTCTAGCACACCTGCCCAAGGCCAGAACTGTATTGTGCCCCGGTGACCCGGTGACCCGGTGAAGCGGTGACCCGGTGACCCAGTGACCAGTGGTGTAGCCAGAGGGAGGCCAAGGGGCCCGTGCCCCCATCCCGGAAAAAGGTGAATTTTGGTGACAGGAAGACTAATAACTGGCTGCCTGATTCATATAGAGCCACAACGTACAGTGGGTTTCAAGATTCCTGTGTAAGAATTTCTCTCCCAGTCTTACCTTTTCGCAAAAAAAAATCATAATTCAAATATGATTAAATTATGCATTCTCCCCTTATGTCGCTAGCTGCAGAATAAGAGTGGACATAGCTATACAAAATTCATTATTTTTAATGTGCATGACGGCTAATGGTTATTAAGAATTCAAAATAATAGTTGCCCTGTTACTAAACTAGGGTCAAATTGCATGTTGTTATATTATTATATTCTTGGAAACGAATGCCATTCATATTCAAGAAACTGAAACCAACAATTCCTTTTCCATTATCTTTTTTGCTCTCACTTTTATCTTACTACGTTATCTGTCAGCAATCTCCATTTCCGTATAATAATAACTTCCCAATTATTCTCCTACTCTTTATGTGTCATGTTTAATGCAATCTCCCATCGCAATTTCGGTCTTCCTTGCCTCTATGGGTTCGCCACTGCCGGCGACACGGTGATCTGGGAATGGTCGATGTATTTCACACTTCAGATATACGACGCGGTATACATATGCATTAAAATAAGAATGTATTAATCAGAATGGTTTGTGTATTCTGCCGAATAAAACAAAATATAAAAATGAATGCCGTTGTTGTTATCTACGAAGGAAGCACGAACAATTTGAAAATATATATATAGCTTTTCACGACCAGTCATCCAACTAAACGGGCTCCATGTCAGCTTTGAGACTTTGAATCTCAAGGTCAGAAAACTACGCAACAACCGACACACTTATTTAATCTACTGCATTACTCTTATATCTCTAGGACCCTTAGATCATCCGTTTCCAAACAATTTGTAATCCTAAAAATAAGCTGCATATTGTCAAACGAGCTTTCTTTGTGGATGCGCCACCATGGTTGAACCAACTCCCTATTACGATTAAATCTTCTGAAACAATAAACACCTTTCGTACAAAACCGAAAACATATTTGTTTCAAATTGCTTTTCCGCCACAAGTTCACGGCGATTCCGTGCTCCAAAGACAACTTATGACTATCCCTGTGTATGACTAGCCACACTATTTTGTTTGTTGCGCCTCATGCTGCAGTCGTCTCTAACTGATTTCCATAGTAAGTACCTACTTCAAATACAGAGGATTTAGTACCTTTATTTTCCAATCACAACAGTTCTGCAAATGCCCTTAATAATTTTCAATAAATTCCAACCATGTATTATTTGACACTGGGCTACGAAATATAATATCCGCAATGTCATAATAAATATTCTTAGATTAAGCACCTGTATTTAACTAGCTTAATATCGTCCGTATGTTTGAAATCACTTGCGTGACTTATCTCCATTTCCTTCCAGCGTTTGCCCATCTATTAAACGGTACTGCGCATAAAACTACCTGTAGTATTGTCGTGTCCCCTTTGTTTTTGAAATTGCAGGTTTGGCTGCTACGTTTTAACAAATTTTGGCGTTATTATATGTTTCTGGCGTCGATGGTATTGTTGCTGTTGTGGCTGCTGTCGAGTTTGGGCAACGTTGTTGTTGTTGTAACAGTTGTTTCTGCTGCTGCTGTTCTTTGACATGTGACTGCTGCGTGCACGATCGTTGGAGGCGTAGTTGCTGTTGATGCTGCCGATGGTGGAGGTGTTTTTGCTGCTGTTGATTCAGCTGTTGGTGGAGGTGGTTCTGCTGCTGTTGGTGCTGCTATATCGCCACAGCTGCTGCTACTGCTGTCATCTGATTAATGCTGTGGCGCAGCCATAATATTAACAAACGTCCCCATACCAAACGTGTTCACTATACGACATTTGACATTCGAGTGATGTCGTTCCCCTTTTATCGCACGACCCACCTAACGTTGACATTAGGCTCTCGGTCTTCACAACATACTTAGTCTTATGTGCGAGTCCAGTGAAGACATGGAAAAAAGGAGCTATAGTAGATTCGTAGTAAATTAAATAGGTTCGTCTCACGTCTAGTTTTAACAGATAAATTACAGTAAAACCTTATTTGTCCCAAACAATGGTGCAGTAACATACCGACAATTGAACGTTTCTTGATCAGCGGTATTTTGGTAAAGTAAATAATAATAAAAAATAGTTCGCATTAATGGCAGTAACACTACTACGCCGGCCTGTTTGTCCGTCGTAACATATTCGAACGCGCAACACGTCGCCTACAAAGACGGAGCTTGACTACGATTGTGAGTTGAGTACAGGGTCAGGTTTCACACGCCGGTCAATTGACCAATGAACTACCCACCACCGCGATAAACTCCTGCATCAGGCAAAGGTTTGTTGTTTGTGATAATTACTTGGGACGTGACCATAGATATCCACCTCGCACACCTTCATATGACTCTCGGAAACACGGTGTATGAACAACGGTGTATGAACAATAAGAACAAACAAAGCCATATAGGGCCGTAACAATTTCGAGGTAAACGCAGTTTTTCTTTAGATTTGTATTCTACATACCATCCCTTTCAACAATCCAGGAGGTGCTTTTTGAAAACCCGTGGCATAAAGTCACTGGAGCGTGAAATCCAAAATGGCCGCCACTGACCAGGTTTTTATCTATAACTTTGTATCTAGAAGGGCTAGATAGCCAAACTTGGTATCAATTCCGCCTAAAATTGACATTCCCGACACGCCTGACCTATCCGTTTTACGATTTGACGCCACATTTGATAATAAATCCAACATGGCCGCTCATCCACGACGACTGTCGACTGCAGAAACACAATAAGCCGTAACTCTCGATCGAAATGAGCTAGAAACTGGATTTTTATGTCCCTCTCGATGATTGTTATTATTCCCAATCAAATACATATTATTTCATGACCTTTCAGGTTGACCATGTAGGTCAAAGGTCAAGTTAATGGGTAAAAATCAACATATTAAAAGCATATATGGTCACAAAACGGGATATAACTGGTAATCTGTCTGGTATATACATGAGCCAGATGTCGCATCTCAGTTGCTATCATCATAGCTCTGCTGAAATAAAGTCAAATTGATGAGATTATATTAACTGTTAAAGGTTGTATACGCTCTGTCAATGTCAAATGTGCCTAAACATATGCATAAATCGTGACCTCCTTTTAATATACTGAAATCTAAGAATTGAAAGTGATGGTCAATTCATGATATCTGACATCGGTCACACTGTTTATTTTAACATATTATGACAAACAAAAACAATTGTAACCTTTCAACTAATTTATAACATTAAGCACCTGTAATGTACTATATATATATATAGCTAGCATGTATACACGTACAACAAACTTTCCATCCCACTTTTAGCTAACAACGATTCTGACAGTTTCGAACTTGTGATTTGTGGCAATAAATGACACACATCGCCACACATTTCCTGCACGGGCCCTGCACGTTACCACATTTGCACATGGATAGCATATTAGTAGATAGGGAGCTATGACGTGTCAACGGTTTGTGGGTGCCTCCGTCACTTTCCCACCCACTCTGACAAATCTCTAGGCGCTTTCCTTCACTGGCTATAACCCCTTGAAAAACAATAATTATAATACTCTGGTTATGTGTCTACGCACAACACTCGATGCGGGGGCATTTTGGTTATGGCATTGGGAACAGAGACACTGGTGTGGACCTGGAGATGCAATTGATAAAAACTGCTTTGCCTATGGCTTACATATTGCACCCGCCCAACCCAGCAAAAGGTACTCTTCCACTTGAGCGTTCACCGTTTCCGGTATCTCTGCTCTATCGACAAACTCAGTCAGATATACATATACACTGCATGCTTGGTGCCAATTCTGCTGGTGACATATTTTCCAGTGAATGCGTGAATCTTCTCCAGAACAAGGCCGCGATGCACGCCCACTCGCGATGTAGGGGAAGGCGCTCTCTCTCTCTCTCTTCTCACTTGTCCCAAACTTAACCTAAAGGTTTTTCAGATTATCACGGACTAGCGTATGGGTGAAGTGCAGTAGGCGCATGCCTGTGTCTGTATCATTTAACATAACGACTAAACGTTGCGAGCCATGTTGGACTGCCCAGATGGCACGAGGCACGATCCTTTCATCTGCATCTTTCAATACTTTTGCAGGCTCTGGAAAATAACTATTGGCTGTCGACTCTGTACTATGGAGGGGAGCTGAAACTTGTTCTTGGTTTACTACCGTGACATTCAACACAATCGATACTACAGAAAGACTGAACAACCACTATTTTCTGAATAAGTTGCAGCAACTGATCCCTTTTCTCTCCGATGATACCCAACAGTTCTCGATCTGCGCTGTGGACTCATCAGGGATAGAGCTCTCCTGAGACAATATTGCTAACACCATGACTCATCAATGTAGCTATCACATATAACCTGGAGGGCTTCACAAGATGAAGGTACAACTATCCGACCGACAGGACTTTGTTTACAACTCGACCGAAATGGTCGAAGCATGATTGGTTGGCGTACTGCCAAACCATTGGCATACATTCCGGGTCACTGTTTCAACCATTCATGAGATAGGTCTCCAGTAGTTGTATTACTGTGTACCGTCAGACAACTACGTTATAATTATATTCAATCCCAACACCAACATCATCGGTGAGATATGCCTCCAGTTGAGCCACGTGTGATAGAGGTAAACTCGCCATCAAACAGGTGGCTGGTGAGGAGGTGGTCGTCATGCGAAAAAACTTCCGCGATAGTTGTTCCACGTACCCGGGAGATCTCAGTGTCCCGCTCGGCAGATCCACACAGTTTAGGTATGGTGGAGTAGGATGCTCTATTAGATTTGGTATCAATTACCGACAGTATCACGCTTCGGCAGGTTACACATGTGTATTGTTACTGCAAGCTTCTTTGTCTTCAAAACCAGCTCTCTCGTCTGTATCTTTTCTTCATTCTCGAACACATCCGTTACTTCAGCATTGATTAAATGTTCGGTAGCGAAGTTATGCAATTTGACGCCAGATGCTTTGATAATAAAGGGATTTGCTACAGCTCGCACAAAGTCAAGAAGACGGGAGACGTTGGCATCAAAAATAACGGCCGTGATGCATCCGCTCATCTGTACGCTTACGGCAGTTGTTCTGTATGATCAGGATCTCATGGGAGATCAGCTCAAACTCAGCTACAACTGCGAACATTAGTGTCTGGCTCTCTGATGCCTGCTGGATGGACTGCTCCAACTTTATATCTAATTCGACGTCGTTGAAGCTTTCACACATATAGGGTTCTGAGGCTTCCGCCGCTAACAACTAAGTTTTCCTAACGTAGAACGACCCCTAGCAATTGACACCATCGAACTCCTGAATAACTACCGCAACATATTTACATGCAGGATACATGTATTGGCCACCACCATCTCTCCCGATCTGAAATGGTGATATACATGAATAGGTTGAACATATTCTTGATGTTTATGTTGAATGCAGCCATATCAAACTTAGCTTGATACTCAATCGGGATAGTGTTGTACTTGATAAGCAA
>OZ024864.1:7704558-7724558 GCA_964017155.1 Oasisia sp. SBJ-2009 | reverse complement strand
CTAAAAAAAGGTATGCTAATTCTTGCTAGAATAGACAAAACCAGCCAAATACTCTTTCCATTCTTTTATTATTTATAGCGCCTTTGTAATATTATAAAATAACGGATTATTTTTCTATGTATCGGTACAAATCAAATACGAGGTATATAATAAAAGAGAACACTGTATTGTAGTCTCCTTCCTTGATGAATTATACCAACAAACCATCATTTGCTAATAGGCCCTTTTGTTTATGTCCTTTTGTCGCCCGATACCAAACTTCTTCTCCGACGTGCTAATATTCCAACTTAATTATTTTTTACAGTTAATATCGTCATGGAAGCCGTACATATTCAATTTATTTATGGACATATTTTTTCATAACGGCCTTATTATAATGTATATAAATCCTAATGTTGTGTTATTTATAAAACATCCATACTTTTACTAGTTACGCCCGATACCAAGCTCTAATGACAACTGAGGACAAATGTATAGATGAGTAAATAATAATGTTTACTAGACGCCTGAATTGTTGTAATTTAAATCAGACGCGTTCCATTAAAATGAGAGCATTTCACTCAATTTGTTACGCCCGATACCAAGCTCTAGCTCTGCTTATCAAATGGAAACCGCATGTATTTGAGACAGACTTTGTGTGGCGCCCTCTTGTAGGAAGTGAAACAATTGCTCATTTACGCCGAAACGATGGCTTTCCGTAAAACATTAAGTAATGCTTCATTTGTTTTCGTTTTATCATAATTTATGTATTGGTAAGTTAAAGTTGTCAACTACGACGTATTGCTCCTAACAAATAATAAGAAAATTACATATTTTGTTACCGAAATATCGTATGATTGTTACGCCCGTTACCAAACTATGACGATTATTGTTACGCCCGATACCAAACTTTAATGTCGTCTAGATAAAAACAGAAAAATCAAATAATTACCGCTGGTATATGCGATGTATGCGACATAAGTGAGAAACATTGTGCATCAACATTTTTTTTAAATATTGTTGGCCATTTACAAGTTGTGATATATCATGAAAAGTACAACCTTGACATGTATGGAATCACATTCTATGAACACAACCATATATTCAGGGTTTATACGTTTAAAACATATATAATTCATCGTTTGCATGACGAAGAACAACATACATATAGAACAAAAGCAACAAGTTTCAAATATAATTGTTTAAAAATGTATTAACGACGCTTGAACAGCCATGAAACTTTGGTACCGGGTGTAACACGCGATAATATCTTTGTATTATTATATAGCTGCCATATGGTGATTTCTCAAATTTAAATGAAAACATTTTGACAATTCATTCCTTAGAATATATATGTTATAGCTACAAAGATTAACGGAAATCGAAGACTATGACGAAAATTGCCTTTCTAATGCCAACTGTCAGACTACACGCACACGCACACGCACACGCACACGCACACGCACACGCACACGCACACGCACACGCACACGCACACGCACACGCACACGCACACGCACACGCACACGCACACGCACACGCACACGCACACGCACACGCACACGCACACGCACACGCACACGCACACGCACACGCACACGCACACGCACACGCACACGCACACGCACACGCACACGCACACGCACACGCACACGCACACGCACACGCACACGCACACGCACACGCACACGCACACGCACACGCACACGCACACGCACACGCACACGCACACGCACACGCACACGCACACGCACACGCACACGCACACGCACACGCACACGCACACGCACACGCACACGCACACGCACACGCACACGCACACGCACACGCACACGCACACGCACACGCACACGCACACGCACACGCACACGCACACGCACACGCACACGCACACGCACACGCACACGCACACGCACACGCACACGCACACGCACACGCACACGCACACGCACACGCACACGCACACGCACACGCACACGCACACGCACACGCACACGCACACGCACACGCACACGCACACGCACACGCACACGCACACGCACACGCACACGCACACGCACACGCACACGCACACGCACACGCACACGCACACGCACACGCACACGCACACGCACACGCACACGCACACGCACACGCACACGCACACGCACACGCACACGCACACGCACACGCACACGCACACGCACACGCACACGCACACGCACACGCACACGCACACGCACACGCACACGCACACGCACACGCACACGCACACGCACACGCACACGCACACGCACACGCACACGCACACGCACACGCACACGCACACGCACACGCACACGCACACGCACACGCACACGCACACGCACACGCACACGCACACGCACACGCACACGCACACGCACACGCACACGCACACGCACACGCACACGCACACGCACACGCACACGCACACGCACACGCACACGCACACGCACACGCACACGCACACGCACACGCACACGCACACGCACACGCACACGCACACGCACACGCACACGCACACGCACACGCACACGCACACGCACACGCACACGCACACGCACACGCACACGCACACGCACACGCACACGCACACGCACACGCACACGCACACGCACACGCACACGCACACGCACACGCACACGCACACGCACACGCACACGCACACGCACACGCACACGCACACGCACACGCACACGCACACGCACACGCACACGCACACGCACACGCACGTATATATATATATATATATATATATATATATATATATATATACATATATATATTATATATATATATATATATATATATATATATATATATACATATATATATATATATATATATATATATATATATATATATATATATATGTATAATATATATATATATATCTGCACATTGTAAGATGTTTGAAGAATGCACCTCTATTCGTTTTAATGTAAAACCAATATAAATTGAATGTATTATGTGTGTAGAGTCACACCGCTTTCGCAAGTTGCACAATTACATAGTTTCCAAATGTGTATGTTTCCGTTGAAACGTCCAACTCCCGATCGCAAACGATTGAGCATCTTCCAGTCCTTACGCCGGATGTCGGAAACAGCCGAGTACACATGGTTCTGAGATAAACGTATGAAGGGAGGTTGGTTTAGACAATCAGTCCTCCATTGCTTTGGTATCGTTGTGGCCAAGACGTGTCGTGAGTTCATGTACCTGACTGTTAAAAGGGTGTCGTGACTTCGGACGTGCTGTGATATATGGTCAGTGTTTATTCTTTTTCAAGTACTTGACTGGTTCTTGCTTATGCTTAAGCTTATGCACTTGGGGAATCTTGAGGAGCAGTGTGTTTGACAATGTCATGATACCAGAGATTAAGATGTCAAGGTATCATTTTGTTATGGATTGTGTACGATGTTTCACGGGATGGTTTAGTTTTCTTTGACATGTCTCTGATGGCTGTGCATGTCCATGGGTTAAATTCCATCTGCTAGTCCTTCTCCTACTGCTCCAGTAACTACTGGTTCGATTCTAGCTGTTGGTTAGCTGGAGCACTCCGGACGTGACGTCGGTGTGGGTGAAATATATCTGTCTAGTAGGACCTGCTCAGTTTTGTTGGCCAGTGATTATTTAATGCATTGGAAAGTGTGTTTTGCTTGGTGACCTGGTGACCAGGGATTTTGAAATATGGGAGTTAATAGATATAACGCGTGACATATAATAATTGTACTTATCAGAGTGGTTTGTGTAATTTTGCCGAATTAAACGAAGTACATTAAAAGCGATTGTCGTTGTCGATTGTTTGCAAAGTTCAAACCTGCCAATGTAAAATGGTTCATGTAGCACAACGCCTAGCAGAGCAGATATTGTCAAGTAGTTAGGTCGAAATCATGAGTGAGACGAATTCAGAATATTGTAACTATACATATGTGAGCGTATATTTGGCGATACATCAAGTATATCAACTCGGGTCAAAAGTGTCTACTGCCTCCCCTCGGGATTATTCCTGTCAACAGTGAAATATGAATGATAGTGGCCAAAGCAAAAGAGAGTACTTGCAACGTTAATAAATCTAGCCATAATTATTACAGTGTCATGCGCTTTACGAGTTCAGCGGATGTCGACATCACCACATACGCAGTTACTGTTTCATATATAAAAGGCTCGTAACATGAGTTCTGAACGAATCGGACCTGAAAACCTCTTACCACAGTGACCTTAATTGTAAGCAAATGTTTTCGCATATAATAATCATTGGTACAACGGTAATGCGATCCATGAATACGTCTGCCAGCCAGTACCATACATGAATTTAATGTAGGTTAAAACGATATATCCCAACTCTGCAACATATGTTTACCTCGCCAATTGAGAAACTCTTTTCTAAAAGACATACACATCTGCACGAAGTTTACCTTGTAGGATTGACATGTTAGACATTATTTTTTCCAAATAAAGGAGTTGCACTCGGTATGTTTGGAAGAAGGTAGACCACAATCTATGTAAGGGGGTAATGGAAGTTCCGTAGATGTTGTGCCCGAAACGCAAAGCATGTAGATTGCATGTGTTGTTGTCGCCCTTGATGATACGCCACCAGAGACGAAGATGGCGACACGAAGACCTCGTAAGATGACGCCATGTGCGTTGTTGTCACCGTTTAGCAGATGTCACTAGACTAGTCTCGCTTAACAGACTGTCACTCCCCGCGCCGAGAAGATAGTCTGGTCACTTAACCGGCTTTTGAATATTATCCAGATAAAATGGTATCACCTCACGGAGCCAGTGCAATCGAGGCTAATCCTGCCATAATCCTTTGTTTATAAACAACTGCACATTTGTATTTCTGATTACGTTTTTGTGTGGATTTTGTATAGTTTAATGTTGAATAGTTTGTAATAATAATAGTATTACCTTATTTAGTCAAACAATCAGCGTCCCGACCCTATTCTAGGGTAAAGCCGCCTTTTCAGCACCGTCGCAGAGCATAACTCTCGCACTACCAGACCTATTTGAAGGGCTGAATGGTGCTGCCACCTGACGCAGCCTCGTTAATCGGAGCTACCACTAGAGACGAAGGCCTCTTAAGATGGCCCCATGTGTGTCGTAAACGCAGAAAATGAGATGTATATCGTCGAGTGTATACGAACTGCGTCATTTCTGGAAGAACGACAGTCACGATTATTCTAGGAATGTGCGAAGTTTTGAACTATTGAATCGTAGTACAACATTGCAAACAATTAATTAGTTGTTATATTATGTAAATGTATTGTGATTCAGTAAACATGTCATATTAAACGGTTACTACATGGGAATATATTATTTGGGATTAACTGTTTATGTAATAGTGAAATTGCTGGCCTCACACAGACGTCAACCACATTCACATGTGTCTATTTTAGGTTGAAATAATGTTAAGCAAAATAATTCGCCAATTGTGTCTATCTTAAGAGTAATTGGCAATATTAAAATGTTCATGTCGCACGTGTTAACATTTTGTAATCTGCGTTGAATATATTAGTTCACGTTCATGCTTAGTCGCGAACATTTTGTAGGGGTTGAGGTATAATTAGCCGATACACACAATTTATTAATAATTGAGGCACTCAAACATGGCATTCCATCCTAATACAACGTTGGCTGAAATGCGTATTGATTTTGCGACCAATACTACAGCCGTCAAGAACGCCATTGCTGTGGACCACACACATGGGTACATCTACTGGAGCAACGAACCAAACATCAACCGAGCCAAACTGAATGGGTCTCCCAGCGAAGAGATTGTTACAGGTACGTACACTACACTACACTACACTACACTACACTACACTACACTACACTACACTACACTACACTACACTACACTACACTACACTACACTACACTACACTACACTACACTACACTACACTACACTACACTACACTACACTACACTACACTACACTACACTACACTACACTACACTACACTACACTACACTACACTACACTACACTACACTACACTACACTACACTACACTACACTACACTACACTACACTACACTACACTACACTACACTACACTACACTACACTACACTACACTACACTACACTACACTACACTACACTACACTACACTACACTACACTACACTACACTACACTACACTACACTACACTACACTACACTACACTACACTACACTACACTACACTACACTACACTACACTACACTACACTACACTACACTACACTACACTACACTACACTACACTACACTACACTACACTACACTACACTACACTACACTACACTACACTACACTACACTACACTACACTACACTACACTACACTACACTACACTACACTACACTACACTACACTACACTACACTACACTACACTACACTACACTACCCTACACTACACTACACTACACTACACTACACTACACTACACTACACTACACTACTCTACACTACACTACACTACACTACACTACACTACACTACACTACACTACACTACACTACACTACACTACACTACACTACACTACACTACACTACACTACACTACACTACACTACACTACACTACACTACACTACACTACACTACACTACACTACTCTACACTACACTACACTACACTACACTACACTACACTACACTACACTACACTACACTACACTACACTACACTACACTACACTACACTACACTACACTACACTTTCATATATATATATATATATATATATATATATATATATATATATATACATATATATATATATATATACATATATACATATATATATATATATATATATATATATATATATATATATATATATATATATATATGGATATATGTATATATATATATATATATATAATTATATATATATATATATATATTGTTGCAGACAAATGTGCCAGCAGTCCGTGCCAACATAAAGGCACATGCACCTACGACCTGACGAAATACACGTGCACTTGTGTCGCTGGGTACAAAGGCATCAATTGCGAAAGTGGTAGGTTGATGTAGTTCTTAAGGACATAGGTAATGATCAAATATGTGCATAATTTTTATGACCACGTCATATATACTGATATCAATATTTGTATTAGGAGCCGGTTCAGATGAAGCGTACTTGAAATTATTTAGCGGACATAAATCCTATATATTTCTTCTTCTTCCTCTTCTTATGTATCTTCATATTTCTTCGCTCTCTCCATCCCAGGCGGTTTCAGGCCAGGGATTACATTCAAGCTAAGTCCTCACTGGTCCATTATGTAAGATGTTGCCTGGCTATTAGTTTTATCTTCCACTCCATCATGCCATATACAGAACATTATTGTCATTCTTTATGAAGCTGTTTAATCAAGTCTGCCCCGAAGCATCAAAAGGGATGCAGTCGCTATTACAGCTACTGGCGGACTTTCACGTGTCGTCTGGAAATATCATCGCACCAAATTACTCATAACGCCTAATTGCGCGCAGTGTCGAGAAACTACCAAAGTGGTTGCAAGAATATGTGTATACATATAATTTGGAATGTTCTTACAATGAACTTAACACTACTTGAAAACAGAGAGCACTTGTCAGATTTACGGAAATGTGTAGTGTCTAAAAATCGGATGTTGGAAGTTTCCTAACTTAGCGAGAAATTGCCAGAGTTCGTGGAATATTCAGTGGTTTAACAACTGTTGGGGTACAATCCACAATTGACCCCTAGGCGCGACAACACATATACATCCGTGAAAGGTAACAGTATGATATACAAATGGAGAGACACACACCAATACACCTGTGAGATTGAAGAACCGTGTTAAGATTCATTGTTATAGTAATAATGCGCACTGGCATTCGCCGTTATGTACTGAACGTGATTTCAAATTCAGAGTATTGTATAAAATGATCACAAATTTACTAACAAAATAATGTTCTCGTAGTTAAACCCATTTGAGATTGGAATGATTAAAACTTCCATGTAGTATTAATTAATGTTACCTGGTATGTAAAATAACGAAGTTAAGTGTATGCATGACTTGGTAATAAGGAAACAATATTTATGAAGTCTAGATACTTGAATTGTTGTGTTATAAATATTACGGTTTTTCTTTTCGCAATACTATATTATTCTGGTACAAACAACAATTGCATTCATTCTTAAGGAGACGGCCCTGCTTACGTTACCAACGAACTGTTACAGCGCCGCCGCCTGAACTGGACCCTCCCGTCTCCAAAGATGTGTCGATGCGTCTGGTTGACGAAAACAACGACACCTGCCTGGTCCTTGATGACATGGAAATGTACATCTTTTCGCCGTCGACGAACCAGTGGCTGCCTCAACCGCAGAATGCCTGCTGGAGGTCGGGACTCGTCATCAAGACACATGTGCCTCCGTCCATCGATGGACCGTTCAAGGTAACACTCACCGGAACTCGTCTCGTGTGCTCTAAACCACACATAACGGTGATGACAATGCGCACGAAGCGCCCAAACTGCGGTCTGGTGTCAGGAAACTACCACATCTGTCGGCTGAGCGGAGTCACTGCCCCGGAAGCTGGTGGTCTAACCACGTGCGTGGCAGAGTGCCAGTACACACAGGACAAAACCAAGTACGTCATCACCGAAATCCCGAACAAGAACGAAGGCTGGAAGTGATGCGAGCTCACCATCGAGTAATCGGAGAGATAGAGAGATAACGTTCATGTTTAACACCACGTACGTGACATTTAGAAATGTCAACTTCAATCTATCTATGTTAATCTGATACATGATCTGAGATGTAGATGTAGTACATTTACGTAAACATTCTTAAAAGAGTAGTCTGTTATTGTCTATAGTAAATTCGTGTTATGCTGTATATACTTTATGTATTCTAGTATACATGCGACCCAAATTGTTAACGCTTTAACGATACACAACCACTTGTTACAACTAGTCTCAGGTCCAGCCCCCTCCCATTAAATAACGAACTTACGAAAGGACGTGACTCATTGGGAATGTAGACGTGACGCACACACTTCTCAGATTATTAATGTGATCTGTGTCAACGCCTACAAAATATGTCGCATGTTTTATGAATAATTTCCTTCTGAAATATAATATTCCTTCTGACATATAATATTAGCATTAAAAACTAGTTGCAAAGGTAACACAAAATAGTTGATTCCATATGACAAGTCCTGTTCCAGCGTGCGAACACACTCCTTTAATTATTTTAATGACAATCTGAAATATTTATTTTACTAAATGGAATTCCTGTATCATACAGTAAAAAGCAAAACTGAGACGGTAGGTGGTAACGGGAAAGGGAAGGGGTGAGAAAGGGAAAATAAGATGGTAGGAGTTGGGAAGGGGGAAACCTCAAAGCATTTACGCTACTTGTTAAAGGTTACGTTTTCTGTGACATGGATACGTTAACTCAAACAAAAACAATGTGCATCAAATTGCAACATTTTGCTAGTAGGTGGTATATCTCTCATAAAGCGTTGAATTGATAAGTATGGAATCAACAACAAGCTTGCCCTTGCGCATACTAGAAGCACGTGTGTTAATACGGGGACGGTATAAGGAGCAATATATTATGTGGGTGCAACCTGCCACATAACAATCCACACGTGTTGCAGCAGCAGTCAACATATACACCCACAGACACAAAACCAATCACACACACACACGCACGTACACACACGCACGCACGCACACGCACACACACATATATATATAATTTATATATATATATATATATATATATATATATATATATATATATATATATATATATATATATATATATGTGTGTGTATTGTTGGTTGGTAGAATACAATACACCTTTATTCACTTTCAAAGTAGAAGCAATATAAATTATATGTATTATGTGTTGAGTCACACCGCTTTCACAAGTTGCACTATTGCGCAGTCTCGAACTGTGTATGTTTGCTATGAAATGTTTAACTCCCGATCGCAAGCATTTCAGCTTCGTCCAATCCTTACGCGGGAGCTCGGAACCAGCCCAGAGCACAGGTGGTTCTGAGAAAAACGTATGTAGGGAGGTTGGTTTAGACAACCTGTCCTCCGTTGTTGTGGTTTCATTGTGGCCAAGACGTGTCGTGAGTTCATGTACCTGACTGATAAAAGGGTGTCGTGACTTCGGACATTGTGTGATATATGATCAGTATTTCTTCTTCTTCTTCGAAATACTGGACTGGGTCTTACTCATGCTTAAGCTGATGCACATGGGGAGGTACGAGGGGTTATGTGAGCTTCATAAAATAAAAGGTAGATGTATGTTTTGACAATGTCATGCTGTCAGTGATTGAGACGTCAATATAAATATTTGTGTCAGATATTTCTATCATTTTGTTATGGATTGTGTACGATGTTTCACGGGCAGTTGGTCTCTGTCAGTAGGGATGCTTTTAAACAGGATCCAGTCGTTTGAGATCAACTTTGCTAGGAGAGATGTCTACGAGAGTTCCTAGGATGGTGAACACTCTGGGGCACTCCGACGTAAAGTCAACCTTGATGGACTGTAAATTTATAGTAGGACCTGCTCAGTTATGTTGGCCAAGAATGATTTAATGCCCTGGAACGTGTTTTTGCTTGGTGACCCTGTGACCAGGGATTTGCAAATGTGGGCGGTAGTACATATAACGCGTGACGAATAATAATTGTATTTATCAGAGTGGTTTGTGTAATTTGCCGAAATAAAAGAAGCACATCAAAAGCGACTGTCGTTGTCGAAGTTCAAACCTGCCAATGTCAAAAGGTTTCTATAGCAGAATGTTTACGTATATAGTATAATATGTTTCCTTATATTCAGGAAAACGATACTTATGAAATGTACCATATATCGCTGGATGAATAGGTAGTCAGAGACACCTGGCAGAGCAGGTATTGTCAAGTAGCTAAGTCGAAAGCTTGAGTGAGATGAATTTAGAATATTATATCTATAGAGATGTAAGCATACATTTGGCCATGCATCAAGCTATATCAGATGGACATGTACGTAGGAAATATATATATATATATATATATATATATATATATATATATATATATATATATATATATATATATATATATATATATATATATACAGTGCCGGTAAAAATCATGGGACCATTGGATTTTACTGTTGTTTCTCTATTGCTCAGCTCTGTGGCAGCATTAAAATCAACTTGGCAAACGACGTGCTGCCACCTATTGGATGCGCCTAAGTTTATATCCTGTTTTGAGTGTTGTTTTGCCTCTGTTTTTGCCATTTTTGCCTAATTTCATAAGAACACCCCAAGATTGCCATCCAAAGATCAAGGTAGGCCTCAATCACATCACTAAGTGTTATCTGCTTTATATGGACTAATGAATCACAATTGACTGTCTAAACTGTAAGTGGGCAATAATAGGGTACTTTGGTATACTACCGGAGCAATATTTTGTATAAAGTGTCAATATTAATTAATTATTATTAATTATCAATACTTATTAAGAAAAGTAGTGAATAAATCCAATTTGCAATACAATAAGAGCTAATTATATGGTAAAAATGTGTTTTTATTATTCCATAATAATATTTATTATATATTTGTAATAAATTATGCTTATAAATTTAATTTAAAAAATAATAAATAACCTATTTGTTAATTTTCAGTGATGCCACCTTACAGAAAAATCAGCACTGAGTTGCGAACGAGGGCCGTAGTGCTAATGGAGATGGGGGTTAGCTGTCGGGAGGTGAGCCGACAGCTAAAGGTAAATTTAAAAACAGTGTATGGCATCAAGAAGTGCCTGGGAGAGATATGGTTAGCGGCCGACAGACCGCGGAGTGGAAGGCCGAATAAGACGTCGGTACGACAAGACCGGGCACTCGTCCGATATAGCCTCAGCGACCGTCGCCTCACATCCCCAGAACTGCGACAGAGGATGGAGTCAGAGCTGAGTCAGAGGGAGTGACTGTATCTTCCTCGACAATAAGGAAACGCCTGAATTCAGCTGGGCTTCATGGTTGTGTGGCGATGAAGAAGCCATTGTTGCGTCCTGCGAACATTAAAAGTTGGCTCGGCTTTGCTCGACGCCATGAAAACTGGACAGTCTAGCAGTGGGAGACAGAGCTGTGGCCAGAAGAGAGTGCCTTTCAGCTTTTCTGTGGAGCAAAGCAGGCTATTGTGCGGAGGAGGGTTGATGAGAGGTACAGCCCAGAGTGCATTGTCCCCACAATAAAGCATGGAGGGGGCTTCCTGATGGTCTGAGCGAGGGGTCGGTCAACTCTACCGGTATGAAGGCACCATGCGACAGGACCAATACGTGAGGGTGCTGAGGAACCATATGCTGTCTTCAGCTTCTTCACTTTATGGTGAGGGTGAAGCATTTGTCTTCCAGCAAGACAATGCTCCTTGCCATAAACCGAACAAGGTGACGAGATTCCTCGAACGCTCTCACGTCGAGGTCCTGCAGTGGACGGCCCAGAGCCCAGACTTTGAATCACATAGAACATTTATCGGAAGTCATCTTCAGGAAGGTAGAGAGAAGCAAGCCAGGTAGTCTGGAGGCTCTGTGGTAGTTGCATGGCAAGCCATCCCAATGGACATTGTCCAAAACCTGGTACGTTCAATGCCGAGGAGATGTGCTGCAGGGATTGCTGCCAAGGGACACTGCAAACAATATTAGTGTTGTTTGTACATGAGAACTGTAGAAATATTATCTATAATTAGTGTGTAATAGTGTATACTCAATTTGGTTGGACTTTTGTATTAGTTAGTATTTTTAAATGAATTAAATTGTGAAAATATGCCTGCTATCTTGCATGGTCCCATGACTTTTTACCGGCACTGTATATATATATAGTTATATCTATTCTGGCGATTCCATTATTTAAACACACTACTATGCAACATATGTTTACATCGCTAATGTATTTACCTCGCCAAATGACGTACTCTTTTCTGAATGACTTCCACATCTGCACGATGTGAACGTTGTATGATTGACATTGTTTGAACTTTTTTCGCCAAACGAAGGAGTCGTACTCGGTGGGTCTGGGAGCAGGTAGACCACAATCTACGTAGAGGAGGTAATGGAAGTTCCGTAGAGTTTGTGCCCGAAATGGAAAGCATGCAGATTACATTTGTTTTTGTCGCCGTTGATGAGACGTCAGCAGAGACCAAGATGCGACACGTAAATCTCGTAAGATGTCACCACGTGGGTTGTTGTCGCCGTTTAACATGTCACTAGACTAGTCTCGCTTACCCGACTGTCGCTCGCCGTCGCCGAGAATAAAGTCTGGTCACCTAACCGGCTTTTGAATATTATCCAGATAAAGTACTATCACCTCACGGAGCCAGTGTAATCGAGGCTAATCCTACCATAATTCCGGGTTCATAAATAATTGCAGATTTGTATTTCTGATTATGTTTTTGTGTTGATATAAGTTTAATGTTGATAAAAAATGTATCCTTATTGAAGCAACCAATCAACCCCTCTACCTTATTGTGGGGTAAGGCCGGCTTGTCAGCAGCGTCGCAGAGCATAACTCTACCAGGCGTATTTGAGGGGCAGAATGGTGCTGCCACCTGACGCAGCCTGGATAATCGAGGCTCCCACTAGAGACGAAGACCTCGTAAGATGTCGCTACGTGTCGCTACGTAGACGCATTACATGATATGTATGTGGTCGGTCGATATGGTATACAAACTGCGTCATGTCTGGAAGAACGACAGTCACGATTATTCTAAGGGATGTGGGAAGTGTTGAATTATTGAAATGAAGTAAAACGTTGTAAAAAACAATCATTTTGATTTTAAGTTATGACGAAGTATTTTGATTACATAAGCATATCATATTTAACATTTATTACATTGACTTTTGTAGGTGTCGATGCTAGCATTGTACCACATTGTTAAGTCACAACAATAAGGAATACGACTTCCCAGTTTCAACTGTTAGGTGGACATACTGCTAGCAACAGGTCACTTGTTGGACAGGATATTTATCTTATCAATAAGTTAATATGGAATAAAAACAATTCACGTTTATGATTGGAATAATTATATATGTTATGACACACTTATATAACCAAGAATGCTTCTCTGGTAAATTTAGATGAAATGCGTCCGGGTTCTCTGTAAAAAGCTGTATAGATCTTGTGCACAAGAGATTCTTCGTAACTATTGTCAATCGTCCGATATATGCATACGTATGCACAAAGGTACTGGGCACCGACCATCAATCGTCCACAACAGCAAAATTCCACTTGTTTTATTATGACCAGCCTCAACGGCCACATAAATGCATACACATATCACGGAAGGCTGCATGTCATGGTATTGCTTGTACTATGTCGCAAATACGAGATACAATGTGCTACAGGTGGCTCTATCTGATTTCCGTAGCAAGCCCCTATTATTAATACGGAGATTGTAGTACGATTAATGTTTAATCACATCGGCTCTGCAAATACCCACAATTAATACGTTTCAGTAATCTCTAAGCATGTATTACTTGACGATGGCATACGAAATATAACGCACGCTGTATAACGGTGAATACTCTTAAAGTAAGCATCTTGATTGATTTACCAAGTTGCATCTCGTCTATAATGCTTGTGATCTCTTGAGTAATATTTCTACATGTCCTTCTAAGGTTTGCCCATCTACAATAGTATAATGTGTAGGACATATAATATTGTCGTGTCCCTTTGTTGTTGAAACTGTAGGTTTGCTGCTGCTGCTGCTGCTGCTGCTGCTGCTGCTGCTGCTTCTGCTGCTGCTTTTCCTCAACAAGTATCTGCTGTGTGGACGGTCGTTGTTGGCGTAGCTATTGTTGATGCTGCTGTTGGTACCGCTAATGGTGCTGCTGCTTTTGCTGCTAGTGATGCTGTTCTTGGTGCTGCTGTTGGTGCTGCGTCCGGCTGCTATATCTCCACAGCTACTGGTACTGCGTTAATCTGAATACTACCGTGGCGCCGCCACAATAACAACAAACCGTTGCCTTGTCTAACGCGTTCTCTCCGAGACAACTGCCACTCAAGTGATGTCGTTATCTTCTCACCGCATGTCCCACCTAAAGTTGAGAATTTACAACAACCTTAGTGACATCTCTGGGACAGATCAAATGAAGGCGTGCAAAGAAGGAGCAATTGTAGATTCGCAGTCACTCAAATTGGTCTTGACAAACCGAACAAAATAGACGCACTACAGAAATGTCGACAATATAATTTACAGATCACACTTGCCTGGAAGGATCTTTATCACCATTACCTTGACGCCTTTGTATGAAACGTCTGTATGTAAATATCTCATTGCAATAGGTAATAACGTCTACGGGATGACAGAAACACATTTTTTGCTACTATTAAACGGAAACCGAAGTCAATGTTTTGATGTTATGGGCTTAACATACTTAATAAAAGTAAAACCTTCCAAAAAACAATCACATTTTCAACGTCATCTGTTTACCAGGAAACAAAACATTTAGAACACATAGCCATAGAACGTCCATAGAATATGCCATTTTAGAAGAAAAAAATGACGTAGTCGAGTCTTCGTAGTCAGCTACAACCGTTGTGAGGAACAGTGTGGCATATTACTGTTGCGGTTCGGTTTTGTAGCAAACATACGGCACGTTTAACGAACCGCTTTGCTATCCTTTCTTATGACAGTTGAACCATCAAAAGATCCAGTGACGTAGTATTTTTCCGAAGTGCTGTCAGAAGATGGTTTTTGATAGGCAGCGACCAAGATTGTCCCGTTTATGGCGTCGATGGTTTTGCGACATTTGTCGTCTTTAAGACCACTTTATGAGTCAACTATTGATGTTAAATATGTGATTTTAGATGCAAATGGTTAGTTTGTGTAAACTATTTTAGGCGCATAAAACGAAACGGTTGCCTTTTTTTCTTTAATAAACTACGAAATACAAGTACCTTATTTTCCGCTAGATGATGCATCACTCAGTATTATAATTATACAATTGTAATTTGTTATAACTGGTGTTTGTGTGTGTGTGTGTGTGTGTGTGTGCGTGTGTGTGTGTGTGTGTGTGTGTGTGTGTGTGTGTGTGTGTGTGTGTGTGTGTGTGTGTGTGTGTGTTTATATGTGTGTGTGGGTGTGTGTGAGTGCCTGTTTGTTTGAGTGTGTGTGGTGTGGGTGTGCGTGCAGGCGTACGTGTGCGTACGAATGTATTGGCATGAGAAAAAAGGAATAAAAAATACTTGCACATGTTTGTTATATATATATATATATATATATATATATATATATATATATATATATATATATATATGTATATATATATATATATATATATATATATATATATATATATATATATATTAGTACATGTTTCGTATCCATACGTTTTAGGTGTCCCTCCAAGGATATATACCAAGTTTGTGGTAGAGGGTATTTGTCTGGCACTTTACAGTAAAACAGGGTCTGTCTAGAAACATCCGTGCAGTAAGATAACGACTTGTCGTAGCTAACGTTGTTATTATTGATATTTTCTTCGCGTAGTTATTATCTTTGTTATTGTAGCTATTGTTGTTTTTGAGGCTTTTCATGTTGTAGTAGTTATTCCTGTATATGTTCGTGTTGCCCTTGTGGTTTACCGCATGGTGGCGCTAGTGGCTTGTCTGGCCCACACTATAAATCGTTGTTTACTCTAAACCCGTGTCTGTCCAGAAACACTCGTTCATTAAAATGACGACTTGTCGTTTTTGTTATAGTTTTTTATTGTTCGTGTGGTCAAGTGGTTCTTCCATTCGTTGTCGTAATTATCGCTGTTAATTAAGTGTTGTTTTTGCAGTAATTATTCATGTATATGTAAATGAAGCAATTGTTATGTGTGTTTCACTGTGTGTTGTTGACAATGACGACGGTGGCGTTGTCGTAGCTGGTGGCGAGTCTGACGGCCCGCCATGGAGTCCCATATTGATCCGTCACGACGCACTGGCTGACGTCCGTGTCACGGCTCCGGTCCACTGCGCGATCTGCGTAGAACACAGCTGGGCCCCAGCCAAATATCACCACGAATGAATTGGACGTCGATTGCTTGAGCCCCAGATTTCCATCAAAAACCTAGAAAGCAACAAACGACCATTATATAATTCAACAAACAACTGCCGTGTACGAATATGTACCTGTATATGTATATGCAATGTGGTGGACATTTGTGTACTAATGCATTCGCGCCATGATTGCTGCGTGACTTAATACGTTCCAGAATAGTCGAGAAGATGTTACATAGTTTATAGTGAATAATTCGTATGTACACATTTATCCATATCTGTATCGCTGTCCGCTGGAGAAGAATTGTTCAAACAGTGTACGTTGACATCGCAATGTTGATAAAGGTAACATGGCAATGTTGGGTTGCTATTGTGCTGGCCCTGGCGTGGTATGGATACGCAGTGGTCATACAATCAACGACACAAAGTTGACGTTAGTGATGATACACATGGCATCGTTGTTCAAAGCAACGTATTACCACAAACAGCTGTACCTCATCACATCATTCCGAAAACCCATGTTGTACGTTTAGGTCATGTAGGTGTCTGAATGAGTGTTCAGTCACAATGGCTAAAATTAATATTGCTATATTAATTTGGATTATGGCGCTGTTTTTCTTACCAAACTGAACCGAAAGGAGATGAAAATAAAGACAACACATATATGAACAATATGTTGAAAACCACATACGTTTCGTCTTCGACATCATATGAAATGCACCATAGTTACCCCAATACAACTTCCGTTTTTGTCCGGCTTACCCGCCAGCCTGTCCGGTATCCGTACCATTTGTTATCTTCCCTACCTTCCATCTTGACCGCTGTACCTTCCATATTTTGTGTCATACCCTCCAACCTGTCCGCCAAACATTCCAGCTTATCCGCCATACACTACAGCCTGTCCGCCATACCCTACAGCGTGTCCGCCATACCCTACAACGTGTCTGCCATACCCGAAAACGTGTCCGCCATACCCTACAGTGTGTCCGCCATACCCTACAGCGTGTCCGCCAAACCCTACAGCGTGTCTGCCATACCCTACAGCGTGTCCGCCATACCCTATAGCATGTGTGCCATACCCTACAGCGTGTCCGCCATACCCTACAGCGTGTCCGCCATACCCTAAAGCGTGTCCGTCATACCTTAAACCAAGTCCGCCATACCCTACAGCGTGTCCGCCATACCCTAAGCCATGTCCGCCATACCCTACAGCGTGTCCGCCATACCCTAAAGCGTATCCGCGATACCCTAAAGCTTCTCCGTCATACCCTAAATCATGTCCGTCATACCCTAAAGCGTGTCCGCCATACTCTAAAGCGTGTCCGCCATACCTTCTATTTTATACGCTGTATCAGCCAACCATCCGTCATATGTTTAATATTTTCCGCCGTACCCTCCACCTAGTCCACCGTACCCTCCACCTAGTCCGACGTACCCTCCACCTAGTCCACCGTACCCTCCACCTTGTCCGACGTACCCTCCACCTAGTCCACCGTACCCTCCACTTTGTCCACCGTACCCTCCACCTAGTCCACCGTACCCTCCACCTAGTCCACCGTACCCTCCACCTAGTCCACCGTATCCTCCACCTAGTCCACCGTACCCTCCACCTAGTCCACCGTACCCTCCACCTAGTCCGACGTACCCTCCACCTAGTCCACCGTACCCTCCACCTAGTCCACCGTACCCTCCACCTAGTCCACCGTACCCTCCACCTAGTCCACCGTACCCTCCACCTAGTCTGACGTACCCTCCACCTAGTCCACCGTACCCTCCACCTAGTCCGACGTACCCTCCACCTAGTCCACCGTACCCTCCACCTAGTTCGCCGTATCCTCCACCTAGTCCGCCGTACCCTCCACCTAGTCTGCCGTACCCTCCACCTAGTCCGCCGTATCCTCCACCTAGTATGCCGTACCCTCCACCTAGTCCGCCGTACCCTCCACCAAGTCCGCCGTACCCTCCACCTAGTATGCCGTACCCTCCACCTAGTCCGCCGTACCCTCCACCTAGTATGCCGTACCCTCCACCTAGTCTGCCGTACCCTCCACCTAGTCTGGCGTACCCTCCATCTAGTATGCGTACCCTCCACCTAGTATGCCGTACCCTCCACCTAGTCTGCCGTACCCTCAACCTAGTCTGCCGTACCCTCCACCTAGTATGCTATGCCCTCCACCTAGTCCGCCGTACCCTCCACCTAGTATGCCGTACCCTCCACCTAGTCTGCCGTACCCTCCACCTAGTCCGCCGTACCATCCACCTATTCTGCCGTACCCTCCACCTAGTCCGCCGTACCCTCCACCTAGTATGCCGTACCCTCCACCTAGTCTGCCGTACCCTCCACCTAGTCCGCCGTACCCTCCACCTAGTATGCCGTACCCTCCACCTAGTCCGCCGTACCCTCCACTTAGTATGCCGTACCCTCCACCTAGTCTGCCGTACCCTCCACCTAGTCTGGCGTACCCTCCACCTAGTATGCCGTACCCTCCATCTAGTATGCGTACCCTCCACCTAGTATGCCGTACCCTCCACCTAGTCTGCCGTACCCTCAACCTAGTCTGCCGTACCCTCCACCTAGTATGCCGTACCCTCCACCTAGTATGCCGTACCCTCCACCTAGTCCGCCGTACCGTCCAGTTTGCCCACCGTACCCACAAGCTTGTCCGTCGTAACTACCATTTTGATGGGCTGTAGCCTCCCTCCGTAATTTATCGACATATTGATTTAACATACGACAGCGATATATTGTGGTAATCTTTTTATCTCTGCACTCCAGTAAGCGCAATATGTTCATTGATTTCTGCTATAATTATGACACAAAGGACGACAGAGACCCGTCTACCTGTTTCTCGTCACCATAGCACTGTCTCTTGGATTATTCATATAAATGTAGCCGTGATGTTGCAATGCTGCCTCCAGTTCATATGTCACTGAAGGTTTTACTTTCGGCTGCGACTGATGTCCTTTGGCCAGTGAGAGAAATGTCGCCGTATCTTATGAAACGAGAAGAAAGCCTTACGTATGAGTTT
>OZ024864.1:7652058-7699558 GCA_964017155.1 Oasisia sp. SBJ-2009 | reverse complement strand
CAGCAGCAGCGAGTCACCAATCAATCAATTGTATGATATGATATTATTTTAGCATTATGCTTTGTGTTATATTTCCCATTATATACAATGATACGTGGATATTTGACAACATGTATACGTAATTCTATTTATCTAGGGGATAGGCAGCTACAGTAGCTTAGGTGTGTGTGAACTAAGTGGGGTGGAATCAGAGAGGGTAATGTCGCGCTGGAATGGACAAGCACTGCGATATGACGATTAGAAACATTTACTTGTGAAAAATATGAACCTACATAAAATAATGACATTTGACATGTGAAGTGTAGATGTGTCTTCGTAGATGTTGGCGGTGTCTATTCTCTACTTGTGGCGGATAAAACTGACATCTTGAAGATTCCGGTTGACGTCTCACAAACACTACACAAACTTGGTCAACCAACGGTGCTCATATCTGGAGAAGGTAAGGAGTAGTGTTTTGCACCGTATACGGGATACCGCTGAACAGTTACAGTTATATGATTTAAAACCTGGCTTGACGAACCAATACGGTATGTTAATGAAGAATATCCAGTTTTTTAATTATCCATAGCCATAAAAACATTAATAACATTGAAAGAAAATATGATATTCGAAACATCTTGGCTCTCTATTATATCTGAAAAGCGCACGGCCAGACAGCACAGCACAAGTCAATCATCGATGTTGTGCCATTAAGCTAATGTGCGTTTGCAGTCTTACATAGCATAATGTTTTCTATGCATAACAAGCGGAATGCCTCTAGAATAAACTGTATTGCTTCCCGTATGCCTTATGAAACCAACACCATTTAATAACGCAATTAGAATCGACCTTACGCGAAAATGTACGCCGATCGCAAAGTTAAGTGAGTTATATATCGTAGCGTTTATGCTGCAATCAGAGGTCCTCGAAATCTGCAGTTCGACTTCGCGTTTGGGCGCCAAACATGGGTGATTCGCCTAAGAAAATACGCCGATTTATTTCATACGTGAAAATGTCATCATAATAAAACTATACCTTTTAAATAGCTACACCTGTTAGAAACATATAGCTATGAATAAAGTTACAACATCAAATACGCGTACGCATTTACGACGATTTATGATATGACTCACGAATTGTAGTTTTCATTTGTTATTGAGCAAAGTGTTCTGACGAGTTGTCAATCAGTGTCAGCAGTGGTGTTTTATTTGCAACATGATATCGCCGTTGACAGTTCTTTAAAAAAATACCTTTATGTCATTATTACATTTAAACAGTTCATAATGTTGAGTTATATTATATATATATATATATATATATATATATATATATATATATAGAATAGAGAGATATATATAAATAGATACATAAATATATAGATAGATATGTATATATATATATATATATATATATATATATATATATATATATATAGATAGATAGATAAATATAGAGATAAGTATATATATATATATATATATATATATATATATATATATATATATATATAGACATATCAATAGATAGATATATATAGCAAAACAAATAGTAGTTCATTGTAGAGTATTTTAGTGCGGTGCGGTGCGGTGCGGTGCGGTGCGGTGCGGTGCGGTGCGGTGCGGTGCGGTGCGGTGCGGTGCGGTGCGGTGCGGTGCGGTGCGGTGCGGTGCGGTGCGGTGCGGTGCGGTGCGGTGCGGTGCGGTGCGGTGCGGTGCGGTGCGGTGCGGTGCGGTGCGGTGCGGTGCGGTGCGGTGCGGTGCGGTGCGGTGCGGTGCGGTGCGGTGCGGTGCGGTGCGGTGCGGTGCGGTGCGGTGCGGTGCGGTGCGGTGCGGTGCGGTGCGGTGCGGTGCGGTGCGGTGCGGTGCGGTGCGGTGCGGTGCGGTGCGGTGCGGTGCGGTGCGGTGCGGTGCGGTGCGGTGCGGTGCGGTGCGGTGCGGTGCGGTGCGGTGCGGTGCGTGGCGTGGCGTGGCGTGGCGTGGCGTGGCGTGGCGTGGCGTGGCGTGGCGTGGCGTGGCGTGGCGTGGCGTGGCGTGGCGTGGCGTGGCGTGGCGTGGCGTGGCGTGGCGTGGCGTGGCGTGGCGTGGCGTGGCGTGGCGTGGCGTGGCGTGGCGTGGCGTGGCGTGGCGTGGCGTGGCGTGGCGTGGCGTGGCGTGGCGTGGCGTGGCGTGGCGTGGCGTGGCGTGGCGTGGCGTGGCGTGGCGTGGCGTGGCGTGGCGTGGCGTGGCGTGGCGTGGCGTGGCGTGGCGTGGCGTGGCGTGGCGTGGCGTGGCGTGGCGTGGCGTGGCGTGGCGTGGCGTGGCGTGGCGTGGCGTGGCGTGGCGTGGCGTGGCGTGGCGTGGCGTGGCGTGGCGTGGCGTGGCGTGGCGTGGCGTGGCGTGGCGTGGCGTGGCGTGGCGTGGCGTGGCGTGGCGTGGCGTGGCGTGGCGTGGCGTGGCGTGGCGTGGCGTGGCGTGGCGTGGCGTGGCGTGGCGTGGCGTGGCGTGGCGTGGCGTGGCGTGGCGTGGCGTGGCGTGGCGTGGCGTGGCGTGGCGTGGCGTGGCGTGGCGTGGCGTGGCGTGGCGTGGCGTGGCGTGGCGTGGCGTGGCGTGGCGTGGCGTGGCGTGGCGTGGCGTGGCGTGGCGTGGCGTGGCGTGGCGTGGCGTGGCGTGGCGTGGCGTGGCGTGGCGTGGCGTGGCGTGGCGTGGCGTGGCGTGGCGTGGCGTGGCGTGGCGTGGCGTGGCGTGGCGTGGCGTGGCGTGGCGTGGCGTGGCGTGGCGTGGCGTGGCGTGGCGTGGCGTGGCGTGGCGTGGCGTGGCGTGGCGTGGCGTGGCGTGGCGTGGCGTGGCGTGGCGTGGCGTGGCGTGGCGTGGCGTGGCGTGGCGTGGCGTGGCGTGGCGTGGCGTAGTATTTTGTAGTCGTAACAATTATATAGCGCCAACATCGAAAATAAATCAAGCTCAGAGGCGCAACAAACAAAATCATCAGGCGAAGTCATAAACGGTACAGGCAATGCAAGATACATCAGAATAAAGTAGTCCTTCAGGTCCAATCTAATTCATATGTTCTACTCGACTTTTATGTCAATGTTTATAATTAGTCTCGACTGCTGTCTGTGACCAAAAGCCACAGTCAAAGCCTCACTCTGTTGAAGCATTGAGAACATGTATAAATTATTAAATCTCTCTGGGGATCGACAGCATCAGCGGCGTCGATGTGTGTGTACTAAGTGGGGCGCACAAGAGAGGGCAGTCTGGCGGGGGAGTGGACTAGTCTGTAATTTGGTTGACTGGTCCACATTTTTTTTAAGTATACGACATAGAAAGACGAAGGGGGAAGAGGGAGGGGGAGGGACAGGGCTGCGTTTGAAAAATGCCGCGCTACCTTGAAGATCCCTGCATTGCTGCGTCAACTTCGTTGATATAGAAATGTGTCTCGCTCTCTGAGACCCTACCACAGCCCGCAATGCAGTGAAGCACCCCGTTGGAAAGTTTTGTGTGGATTTATTAACGGATTGCACACATGCCTCACGTATCACTGCACCTTGATAGGTGAGGCAGGTCACAATATGAAAACAAAGTTCGGCGTCACCAATTCACTGCTGGGGCGATCTGCACCAGCGCAGTTGCCTGAGTCATTCAACGACGTCGCTCTTGCTGAATCTTTCAAACAGTTTTTCGTTACCTTACGTCGTGCAATCAATTCGCCTGGCGTGACGACCACTATTCCTGATCAACAGTCGTTTGGTTACCACCAAACCGCCCAGCTCTCCGAATTTACGCTGGCAACAACTGCAGACATCAGACATATAGTTTTGACGTCGTCTGCGACATTCTGCACCCTTGACCCGATCCCAACAAACCTGCTCAAAGAAAACATCGACATAGTGGCATCGATTCAAACAGACATCATCAACACGTCACTGGAATCTGGCGTCGTAACTGCGACCATGAAGCACGCGATGGTTTCACCGATCCTTAAATAACGCGGTCTTGACGTTAACTGTCTCGCCAACTACCATCCGATATTGAACTTATGGATATGGAACGGTACGTTGCTATGGAACTACGCTGCTATCTAGACATCAACGGTTACAACGACCCATTCCAGAGCGCGTACCGGCCCAAAAACAGCACAGAGACAGCACTAGTGCGGATAAACGAAGACCTGATGCAGGCAGTGGACTCACGGCGTGGCGTACTCCTTGTGCTGTTAGATCTTAGCGCAGCATTTGACACCCTAGATCACAGCACTCTCCTGCTTCGTCTTCGTGCAATATGACTAAGCCAGACAGTCCTCGCTTGGTTCATGTCATATTTAGTTGGCCGCACAAACTCAATTAAGATACGTGAAGGTGACATCTGCTACGGTACTTATTCGACACGGTGTTCCACAGGGCTCGGTCCTAAGTCCACTGTTACCCATTGCGGACAACTTTGATCGACACAAGATCCGCTATCATATATACGCAGATGACACTAAATTATATGCTGAGTGTCCGCCATCGAGTCACGCAGACGCACAACGCAAAATTGACGAATGGGTAACCAATATTAGACGATGGCTGGATGACAACCATATGTTTCTGAATGAGGCAAAAACTGAAGCAATCCTTTTTCATTCCTCCGTCGCCCACTCTCCATCTCCGCTGCCCTCCATCTATGTATGTGGGTCACGGCCATATCACTGTCGCCGACTGTTCGAGACATAGGCGTTCTACTTGACACCCGACTTGATATGTCGGCCCAAGTATCGAACGTCTGTCGGGCTGCCTATTATAATTTATTTCGCTTTGCAAAAATACGATCGAGTCTCACAATTGCAGCGTGCAAGACCATCGTCCACTCCCTCGTCACATAATGGCTGGACTACGGGAACGCTGTCCTCTACGGCATATCAGACCGCCTCTTGCACCGCCTCGAGATGGTACAGCGCTCGGCGGCCATAGTCGTCCTACGGATCAGACGGGGCGACCGACGAAGTATGTCGGCCGCATTGGAACAACTGCACTGACTCCATGTAAGGCATCGGATCGAGTACAAGATACTCGTTATTGTGTTTCGGGCCTTACGTGATCGGACGCCGATGCACATTGCCTCTCTCATCACGCCGTACGTGCCGCGTCGCGCCCTGCGATCAGCAGACCGCGCGTTGCTAGTGGTTCCCCGGCACAACCTCGAACGCTATGGACGCCGCTCATTCTCCCGAGCTGGACCAACTTAATGGAACGCACTATAGTCCATGGGCCAGACCAGAATTTGGTATCACCAAGATGGACAAAGCCTAATGGGATTTTTCTGATAGGTGTATGTCCCTAGGTGTTGAATTGGGGTCATAACCATGCGTATCGAGTAGCTTTCTGTATTTTCTACCCCATAAGATTAATTTAAGAGTTCACGAAATCTGAATCAAATTTCAGGGGTAGGGGAAACCTAATTAGCCAAACATTTGGCCAGAATAATGCTAGAACAGTCATTTACCACTCAAAATGTGTGGTTTGAATAACTCTATTCAAGGAATTTAATTGCTTGCAAGTTAGTCTTGAATGTAGGTCAGCAAAGATCAAAAGGTAACACAATTTGGGTCATGCCAAAAATTGGTGGCACGAACATTTATGGCATTGATTTTTTGAGGCCAAGTCATCAAAAGTGTTTAGAAAAGATAAGATGCAGTGCCAGAAGCTATATCAAATCAATTGAAGACCCTATTTCTCAATTACAGTGAGCAAAATTACTAATGTGGAGTAAGGGAAGAATGACGCGCCAAAGAAAAAAGCAAATTTCACAAATTCTTTTAAGTAGCACGCACCTAAGCAAATTAAACACCAAAATATTGCAATCATCCTCTCAAACATCAGGTGAATACTCCTATCTTGTTCCAAAATGTTCAAAAATTGAGTTCACCCTGGCCTATATCAAGGTCAACCAAGGTTATGTAATGGTCACTATGTTCCTCAACCGGCATTATGAATTAGAGGTCTCTGTCATGTTATTGATTAATCACTGAACCCTATGTCTGTTTCCTGCTGAACATGTAAAACAAGAACATAGTAAACAAGTCATTGCATTCACCTTGGTACATGTATCAAATACCAATTGTCCTTCTCCTTCCTAGTCCTCATCAGTATCACAGTCCACATCAGAACAGTCAGAATCGTTCTCAAATGTTTAATCTTCTACCTTCTGATTTTCACATATCTGGAGGGGGCACATATAAGTGCATTTGAAGCCATTCACTATACATGGACATCTGGTACACATTTCCGCTTGCACTGGCATGCAAGAAGCTCCAGTACAGCATCAGGAGCAACCTGCCCGTGTATCCAATCCAAGTCAAGGCCCCCATCAGCTCTCTTGATCTATCCATGGCCGTCTGGTTCAGGAATGTCAGGCATTGGCAGCAATGCCCCCCGCCTGACTCCGTCTTGGTAATTTGCACGCTGTATGTGCTGCTTGAGACTGTCTTCACATGGGGGGAGTGTGCTGGAATCAACTTCTCCTCTCTTCGAAAGAAACATTTCATGTCGGAGAATGTTCACTTTGCATGTTTTTGAAGAAGCAGCATACATGCGACACGTGAACTCCTGCAATTTGCTTGTTAGCGATTGATCCACGTTCCAGGATGTTCCAAGCTGCACAAATGCATCAATTGCTACTTCGTCGTTTTTCAGTTGTTTCAGAGGGCCTGTCTTCCCTCGGCCAGCAAAGGCACTTACAGTGTCACAGCCTGTAAAGGCATGGACAGCAATCAAGGCCTGTGACAACTTATCTCCCAACACTGCCCTCAGTTTCCTAATGTCCATGTATCGCACCCTAGTTAAAGTTCCCCCTTTCTGATAAAGGGAAGCAGGTATTTTTTTGGCGAATGCAATGAGGAGCACAAACACGTCAGTGTCCTCTGATACAACTATGACTGAGGTATATCCTTAGTCAGATGCATGTTTTGTTGCATGCAGAAGAATCCGTGTGTCTGCCTCTTCTTGAGAGGACTTCAGATCATTGACAAGGGACGCGCCCATCTGACCAATGCGCCAACACTTCTGACCACATGTGACGAATATTGTTTTTTGGCCAATCATTGACTTGCTCTTATTGGACTTCCATTCCTCTGTGATGAATTCAATCAGCATGGTCTTATTTTGGGCTTCGGGGAGGAAACTTCGCCACTGTTTGACCTTGTGACCTGTGGCAAGACTTCTGAATTTCACACCAGACCCAGAGCCCCGATTCACTCGTTCTGCATCTTTGATTGAACCTTCTCGATAAACATCGAACACAACATCGACCCTGTCGCATTGGTCTCCTTCGCGAATAACTATCGTCAACACTGTCTTGGCAATGTCACCGAAGGTTTTTTGGTTACCATCCAATTTCTGTACAATGCTCATACCATATTCGATGCATGCTGATTTTTCGGTGAAAACTTCAACCACTGGAACGTTCTGTGCTATGTCATGCATGAATTTAGCCTTGTCAGTTTTTCTGAGTGACCTATCAGCATTTGCAAGCGCCCACGGAATTAGGTCAAGATGATAGCTTAGAACTTTTTTCATCTCAAATGTTCGTGTCTGGGCAACAACAATGATATGTCCAAAGAGTTTTCTGTCAGCTTTGAGGACAATTTCCAGTGCAACGCAACGCAACGCAACGCAACGCAACGCAACGCAACGCAACGCAACGCAACGCAACGCAACGCAACGCAACGCAACGCAACGCAACGCAACGCAACGCAACGCAACGCAACGCAACGCAACGCAACGCAACGCAACGCAACGCAACGCAACGCAACGCAACGCAACGCAACGCAACGCAACGCAACGCAACGCAACGCAACGCAACGCAACGCAACGCAACGCAACGCAACGCAACGCAACGCAACGCAACGCAACGCAACGCAACGCAACGCAACGCAACGCAACGCAACGCAACGCAACGCAACGCAACGCAATGCAGTTCATTATACATCCGCTAATAATGCTAATACATTTGCACTACTGCAGTATTAAGACAGCAACCGACAACCAAAAGCCACAGTCAATGCAGCAGTCATTTGAAACATTGAGAACATGTATGACTAATAATTTAGATCTCTCTAGGGGATGGACAGTATCTACGGCGTTGATGTTTGTGAACTAAGTGGTGCGGACTCAGATAGGTCGGTTTCATGAGGGAGTGGACTAATCTGTAATTTGGTTGACTGCTGCATAGTTGTTTCAACGATACGACATAGGTAGACAGAAATGGAAGAGGGAAGGGAGAGGGAAGGGGTGCCGTTGGAAAATGTCGCAATACCTTCAATATCTCCGCACCGGTGGGTCGGCTACATTGATACCACTGGTGACACAGGAATACGATGATGGAATATAGCGACATTTTGTCACCGGAATCTAAGGAGGGGATTCCGTTGAAGAAATCGCTTCACAATATTACAACGCTACTACGTATATATATATATATATATATATATATATATATATATATATATATGTAATCGCAATGGTGTTAAATGTCACCAAAGTTTTCGGGGTACGTGCTCCGAGTCCCTACTCTGCAATGCAGTGAATCACCCCCTTCAGTATGTTCTGCATAGATCTCTGAACGGTCTTCGGGTGTATTAATATGTCGTGTCAAATATAAGAAGCCTTCAGGCATCCGATGTGTAATACGGTTTGCGGATTAGCTGTTGATGTTATCTTTCCTTTAAAGTGTTGACATTATACATGTATCAGCCACATTCACGTGCGCCTTCTATAAATTGAAATGGTGCAAAGCAAACAGTTGTGTAGGCATTGATTTATAGGTAACCAATATGCACATTTAATATATATTACTTCAAACTTTATATTCCTTCCTTATACAACGTTGGTTGATATACGTATTGACACTTAGAGAAATGTGACGTCATATGTTCGTACAGACGCCATTCAAGCCATTGCTGTGGACCCCACACATGGGTACGTCTACTGGAGCAACCAGCCCAACATCAGCCGGGCGAAACTGAATGGATCTGTCAGCGAAGAAATAATTACTGGTAAGTTCGTGTAAGTTATTGGTATAACTATTATAATCATTAATACTCCTTTCCATCTTTGTCTGTGCAGCCGCTAGCTTGTTCTTTGCTTGGGTGGTCAGTGCACATGTTTACGTGCTTATGGCATTGCTGGAAGTACGCATGATATGTACATTTATCTCTTCAAGCATGTCCCAATGTAATTCTTGAAGACTCACTGCCGTACTCCTCTCATGATGTTGACCTTGTTGTTTTCTTTGTATATGTGGACCGTCAACGAACTATTAGTCTAAATGTCCTTCAAGCGTTCGATGTACACATCTTCTATCCCCTGTACGAGACCAGTACTGTTTGAGTTTGCACTGAGACGGAACCTTTCTCGTCGTTGATGAATTCGATGCAGAGTGGGATATGATATTGTTTTCTCTGATCTTTCAGTTGGTTTAAGACGATGATGTGGTATGTCGTTGAGTATCTGCTTCAGAGTCCAGCTTGGTTGTATTTCCTAATATCCTCTAATTTTTTTGTTTCATGTTGTTGCATATTTCTGCTTACTACATTCGTTGTATACCGTCGCCGTTTTCCACCCATTCTCGTCGTTCAGTCATGAGTGCTCCTGTTGGTGACTTTCGATTATAGTTGTTTTTTGATTGTCTTGGTTACTCTTAACGCACTTTGTTGGATCATGTCTGTGATGGTTTTGCTCAACGTGTCGATGTCGTCAAGTTCCTGTAGTGTCTCGAATTGGTTTCACAATTGGAGTTGTTATTTGACCTTCTTTGGTCGCATTTATACGGAATCTACTCTGACCAATATAGGAATATACATTCCGAACATGTCAGGCCACCTTACAATTCCCTGCACACCTGCAAAACCACCTAACACCCACGTAACAACGACGAGGCGGAGCTGTAATATATCAGTATATTCGATCGTTGCTATTGTCAAAGCATGTGCGTAAAGATACGATCTATTCTGTTGACATGTACATTGTGGCCATTATTAACAATTAAATATACAACGTTAGCCACAAACACAGTGACTGTGCAACCACACACCCATTGGTTTAACGATAGCATACGATTGAAAAACTGTGTTAGACATCAGCTGGAACGAAGATGAAGAATATCCAGATTGGACTATGACAAGCTGACTTACTGACGTTAGTACCAGCTTGTCAGGTCATCCATACACCGTGAAAAATTGGAATACCACAAGAGTAAAATCGCCGATGCATCCGGTGACAAGAAAACAGCTGTTCAAGATTGTCGCCATGCTCCTACACACTGATTGTGACACTCCACATCCGCCAAAGACGCTTCAGAGTAGTCTTCGGATTTAGTCTTAGAACAAAGTATCGAAAATCCGGTTCGAACTTATTTAAAATGTTACCATCATAGACATCTACACTGGCGGTGAACCCGAAACATGTATACTGACTGCATTTGAGTCAGCCACTGAAACGGAACTTCGAGTACATTTGAAGTCGTCGGTGGTTAAATCCTGTGTACTTAGCCGATAACCAACATGGCAGCTTGGATATGTCACGACTAGTGTTCCCATGTCTTTAAGACCAGGCATAATGCCTTCTGGAACGTGTTGCTACGAAACTGTCGGCTCACATGTCTAAGTATTTTATCTGCGTGCCCAACCAGTCGGCGTACAAGCCAACTCTCTTTATACGGCCCTTGTCTTTGTACAAAAGTACATCATATGTACTATGAACTACCAGAAAGTAGTCATAATATTGATTCGGGACTTGTCTGCAGAGCGCAGTGGCTCAGGGGTAGAGCTTCGGACTCTCGACTACGAGAACCCGGGTTCAAATCCTGGCTGCGGTCTTAAAACCTTGGGCAAGTGTTTTCAGTCTACATTGCTTCAGTTCACTCAGCTTAATTAAATGAGTACCTGACAATAGACAGTGGTGGATATGTGTACGAGCAGCCGTCGCGCATTAATTTTAGCATATATTGCTGGATGCTTCCCAGAGAAGCCGAAATGGTGTCTGAGTGAACCGGTCTGTCAGGAAAGTAAAGTGTAAAGCGCTTTGGACGGTCCTGAGGACTGGATACTGCGCCATATAAGAACTTGCCTTTTTTCTACTGCATTTGATACTTGGAAAACAATGTAATGTTGCATAGCCTGTCACATTATGTTGGAATTGACCAAGTTGCGCTAGACTGGTCTTAAGCCGTATCTGAGTGGCACATATTAGTTTGTCCAAATACTTTTTTCTTCGTCACCTGCTTGCCCTCTTACGTGTGGGGTCCTCAAGTTTCTGTACTTGGTCCGAAGGTGTTCGCTATTGATGCAACACCACTATCGAAAATATTTCGTAACAGCAAATTAATGTCACATTTTTATGCTGATAACACTCAATTTGATATTACAGTGACAACCCGTCTGGAGGACAAGGTTATGTTCTCAGTCATAAGTTATTATCTATGCAGCATAACTATCAAAAATAATTCCTAACAACAACATGATGTAACTTCTTTATGCTGAGGACAGTTATTGGACAATATGTAAAACAAATCAGGATATGGATGAAAATAACAACAAACACATATGATAGCAGCAGTAGCCTTCTCATTTGAATGGAGCGCATGTGAGGCCAGTAATCAAAACGCCAAGCCTAGAAAAGGATATCTTGAACATTCAAAATAATATTGACGAAGAAGCTGAAAAGCTTCTTATAAGTACTATTCAGAATACCATTGGACCATTCATAATACAATTCAGTCAAGTACCATTCAGATACAACTGAACATAATTCCTAGTATCATTCAAGTACCATTCAACTGTTTATATACACAGACCACGAAGTACAATTGAAGTACCATTCAAATACCATTGACTATTATACCCCCTAGGACCATTCAAATACCATTCAAATACCATTCAAATACCATTATATACACAGACCACCAAAGTACCATTGAAGTACCAGTCAAATACCATTGGCAATTATACCCCCTAGGACCATTCAAATACCATTCAAATAACATTCAACAGTTTATATACACAGACCACCAAAGTACCATTGAAGTACTATTCAAATACCATTGGCAATTATACCCCCTAGGACCATTCAAAGTACCATTCAAATACCATTCAAATCCCAATGGCCATTATACCCCCTAGTACCATTCAATAGTATTTGAATTTTTTTTTTTGGTAAGGGGTGTCCACTCTGTCATACTTGTCTAGGACAATAAAACATGTTGTTGCTGCGAAACTGTCGCCCACATGTCTAAGTATTTTATCTGCTATCTCAACCATTCCACGTACAAACCAACTCTCTTTATACGACCCTTGTCTTTGTACAACTTTATGTACTATGAACTATCAGAAAGTAGTCATAATGTTGCTTCTGGACTTGTCTACTGCAGTTGATACTTGGATAACAATGTAATGTTGCATAGACTGTCACGTTATGCGTGAATTGTTCAAACTGCGCTAGACTGGTCTTAAGTCGTATCTAAGTGGCACATATTAGTTTGTCCACATTAATTTTTCTTCGTCACCTGCTTGCCCTCTTACGTGTGGGGTCCTCAAGGTTCTGTAACTGGTCCGCAGGTGTTCTCCATTGATGCATCCCCTCTGTCGGAAATCTTTCGGATCAGCATTATGATGACACATTTGTTATGCTGATGACACTCAAATTGAAATCACAGTGAAACCCCGTCTTGAGGGCAAGGTTATGTTCTCAGTCATAAATTATTCTCTATGCAGCATCACCATCGAGAATCATTCCAAACAACAATATGACGTCACATGTTTATGTTGAGGATAGTTATTGGTCAATGCGTACACAAAAATCAGGATATGGATGTAAATAACAACAAACAAATCTGACAGCAGCAGCGGCGACAGAGTAAGTCATGGATGCATTTGTAACAAGCAAACTCGATGTTGGCAGTGCACTGCTATAGGGACTGCCTCTGAAGCAAATACAGCAGTTTCAGAAAATGCATAACTGAGCAGCTCGCATGATTGACAGCGTCATGAAATATAGCCATGCTACAGCGCTGCTTGTGAAGTTGCACTGGCTGTCGATAACAGTGCGAGTGTTATTCAATACCCAGCTACCAACTCATCGAGCACTGACTGGCCATGCGCCTGAGTACATTAAACAACGTGTAAGCGGACGTCAGGCGGTTAGGTCGCTGCGCTTAAGCGAATATTTTTTTGCCATCACACTGCGTTCCTGAGTTGTAGCCTCTTACACTAACATCTATGGCCACTGCTGCTTTTCAAGTACCGCTATAGACTAACACATATTCAAGGACTTTTTGTACAACGCTGTGGGCAACGAATGTTGGATCAGGGTTGTATAGATGTCAAGATTATGGTTGGTATCTGCGACTGATAAGATAGACGGTATGTACAAAGTACGCAATTGGAAACTGTACACAAAAACACGGGGGTAGTTCGAATAGTTGTAATAATGTTATAATTGTTTGTGATAATATGTGTAATTAGTTGTAGCAGTATGTTTCCAGTGATCATGCATCCCCAGATACCCCAAAGGAGGGATGAAATAAATACGAAACATAAATCAAAATAGTAAACAGCGACAGCTAAGCGAGTCTTAGTGATGATTTAAAATAAATGTATGTACCATTTTCGTACGCTTTTTGTGTGAAATGTGTTTATGTTACCATTAATACATAATAATAAGGCTATGTTTACTATTTCGAAGCGCATTTTCTTGATACATTCCTTCAATGTTCATCTCTACCTATAATCACGCAAGTGTATGCACGTGCATGTGTGTGACTGTGCATACACATACACGCTTATGAATTATATTTTTGTGTCAAACCGACGAAGGTAGTAAGAACATTAACATTAATAATATTATTTGTCATTTTTCATCGTCCTCTGCTTACTATTATAGATGTCGGACTCGTGCTTGGACTCGCTGTTGACCCGGGCGCTGGCAAACTGTACTTTTCAAGATATGACGATAGCAAAGTTGAAGTTGCCAATCTCAACGGCAGCGGGAGACGAACGTTCATTTCGTACGAGGATCCTAGTAAGGCAATGGGACTTGCCCTAGACCTGACTGACGGGTAAGTGAACACCCGCTAGTGTTGCTTTCTCCTCAATTCGTTTTAACTTAAACGAAACAGCAGACATGTGTACATGTTATACCTGTTGGGCTACAATATTATGTGTAAAGTATTAAGCTATATATATATATATATATATATATATATATATATATATATATATATATATATATATATATATATATATATATATATATATATAAACATTGTGTCAATTGTGTTTAAATGTTGAACTTAAATAAAAGTATTTTTTAAATAAAAGGAAAACTAAATACATGGTTCTAAATATGCTTAATAACCGAATGCAAACTCTTACACCGAAAATGTATGATGTATATATTGAAAGAACACATGACTTTAACTCTCGAGGATTGAATTTAGACGTTTAGACATCTACATTGAAGAATCCACAAGGAAAAATATCAAATAAGTGTTCAAAAATAGTTAGCATATTAAACAGGTTAAAACAAATATTACCATTATACTTAAAAGTGTTATTATATATCACCTTAATAATAGTTGCATTATGATTTGAGGATATCCAGTAAATAGATTCAGTATATGCATAAACAACTACTTTCTTATTTAATAAACCGGCGATTAATACAAAATTGTTATACATGTCAACTGAATAAATAAATGCAATATTATGAAATGTTCATTAATATTACCGCACACTTTCTCACTTCAAGCAAACACTTCCAAATAACCATGACGTAAACACCGTGTATAAAGGATCATATTAATTTAACCACGGTATTATGGTGGAGCCAATGACTGCGACATTAATATGTTAATAAGAGCTACCTACCCCAGTTTGTAAAAGTTATATGACTCTGGTACTTTTGTGTACAACAATAATTACTACAAGTACACACCATTAAGTGTATTGTCGGTCTACCGTATAGGCTAATACCCGTATGTGAATATGTAATAGATGTATGTGTATATAATTTTGGTATGAATGTATTCACGAAATTGACACATTATTTTCCCATTAAACATTATGGTTATGATATTGTATTTAAAAGTGTATGTTGTTCTCTATCTTTCCGCCTTTTCACTCATCTGCAGATGGTTGTTTCTTGCACATCGGTTACCCAACGAGATCCAGAAGGCGAGGCTGAGGGACGGTGTCATTGTAACACGGATTGCAGGAGAGCCTGTCGATTATGGTCCCTATGGAATAATTGTAGACAGCCGTGACAAGACAATCTTCTGGACAGAATCCAGTGAGTGTTGCATGCATTTTGGATCATATCCAAGATATGTACTTATTATATTGTTACAATAATCACAAGCATTGACACACACGCTTATGTACACACAGTATTAAGACGACGAAATGTTTAATAGCACAATTTATGTCAAACGTTTTGTTAAACGTATCATTTTAATAGTAAACTAACTTTAGCTGTGTCGTGACACACGATCATACACATGCACATGTAAATGCACACAAAAACACACGCAGAACAATAACACACACACACACACATATATATATATATATATATATATATATATATATATATATATATATACATATATATATATATATATATATATATATATATATATATATATATATATATATATATGTTACAGGTTGTATGTTGTATGTTTTGTGTTCTATGTTTAAAATATTGTATGATGTATGTTGTAGTTTATATGTCATTAGGTATATGAATTATTATATATTACATATTTCAAATTACTTATATCGTAGTGTATGCCATATATAATATAATATGATATGATATGATATGGTATGGTATGGCATGGCATGGCATGGCATGGCATAGCATAGCATAGCATAGCATAGCATAGCATAGCATAGCATAGCATAGCATAGCATAGCATAGCATAGCATAGCATAGCATAGCATAGCATAGCATAGCATAGCATAGCATAGCATAGCATAGCATAGCATAGCATAGCATAGCATAGCATATTAAAAATAGTATAGTATAGTATAGTATAGTATAGTATAGCATAGCATAGCATAGCGTAGCGTAGCGTAGCGTAGCGTAGCGTAGCGTAGCGTAGCGTAGCGTAGCGTAGCGTAGCGTAGCGTAGCGTAGCGTAGCGTAGCGTAGCGTAGCGTAGCGTAGCGTAGCATAGCATAGCATAGCATATCATAGCATAGCATAGCATAGCATAGCATAGCATAGCATAGCATAGCATAGCATAGCATAGCATAGCATAGCATAGCATAGCATAGCATATTAAAAATAGCATAGCATAGCATAGCATAGCATAGCATAGCATAGCATAGCATAGCATAGCATAGCATAGCATAGCATAGCATAGCATAGCATAGCATAGCATAGCATAGCATAGCATAGCATAGCATAGCATAGCATAGCATAGCATCGCATCGCATAGCATAGCATAGCATAGCATAGCATAGCATAGCATAGCATAGCATAGCATAGCATAGCATAGCATAGCATAGCATAGCATAGCATAGCATAGCATAGCATAGCATAGCATATTAAAAATAGTATAGCATAGCATAGCATATTAAAAATAGTATAGTATAGCATAGCATAGCATAGCATAGCATAGCATAGCATAGCATAGCATAGCATAGCATAGCATAGCATAGCATAGCATAGCATAGCATAGCATAGCATAGCATAGCATAGCACAGCACAGCACAGCACAGCACAGCACAGCACAGCACAGCACAGCACAGCACAGCACAGCACAGCACAGCACAGCACAGCACAGCTCAGCACAGCACAGCACAGCACAGCACAGCACAGCACAGCACAGCACAGCACAGCACAGCACAGCACAGCACAGCACAGCACAGCACAGCACAGCACAGCACAGCACAGCACAGCACAGCACAGCACAGCACAGCACAGCACAGCACAGCACAGCACAGCAGAGCACAGCACAGTACAGTATAGAATAGTATAGTTGAGGAAGCGGCGTGCGCTGCGCTGCGCTGCGCTGCGCTGCGCTGCGCTGCGCCGCGCCGCGCCGCGCCGCGCCGCGCCGCGCCGCGCCGCGCCGCGCCGCGCCGCGCCGCGCCGCGCCGCGCCGCGCCGCGCCGCGCCGCGCCGCGCCGCGCCGCGCCGCGCCGCGCCGCGCCGCGCCGCGCCGCGCCGCGCCGCGCCGCGCCGCCCTGCCCTGCGCCGCGCCGCGCCGCGCCGCGCCGCGCCGCGCCGCGCCGCGCCGCGCCGCGCCGCGCCGCGCCGCGCCGCGCCGCGCCGCGCCGCGCCGCGCCGCGCCGCGCCGCGCCGCGCTGCGCTGCTGCGTCCCGTCCCGCGACGCGACGCGACGCGACGCGACGCGACGCGACGCGACGCGACGCGACGCGGCCCGGCCCGGCCCGGCTCGCCTCGCCTCGCCTCGCCTCGCCTCCCCTCGCCTCGCCTCGCCTCGCCTCGCCTCGCCTCGCCTCGCCTCGCCTCGCCTCGCCTCGCCTCGCCTCGCCTCGCCTCGCCTCGCCTCGCCTCGCCTCGCCTCGCCTCGCCTCGCCTCGCCTCGCCTCGCCTCGCCTCGCCTCGCCTCGCCTCGCCTCGCCTCGCCTCGCCTCGCCTCGCCTCGCCTCGCCTCGCCTCGCCTCGCCTCGCCTCGCCTCGCCTCGCCTCGCCTCGCCTCGCCTCGCCTCGCCTCGCCTCGCCTCGCCTCGCCTCGCCTCGCCTCGCCTCGCCTCGCCTCGCCTCGCCTCGCCTCGCCTCGCCTCGCCTCGCCTCGCCTCGCCTCGCCTCGCCTCGCCTCGCCTCGCCTCGCCTCGCCTCGCCTCGCCTCGCCTCGCCTCGCCTCGCCTCGCCTCGCCTCGCCTCGCCTCGCCTCGCCTCGCCTCGCCTCGCCTCGCCTCGCCTCGCCTCGCCTCGCCTCGCCTCGTCTCGTCTCGTCTCATCTCATCTCATGTCATGTTATGTTATGTTATGTTATATGTATGTAAATATCAACATAGAAACACAACACATATAATATTGATACCAATAACAACAATACGTAAAATAATATCATATTATAAGACACAATTACACGCACAAGCACACATACACACAATCCCCCACACACCAGACACGCGCACATGATGAATTAAATTAGTCTGAAAATATGCGTCTTTGGGACATGCGTGAATAGGCATGTCCGAATGTCCGATGTATAGTATTATTTAGCATAAAACAATGCGTATATACTGTAGACATTCATTATTGCAGCTGCTAAACATCTGTGCCGAAGCGACTACCTAGGACAGAACGTCACTCTTTTCCACACAACAAGCAGTCATCCCACGCATTTGGCCTGTGCATATCCTTACTTCTACTATGCGCAGGAAAATCCATCAAGGTAGTATCGATTATGTTATGAAATTGTGCATTAACATTATCACCGACATATGTCGTTTGTTATTCGTGGGTCAAATGCCTATTGAATAATATCCGATAAAGCAGTAGAATGTGTTTACATTAAAAGGGCGTTTTAAAACCTCAAGTTAAGGATCGATTTGTTCTTTAACTTGAGGTTTGCGTCCCTCTTATCTCCCCATGTTCTTACTGCCAGTTTTTTTAAATGCACTGTACACACGTTTTTGTATTATATACATATATCCAATGAATTATACTGTCACAAAATGCAGATATTTTGTGACTTGGATCTACGTGTTCAGAAACCTACAAGTTCACTACCATCGAATCATTCTCCACCGGCGTTTCTAAAGTGGTCGCAACCTATGTGTTAGTAATGCATGCACGATTTATGCGTTATACAACAGACGAAAATGGCGACGGTTGACACGTTTATCGTTGTTTGACCAATTGCTTTTATTGGCTTTACTGGACCTGAAGATGTAATGCTTTTGTAACTATAGATTTAACTCGATCTAAAGTAAACCCTTGGGATTAAGCAACATGTTGCTCGTGTGATATGCAATGTAGAGGATGCAAATGGATAATTATATTTCCATTCCCACAAGCCGTATGTCCGTGTTCAAAGTGGGGTTTACATTTGCGCTGTTCCCACAGCCGACGCAGTAGCAACTACTATTGGTATCACTTCATAAGTTGGCTCCATTCCCATCCAAGTGAGTGGAGACGATCAGCCATGGGTACTGTATCGCAGCAACGTCTCCTGTCTTGCGAGGATGTTTGATATTAAACACTGTGAACGTTTCTGATAAAACTGAACTATAGTGAACTAAACCGAATATTCATAATCATGCTTCGTAGAGAGAGTTATAGGCGCAGCTCCAAATATGGTACACGGAATTATTTTATCAATAAGGTGTCAGGGTAATACGTTTTTAATCAAACATATTTATAATGAAATGTAGGCAAGTAATTACATTAAATACTAATTTTGAATGATTTAGTTAAAAAAATGGCATGCGTTGCAAAGGGTTAAATATTGTTCTGTGAAATGTTCCTCTCCACAGGTATAACCACGTGGACGTGACGAAGACGTCGAACACCTGTATCAATACATAATAACAGGGGACGTGTTTGTATATTGTGTGTAAGTGTAATGATTGGCAGCTTGTGGAGGCAGTTGCAGCATTTACGCCATAAGTTCATTCGGGCTGACGTTGTGATATTTGTAATTCATAGATCATCTTTTTCAGCATATCTTCGATTAAACTCGGCGAATCTGACAAACCTGAAGTTGACGTTGGGGACTACGAAGGCAAGAGACATGTCATAGCGGTGATGTATGAATCATGTAAGCGAAAATTATATGTCATTGATTCGCGTTTACTTATGTAGTTATTATATATGTCTGTATAAGAAATAAACGATTGTCGGTATGTTTAGGCGTGCTTTGTAGAGCGCGTTATTTCCCAGGTAAATAAATATAAGTGTTCCCGTAAGAACACACCCGTTGATATTTAATAATATGTAACATATTCGTGACAAAGTGCGTTGGTTGGTTCTAATTATTTGGCCGAAGTGGCAGCAATGTAATACAAACCATGGAAAATGTCATACCGTTTTCGATAAATGTGAATAAGACCACAACTGCACCATTACAAGTTATCAATATGTCACTCTTTCATTTAAAATACTCATGTGTATGTAAAATAAAAACTGCATCATTGTAGCACAGAGATCGACTGGTCACCGTCGGTTCTCATTTGATGATAGTCATCCATTGCATGTACCGCGTGAACCTGATGAATTATATACATGTTAATGTACGGTGTATTGATTTTGTATATATATATATATATATATATATATATATATATATATATATATAGGTATATATATACATATATTTATATTTATATGTATATATATATATATATATATACATTTGTATATACATATACAGCTGTATCTGTTTTATATATATATATATATATATATATATATATATATATACAATATATATATATATATACATATATATATATATATATTATATATATATATATATGTATATATATATATATATATATATATATATATATATATATATATATATATATTACTTTTGTTGCAGACAAGTGTGCCAGCAGTCCGTGCCAACATAAGGGCACATGCACCTACGACCTGACGAAGTACACGTGCACTTGTGTCGCTGGTTACAAGGGCATCAATTGCGAAAGTGGTAGGTCGATGTATTTCGTAATGACAGGTACTAGGTATTGTTCAAATATATGCAGAATTGAACTTTATTGCTACAGAATTGAACTTTAGTGAGTGCATCGTATATACTGATATAAAGTGTTACTGACTTTTCATTAGGGGCCGGTGTCCTGAAGCCTAGTTAAAGTTAGTTAGCGGACACAACTTATCGTAATTTATTCTTCTTCCTCCTCTTATTACTCATCTTTTTTATTTCTTCGCTCTCTCCATCCCAGGCGGTTTCAGGCCAGGGCTTGAATTCAAGCTAAGTACTCGCCAGTCCGTTATATAATATGTTGCCTGACTATTGTTTCTTCCTGGTTTTATCTTTCACACCATCATGCCATATAGTGTACAGTCGTTGCATGCACTACGAACATTCCAATCTGCTTAATCAAGTCTGCCCCCCGGCATCAAAACCAATGCAGTCGTATTACACTGATCAGCTATTGGCGGACTTTCTTGTGCCGTCTTGGATTGTCATCGCAGCAAATTATTATAAACCCCTAATTGCGCGCAGTGTCGATAAACTACATAAGTAATTGCAAGAATATCTGTATACGAATAATTTGGAATGTTCTTGAAATAACCTTAACACTATTTGATAACACAGCACTCTTGTCAGATTTGTAGGAATTTGTAGTGACTGAAAATTGAATGTTGGGAGTTTCCTAACATAGCGTGGAAGTTCCGGTGGTTTAACATATTTTGGGGTATAATCCACAATTGAGTCCTAGGCGCGACAACACATATGCACCCATGAGATGTAACAGTATGATAGTCAAATGGGGAGATACACATCAATACACCTGTGATATTGAAGAACCGTGTTAAGATTCATCATTACAGGAATGCGCACTGGCATTCGCCGTTATGTCCTGAACGTGATTCCAAGTTCAAAGTATTGTACACAATGATTACATATTTATTCACAAAATATCGTTCTCGTAGTTGAACCCCTTTGAGATTGGAATTATGAAAAACTCCCATGTAGTTTAAATTAATGTTACACGGAATGAAAGAAAAGGAAGAAGGGTCTATGAATGTCTTTGTAATAAGGAAACCATAGTTATGGAGTCTAGGTAATAGAATTGTGTCACGAATATTACGTTGCTTTTCGCAAAACTATCTTCTACTCGTACAAACAACAATTTCTTTCATTCTTAAGGAAACTACCTGTTTACGTTAGCAACGAACTGTTACAGCGATGCTGCTGCCTGAGCTGGACCCTCCCGTCTCCAAGGATGTGTCGGTGCGTTTAGTTGACGAAGACAACGACACCTGCTTGGTCCTGGATGAAATGGAGATGTATACATTCTCGCCGTCGTCGAATCAGTGGCTGCCACAACCGCAGAATGCATGCTGGAGGTCGGGACTCGTCATCAAGACACGTGTGCCTCGGTCCATCGATGGACCGTTCAAGGTAACACTCACCGGACATCGTCTCGTGTGCTCCAAACCACACATCACGGTGATGACAAGGCGCACGAAGCGCCCAAACTGCGGTCTGGTGTCAGGAAACTACCACATCTGTCGGCTGAGCGGAGTCACTGCCCCGGAAGCTAGTGGTCTGACCACGTGCGTGGCAGAGTGCCAGTACACGCAGGACAAAACCAAGTACGTCATAACGGAAATCCCGAACAAGAACGAAGGCTGGAAGTTGTGCGAGCTCACCATCGAGTGACCGGAGAGATAAAGAGATAACGTACACGAATAGCACCACGTACGTTCATTTATAAATGTCAACTTTAATAGTTCCATGGATACTTGTGACAAGATTTGATAGACCATATACTAACCAGCAGAACAAACAAATATAGTACCGTTAGGTAAACATACCTAAAAGGAGTGTCCTGTTCATGTTTATTGTAAATTCATGTTATGCTGCATATATTCTATATTCTTATAATTGTTGGAGTTGCCACACTGATTTCAAAATAACGATCTGATATCATAAGAAATGATGTGACACATTCGAAGTGACGCACATACCTCTCATATTAGTAATTGGATTTGAATAAACGCCTTCAACGATGTTCGCTGTCTTGTAAGCAGCTTCCTTCCGAAATATAAAACGTCTGCAAAATCGTAAGTGGAAACACATTTGGGGCAGGATATCATAAGAGGTATTTGTATTATACGACACGACTGTACGATAACAACGAGCGAACACATTCCCTTTAATGACTGCGTGTGGCAGGTTGTACTATTTAAATTACAACATTATATTCAGTTGCCATACAGAAGGAAATTGCAACTGAGACTAACTGAGGTAGCGGGAAAAGGGCAGTAATTAGGGAGGGAAATTAAGAGGGCATAGATTGGGATATGGGTAACCTCAATGCATCACCTGTATGCTACATGTTACTGGTACGTTTTCTGTCACCCGTGTACCTTAAATCAATCGAATACAATGGGTATCAAATCACACTAATTGGCTGACAGATAAAATATTTCTCACAAAGCTTTTAATTATTAACCTTAGAAACACAGGACGTTGCGCACAATAAAAACAGCTTTATTATTACGAGAACGGTAAATGCCGTGGGTATTATCTGCGAGGTAACATACCACACATGTTGCAAATACAGCCGATACATAAACACACACCAACGCGCACGCGCACGCGCACGCGCACGCGCACGCGCACGCGCACGCGCACGCGCACGCGCACGCGCACGCGCACGCGCACGCGCACGCGCACGCGCACGCGCACGCGCACGCGCACGCGCACGCGCACGCGCACGCGCACGCGCACGCGCACGCGCACGCGCACGCACACGCACACGCACACGCACACGCACACGCACACGCACACGCACACGCACACGCACACGCACACGCACACGCACACGCACACGCACACGCACACGCACACGCACACGCACACGCACACGCACACGCACACGCACACGCACACGCACACGCACACGCACACGCACACGCACACGCACACGCACACGCACACGCACACGCACACGCACACGCACACGCACACGCACACGCACACGCACACGCACACGCACACGCACACGCACACGCACACGCACACGCACACGCACACGCACACGCACACGCACACGCACACGCACACGCACACGCACACGCACACGCACACGCACACGCACACGCACACGCACACGCACACGCACACGCACACGCACACGCACACGCACACGCACACGCACACGCACACGCACACGCACACGCACACGCACACGCACACGCACACGCACACGCACACGCACACGCACACGCACACGCACACGCACACGCACACGCACACGCACACGCACACGCACACGCACACGCACACGCACACGCACACGCACACGCACACGCACACGCACACGCACACGCACACGCACACGCACACGCACACGCACACGCACACGCACACGCACACGCACACGCACACGCACACGCACACGCACACGCACACGCACACGCACACGCACACGCACACGCACACGCACACGCACACGCACACGCACACGCACACGCACACGCACACGCACACGCACACGCACACGCACACGCACACGCACACGCACACGCACACGCACACGCACACACACACACACACACATATCATAAGCAAATACATTGTATTAATGCTGCTTGTTGAGTAACACCGCATTCGCAAGTTGCATAATTTCGTATAGTCACCAACTGTGTATGTTTGCGTTGAGACGTCCAACTCCCGTTCGCATGCGATTGAACTTCGCGCAATCCTCACGCGGGAGGTCGGAACCATCGCAGAGCATAAATGGTTCAGTGATATACGTATGTAGGGAGGTTGTTTTAAACACCCTGTTTTCCGCTGTTGTGGTTTCGTTGTGGCCAGGACGTGTCGTGAGTTCATGTACCTGACTGTTAAAATATGTCGTGACTTCGAACGTTGTGTGATATATGGTCAGTGTTTTCGTCTTTTTCTTCAAATACTGGACTGGGTCTTATTTTTGCTTAAACGTGTGCGCTTCGGGGTTGTATATGCCCTAATAAAATGAAAGTTGCTTTATGCGTTGACAATGTCATGTTGTCAGTGATTGAGACGCCAATGTACACTTGTGTGTGGTGTTTCTAGCAGTTTGTCTTGGATGGTGTACGACGTTTCAATATGTGGTTTTCTTTGGCGTTACTATGATTTGTGTTCACTTTCCTGGGTTAACTGCCACTGCTCCAGTGATGACAGATCTGTCTAGTATTTGTTAGTAGTAATGCTTTCAATGATCTGCCAGTCGTTTGAGAACAACTTGGTAAGAGATGTATGTACGAGAGATCCTAGGACGGTGCCCTGGAGCACTCCAATGTGACGTCAACGTGGGTGGAATGTATTCCTTCTAGCAGGATCTGCTCTGCATGGTCTGTCGACCAAGAACGATTTAGTACATTAAAATGAATTGTCCCAAATGCCATTGTAGTCCACTTTATATGTTACTAGCACACCTGCCCCATGCCAGAACTGTAATTGTGCCCCGGTGACCCAGTGACCCGGTGATCCGGTGACCCATTGACCAGTGGCGTAGCCAGAGGGAGGCCAAGGGGCCCGTGCCCCCATCCTGGAAAAAGGTGAATTTTGGTGAAAGGAAGACTAATAACTGTCTGTCTGATTTATATAGAGCCACAACGTACAGTAGGTTTCAGGATTACTGTGTAAGATTTGCTCTCTCAGTCTTACCTTTTCGCAAAAAAGGCATCATTCAAATATGATTAAATTATACATTCTCCCCTTGTGTCGCTAGCTGCAGAATAAGAGTGGACAGAGCTATACAAATTTCATTATTTTTAATGTGCATGACGGCTAAAGGTTATTAAGAATTCAAAATAATAGTTGCCCTGTTACTAAATTAGGGTCAAATTGCATGTTGTTATATTATAATATTCTTGGAAACGAATCCCATTCATATTCAAGAAAATGAAACCAACAATTCCTTTTCCATTATCTTTTTGCTCTCACTTTTATCTGACTACGTTATCTGTCAGCAATTTCCATTTCCGTCTAATAATCATTTCCCAATTATTATCCTACTCTTTATGTGTCATGCTTAATGCAATCTCCCATCGCAATTTCGGTCTTCCTTGCCTCCATGGCTACGCCACTGCCGGTGACACGGTGATCTGGGAATGGTCGATGTATTTCACACTTCAGATATACGACGCGATATACATATGCATTAAAAATTAGAATGTATTAATCAGAGTGGTTTGTGTATTATGCCGAATAAAACAAAATATAAAAGTGAATGCCGTTGTTGTTATCTACGAAGGAAGCACGAACAATTTGAAAATATATATATAGCTTTTCACGACCAGTCATCCAACTAAACGGGCTCCACGTCAGCTTTGAGACTTTGAATCTCAAGGTCAGAAAACTACTCAACAACCGACACACTTATTTAATCTACTACATTCCTCTTATATCTCTAGGATCCTTAGATCATCCGTTTCCAAACAATTTGTAATCCTAAAAATAAGCTGCATATTGGCAAACGAGCTTTCTTTGTGGATGCGCCACCATGGTTGAACCAACTCCCTATTACGATTAAATCTTCTGAAACAATAAACACCTTTCGTACAAAACCGAAAACATATTTGTTTCAAATTGCTTTTCCGCCACAAGTTCACGGCGATTCCGTGCTCCAAAGACAACTTATGACTATCCCTGTGTACGACTAGCCACATTATTTTGTTTGTTGCGCCTCATGCTGCAGTCGTCTCTAACTGATTTCCATAGTAAGTCCCTACTTCAAATACAGAGGATTTAGTACCGTTATTGTCCAATCACAACAGTTCTGCAAATGCCCTTAATAATTTTCAATAAATTCCAACCATGTATTATTTGACACTGGGCTACGAAATATAATATCCGCAGTGTCACAATAACTATTCTTAGAGTAAGCACCTGGATTTAACTAGCTTAATATCGTATGTTTGAAATCACTTGCGTGATTTATCTCCATTTCCTTCCAGCGTTTGCCCATCTATTAAACGGTACTGCGCATAAAACTACCTATAGTATTGTTGTGTCCCCTTTGTTTTTGAAATTGCAGGTTTGGCAGCTACGTATTAACCAATTTTGGCGTTCTTGTTTGTTTCTGGCTTGCTGACGTCGATGGTATTGTTGCTGTTGTGGCTGCTGTCGAGTTTGGGCGACGTTGTTGTTCCTGTAACAGTTGTTTCTGCTGCTGCTGTTCTTCGACATGTGACTGCTGCGTGCACGATCGTTGGAGGCGTAGTTGCTGTTGATGCTGCCGATGGTGGAGGTGTTTTTGCTGCTGTTGGTTCAGCTGTTGGTGGAGGTGGTTCTGCTGCTATTGGTGCTGCTATATCGCCACAGCTGCTGCTACTGCTGTCATATGATTAATGCGGTGGCGCCTCCATAATATTAACAAACGTCGTCATACCAAACGTGTTCTCTATACGACATTTGACATTCGAGTGATTTCGTACCCCTTTCATCGCACGACCCACCTAACGTTGGACTTAGGCTCTCGGTCTTCACAACAGATTTAGTTTCACGTGCGAGTCCAATGAAGACATGCAAAACAGGAGCGATAGTTGATTCGCAGTAAATTGCATAGGTCCGTTTCACGATTAGTTTTAACAGATAAATTTCAGTAAAATCGTATTTGTCCAAAACAATGGTGCAGTAACATGACAACAATTGAACGTTTCTTGATCAACGGTTCTTTCGTAAAGCGAATAGTACAATTTTATAATTTCGGATGTATGGCAATAAAATTACTGCGCCAACTGGTTCGTCCGTTGCAACATTTTCAAACGCGCAAAAAGTCGCCTACAAAGACGCACATTGACTATTGTGGCGAACTGAGGACAGAGTCAGTTTCCACACGCCGGTTAATTGAACAATTAACTACCCACAAACCGCGATAAACTCCTGCATCAGGCAAAGGTTTGTTGTTTGTGATAATTACTTGGGACGTGACCATAGATATCCACCTCGCACACCTTCATATGACTCCCGGGGTATGAATAATAAGAACAAACCTCTAGGGCAGGGCGTCTACCACGTGATGTTGACTGTCTCATCATCAGGAATTAATCCATCGTAATTGTCACACCGCGTGTAGCCGGTGCTACTGAGGGGGGACTGGGCCTGAGTACTTGGTGACGCATGACAAATTGACCACAAAGTTGGCGAGGTGGTATCGTATAAAAGGGTACGCCCTTATTTAATCACTGAATGTTATTATATGTTAATTGTTTACTCGTCACTATTGTTAATGTTGTAGTGATCGGTGTTGTTCTTGCGGGATTAGTAGTAGCAACATTATTAATATAATAACAACGATTGATTATTTTTGTTATTTCATTATTATTATTTGTAATTGTAGTTATTTTTGTTGTAGCTACAACAACAAGAGCAACAACAGCAGCAGTAGTAGTAGAAGTTGTTGCCTATCAGCATTTGCAAGCGCCCACGGAATTAGGTCAAGATGATAGCTTAGAACTTTTTTCATCTCAAATGTTCGTGTCTGGGCAACAACAATGATATGTCCAAAGAGTTTTCTGTCAGCTTTGAGGACAATTTCCAGTGCAACGCAACGCAACGCAACGCAACGCAACGCAACGCAACGCAACGCAACGCAACGCAACGCAACGCAACGCAACGCAACGCAACGCAACGCAACGCAACGCAACGCAACGCAACGCAACGCAACGCAACGCAACGCAACGCAACGCAACGCAACGCAACGCAACGCAACGCAACGCAACGCAACGCAACGCAACGCAACGCAACGCAACGCAACGCAACGCAACGCAACGCAACGCAACGCAACGCAACGCAACGCAACGCAACGCAACGCAACGCAACGCAACGCAACGCAACGCAACGCAACGCAACGCAACGCAACGCAATGCAGTTCATTATACATCCGCTAATAATGCTAATACATTTGCACTACTGCAGTATTAAGACAGCAACCGACAACCAAAAGCCACAGTCAATGCAGCAGTCATTTGAAACATTGAGAACATGTATGACTAATAATTTAGATCTCTCTAGGGGATGGACAGTATCTACGGCGTTGATGTTTGTGAACTAAGTGGTGCGGACTCAGATAGGTCGGTTTCATGAGGGAGTGGACTAATCTGTAATTTGGTTGACTGCTGCATAGTTGTTTCAACGATACGACATAGGTAGACAGAAATGGAAGAGGGAAGGGAGAGGGAAGGGGTGCCGTTGGAAAATGTCGCAATACCTTCAATATCTCCGCACCGGTGGGTCGGCTACATTGATACCACTGGTGACACAGGAATACGATGATGGAATATAGCGACATTTTGTCACCGGAATCTAAGGAGGGGATTCCGTTGAAGAAATCGCTTCACAATATTACAACGCTACTACGTATATATATATATATATATATATATATATATATATATATATATATATATGTAATCGCAATGGTGTTAAATGTCACCAAAGTTTTCGGGGTACGTGCTCCGAGTCCCTACTCTGCAATGCAGTGAATCACCCCCTTCAGTATGTTCTGCATAGATCTCTGAACGGTCTTCGGGTGTATTAATATGTCGTGTCAAATATAAGAAGCCTTCAGGCATCCGATGTGTAATACGGTTTGCGGATTAGCTGTTGATGTTATCTTTCCTTTAAAGTGTTGACATTATACATGTATCAGCCACATTCACGTGCGCCTTCTATAAATTGAAATGGTGCAAAGCAAACAGTTGTGTAGGCATTGATTTATAGGTAACCAATATGCACATTTAATATATATTACTTCAAACTTTATATTCCTTCCTTATACAACGTTGGTTGATATACGTATTGACACTTAGAGAAATGTGACGTCATATGTTCGTACAGACGCCATTCAAGCCATTGCTGTGGACCCCACACATGGGTACGTCTACTGGAGCAACCAGCCCAACATCAGCCGGGCGAAACTGAATGGATCTGTCAGCGAAGAAATAATTACTGGTAAGTTCGTGTAAGTTATTGGTATAACTATTATAATCATTAATACTCCTTTCCATCTTTGTCTGTGCAGCCGCTAGCTTGTTCTTTGCTTGGGTGGTCAGTGCACATGTTTACGTGCTTATGGCATTGCTGGAAGTACGCATGATATGTACATTTATCTCTTCAAGCATGTCCCAATGTAATTCTTGAAGACTCACTGCCGTACTCCTCTCATGATGTTGACCTTGTTGTTTTCTTTGTATATGTGGACCGTCAACGAACTATTAGTCTAAATGTCCTTCAAGCGTTCGATGTACACATCTTCTATCCCCTGTACGAGACCAGTACTGTTTGAGTTTGCACTGAGACGGAACCTTTCTCGTCGTTGATGAATTCGATGCAGAGTGGGATATGATATTGTTTTCTCTGATCTTTCAGTTGGTTTAAGACGATGATGTGGTATGTCGTTGAGTATCTGCTTCAGAGTCCAGCTTGGTTGTATTTCCTAATATCCTCTAATTTTTTTGTCCTCTAATTTTTTTGTTTCATGTTGTTGCATATTTCTGCTTACTACATTCGTTGTATACCGTCGCCGTTTTCCACCCATTCTCGTCGTTCAGTCATGAGTGCTCCTGTTGGTGACTTTCGATTATAGTTGTTTTTTGATTGTCTTGGTTACTCTTAACGCACTTTGTTGGATCATGTCTGTGATGGTTTTGCTCAACGTGTCGATGTCGTCAAGTTCCTGTAGTGTCTCGAATTGGTTTCACAATTGGAGTTGTTATTTGACCTTCTTTGGTCGCATTTATACGGAATCTACTCTGACCAATATAGGAATATACATTCCGAACATGTCAGGCCACCTTACAATTCCCTGCACACCTGCAAAACCACCTAACACCCACGTAACAACGACGAGGCGGAGCTGTAATATATCAGTATATTCGATCGTTGCTATTGTCAAAGCATGTGCGTAAAGATACGATCTATTCTGTTGACATGTACATTGTGGCCATTATTAACAATTAAATATACAACGTTAGCCACAAACACAGTGACTGTGCAACCACACACCCATTGGTTTAACGATAGCATACGATTGAAAAACTGTGTTAGACATCAGCTGGAACGAAGATGAAGAATATCCAGATTGGACTATGACAAGCTGACTTACTGACGTTAGTACCAGCTTGTCAGGTCATCCATACACCGTGAAAAATTGGAATACCACAAGAGTAAAATCGCCGATGCATCCGGTGACAAGAAAACAGCTGTTCAAGATTGTCGCCATGCTCCTACACACTGATTGTGACACTCCACATCCGCCAAAGACGCTTCAGAGTAGTCTTCGGATTTAGTCTTAGAACAAAGTATCGAAAATCCGGTTCGAACTTATTTAAAATGTTACCATCATAGACATCTACACTGGCGGTGAACCCGAAACATGTATACTGACTGCATTTGAGTCAGCCACTGAAACGGAACTTCGAGTACATTTGAAGTCGTCGGTGGTTAAATCCTGTGTACTTAGCCGATAACCAACATGGCAGCTTGGATATGTCACGACTAGTGTTCCCATGTCTTTAAGACCAGGCATAATGCCTTCTGGAACGTGTTGCTACGAAACTGTCGGCTCACATGTCTAAGTATTTTATCTGCGTGCCCAACCAGTCGGCGTACAAGCCAACTCTCTTTATACGGCCCTTGTCTTTGTACAAAAGTACATCATATGTACTATGAACTACCAGAAAGTAGTCATAATATTGATTCGGGACTTGTCTGCAGAGCGCAGTGGCTCAGGGGTAGAGCTTCGGACTCTCGACTACGAGAACCCGGGTTCAAATCCTGGCTGCGGTCTTAAAACCTTGGGCAAGTGTTTTCAGTCTACATTGCTTCAGTTCACTCAGCTTAATTAAATGAGTACCTGACAATAGACAGTGGTGGATATGTGTACGAGCAGCCGTCGCGCATTAATTTTAGCATATATTGCTGGATGCTTCCCAGAGAAGCCGAAATGGTGTCTGAGTGAACCGGTCTGTCAGGAAAGTAAAGTGTAAAGCGCTTTGGACGGTCCTGAGGACTGGATACTGCGCCATATAAGAACTTGCCTTTTTTCTACTGCATTTGATACTTGGAAAACAATGTAATGTTGCATAGCCTGTCACATTATGTTGGAATTGACCAAGTTGCGCTAGACTGGTCTTAAGCCGTATCTGAGTGGCACATATTAGTTTGTCCAAATACTTTTTTCTTCGTCACCTGCTTGCCCTCTTACGTGTGGGGTCCTCAAGTTTCTGTACTTGGTCCGAAGGTGTTCGCTATTGATGCAACACCACTATCGAAAATATTTCGTAACAGCAAATTAATGTCACATTTTTATGCTGATAACACTCAATTTGATATTACAGTGACAACCCGTCTGGAGGACAAGGTTATGTTCTCAGTCATAAGTTATTATCTATGCAGCATAACTATCAAAAATAATTCCTAACAACAACATGATGTAACTTCTTTATGCTGAGGACAGTTATTGGACAATATGTAAAACAAATCAGGATATGGATGAAAATAACAACAAACACATATGATAGCAGCAGTAGCCTTCTCATTTGAATGGAGCGCATGTGAGGCCAGTAATCAAAACGCCAAGCCTAGAAAAGGATATCTTGAACATTCAAAATAATATTGACGAAGAAGCTGAAAAGCTTCTTATAAGTACTATTCAGAATACCATTGGACCATTCATAATACAATTCAGTCAAGTACCATTCAGATACAACTGAACATAATTCCTAGTATCATTCAAGTACCATTCAACTGTTTATATACACAGACCACGAAGTACAATTGAAGTACCATTCAAATACCATTGACTATTATACCCCCTAGGACCATTCAAATACCATTCAAATACCATTCAAATACCATTATATACACAGACCACCAAAGTACCATTGAAGTACCAGTCAAATACCATTGGCAATTATACCCCCTAGGACCATTCAAATACCATTCAAATAACATTCAACAGTTTATATACACAGACCACCAAAGTACCATTGAAGTACTATTCAAATACCATTGGCAATTATACCCCCTAGGACCATTCAAAGTACCATTCAAATACCATTCAAATCCCAATGGCCATTATACCCCCTAGTACCATTCAATAGTATTTGAATTTTTTTTTTTGGTAAGGGGTGTCCACTCTGTCATACTTGTCTAGGACAATAAAACATGTTGTTGCTGCGAAACTGTCGCCCACATGTCTAAGTATTTTATCTGCTATCTCAACCATTCCACGTACAAACCAACTCTCTTTATACGACCCTTGTCTTTGTACAACTTTATGTACTATGAACTATCAGAAAGTAGTCATAATGTTGCTTCTGGACTTGTCTACTGCAGTTGATACTTGGATAACAATGTAATGTTGCATAGACTGTCACGTTATGCGTGAATTGTTCAAACTGCGCTAGACTGGTCTTAAGTCGTATCTAAGTGGCACATATTAGTTTGTCCACATTAATTTTTCTTCGTCACCTGCTTGCCCTCTTACGTGTGGGGTCCTCAAGGTTCTGTAACTGGTCCGCAGGTGTTCTCCATTGATGCATCCCCTCTGTCGGAAATCTTTCGGATCAGCATTATGATGACACATTTGTTATGCTGATGACACTCAAATTGAAATCACAGTGAAACCCCGTCTTGAGGGCAAGGTTATGTTCTCAGTCATAAATTATTCTCTATGCAGCATCACCATCGAGAATCATTCCAAACAACAATATGACGTCACATGTTTATGTTGAGGATAGTTATTGGTCAATGCGTACACAAAAATCAGGATATGGATGTAAATAACAACAAACAAATCTGACAGCAGCAGCGGCGACAGAGTAAGTCATGGATGCATTTGTAACAAGCAAACTCGATGTTGGCAGTGCACTGCTATAGGGACTGCCTCTGAAGCAAATACAGCAGTTTCAGAAAATGCATAACTGAGCAGCTCGCATGATTGACAGCGTCATGAAATATAGCCATGCTACAGCGCTGCTTGTGAAGTTGCACTGGCTGTCGATAACAGTGCGAGTGTTATTCAATACCCAGCTACCAACTCATCGAGCACTGACTGGCCATGCGCCTGAGTACATTAAACAACGTGTAAGCGGACGTCAGGCGGTTAGGTCGCTGCGCTTAAGCGAATATTTTTTTGCCATCACACTGCGTTCCTGAGTTGTAGCCTCTTACACTAACATCTATGGCCACTGCTGCTTTTCAAGTACCGCTATAGACTAACACATATTCAAGGACTTTTTGTACAACGCTGTGGGCAACGAATGTTGGATCAGGGTTGTATAGATGTCAAGATTATGGTTGGTATCTGCGACTGATAAGATAGACGGTATGTACAAAGTACGCAATTGGAAACTGTACACAAAAACACGGGGGTAGTTCGAATAGTTGTAATAATGTTATAATTGTTTGTGATAATATGTGTAATTAGTTGTAGCAGTATGTTTCCAGTGATCATGCATCCCCAGATACCCCAAAGGAGGGATGAAATAAATACGAAACATAAATCAAAATAGTAAACAGCGACAGCTAAGCGAGTCTTAGTGATGATTTAAAATAAATGTATGTACCATTTTCGTACGCTTTTTGTGTGAAATGTGTTTATGTTACCATTAATACATAATAATAAGGCTATGTTTACTATTTCGAAGCGCATTTTCTTGATACATTCCTTCAATGTTCATCTCTACCTATAATCACGCAAGTGTATGCACGTGCATGTGTGTGACTGTGCATACACATACACGCTTATGAATTATATTTTTGTGTCAAACCGACGAAGGTAGTAAGAACATTAACATTAATAATATTATTTGTCATTTTTCATCGTCCTCTGCTTACTATTATAGATGTCGGACTCGTGCTTGGACTCGCTGTTGACCCGGGCGCTGGCAAACTGTACTTTTCAAGATATGACGATAGCAAAGTTGAAGTTGCCAATCTCAACGGCAGCGGGAGACGAACGTTCATTTCGTACGAGGATCCTAGTAAGGCAATGGGACTTGCCCTAGACCTGACTGACGGGTAAGTGAACACCCGCTAGTGTTGCTTTCTCCTCAATTCGTTTTAACTTAAACGAAACAGCAGACATGTGTACATGTTATACCTGTTGGGCTACAATATTATGTGTAAAGTATTAAGCTATATATATATATATATATATATATATATATATATATATATATATATATATATATATATATATATATATATATATATATATATAAACATTGTGTCAATTGTGTTTAAATGTTGAACTTAAATAAAAGTATTTTTTAAATAAAAGGAAAACTAAATACATGGTTCTAAATATGCTTAATAACCGAATGCAAACTCTTACACCGAAAATGTATGATGTATATATTGAAAGAACACATGACTTTAACTCTCGAGGATTGAATTTAGACGTTTAGACATCTACATTGAAGAATCCACAAGGAAAAATATCAAATAAGTGTTCAAAAATAGTTAGCATATTAAACAGGTTAAAACAAATATTACCATTATACTTAAAAGTGTTATTATATATCACCTTAATAATAGTTGCATTATGATTTGAGGATATCCAGTAAATAGATTCAGTATATGCATAAACAACTACTTTCTTATTTAATAAACCGGCGATTAATACAAAATTGTTATACATGTCAACTGAATAAATAAATGCAATATTATGAAATGTTCATTAATATTACCGCACACTTTCTCACTTCAAGCAAACACTTCCAAATAACCATGACGTAAACACCGTGTATAAAGGATCATATTAATTTAACCACGGTATTATGGTGGAGCCAATGACTGCGACATTAATATGTTAATAAGAGCTACCTACCCCAGTTTGTAAAAGTTATATGACTCTGGTACTTTTGTGTACAACAATAATTACTACAAGTACACACCATTAAGTGTATTGTCGGTCTACCGTATAGGCTAATACCCGTATGTGAATATGTAATAGATGTATGTGTATATAATTTTGGTATGAATGTATTCACGAAATTGACACATTATTTTCCCATTAAACATTATGGTTATGATATTGTATTTAAAAGTGTATGTTGTTCTCTATCTTTCCGCCTTTTCACTCATCTGCAGATGGTTGTTTCTTGCACATCGGTTACCCAACGAGATCCAGAAGGCGAGGCTGAGGGACGGTGTCATTGTAACACGGATTGCAGGAGAGCCTGTCGATTATGGTCCCTATGGAATAATTGTAGACAGCCGTGACAAGACAATCTTCTGGACAGAATCCAGTGAGTGTTGCATGCATTTTGGATCATATCCAAGATATGTACTTATTATATTGTTACAATAATCACAAGCATTGACACACACGCTTATGTACACACAGTATTAAGACGACGAAATGTTTAATAGCACAATTTATGTCAAACGTTTTGTTAAACGTATCATTTTAATAGTAAACTAACTTTAGCTGTGTCGTGACACACGATCATACACATGCACATGTAAATGCACACAAAAACACACGCAGAACAATAACACACACACACACACATATATATATATATATATATATATATATATATATATATATATACATATATATATATATATATATATATATATATATATATATATATATATATATATATATATATATATATATGTTACAGGTTGTATGTTGTATGTTTTGTGTTCTATGTTTAAAATATTGTATGATGTATGTTGTAGTTTATATGTCATTAGGTATATGAATTATTATATATTACATATTTCAAATTACTTATATCGTAGTGTATGCCATATATAATATAATATGATATGATATGATATGGTATGGTATGGCATGGCATGGCATGGCATGGCATAGCATAGCATAGCATAGCATAGCATAGCATAGCATAGCATAGCATAGCATAGCATAGCATAGCATAGCATAGCATAGCATAGCATAGCATAGCATAGCATAGCATAGCATAGCATAGCATAGCATAGCATAGCATAGCATAGCATAGCATAGCATAGCATAGCATAGCATAGCATATTAAAAATAGTATAGTATAGTATAGTATAGTATAGTATAGCATAGCATAGCATAGCGTAGCGTAGCGTAGCGTAGCGTAGCGTAGCGTAGCGTAGCGTAGCGTAGCGTAGCGTAGCGTAGCGTAGCGTAGCGTAGCGTAGCGTAGCGTAGCGTAGCGTAGCGTAGCGTAGCGTAGCGTAGCATAGCATAGCATAGCATATCATAGCATAGCATAGCATAGCATAGCATAGCATAGCATAGCATAGCATAGCATAGCATAGCATAGCATAGCATAGCATAGCATAGCATATTTAAAATAGCATAGCATAGCATAGCATAGCATAGCATAGCATAGCATAGCATAGCATAGCATAGCATAGCATAGCATAGCATAGCATAGCATAGCATAGCATAGCATAGCATAGCATAGCATAGCATAGCATAGCATCGCATCGCATAGCATAGCATAGCATAGCATAGCATAGCATAGCATAGCATAGCATAGCATAGCATAGCATAGCATAGCATAGCATAGCATAGCATAGCATAGCATAGCATAGCATAGCATAGCATATTAAAAATAGTATAGCATAGCATAGCATATTAAAAATAGTATAGTATAGCATAGCATAGCATAGCATAGCATAGCATAGCATAGCATAGCATAGCATAGCATAGCATAGCATAGCATAGCATAGCATAGCATAGCACAGCACAGCACAGCACAGCACAGCACAGCACAGCACAGCACAGCACAGCACAGCACAGCACAGCACAGCACAGCACAGCACAGCTCAGCACAGCACAGCACAGCACAGCACAGCACAGCACAGCACAGCACAGCACAGCACAGCACAGCACAGCACAGCACAGCACAGCACAGCACAGCACAGCACAGCACAGCACAGCACAGCACAGCACAGCACAGCACAGCACAGCACAGCACAGCACAGCACAGCACAGCACAGCACAGCACAGCACAGCAGAGCACAGCACAGTACAGTATAGAATAGTATAGTTGAGGAAGCGGCGTGCGCTGCGCTGCGCTGCGCTGCGCTGCGCTGCGCTGCGCTGCGCTGCGCCGCGCCGCGCCGCGCCGCGCCGCGCCGCGCCGCGCCGCGCCGCGCCGCGCCGCGCCGCGCCGCGCCGCGCCGCGCCGCGCCGCGCCGCGCCGCGCCGCGCCGCGCCGCGCCGCGCCGCGCCGCGCCGCCCTGCCCTGCGCCGCGCCGCGCCGCGCCGCGCCGCGCCGCGCCGCGCCGCGCCGCGCCGCGCCGCGCCGCGCCGCGCCGCGCCGCGCCGCGCCGCGCTGCGCTGCTGCGTCCCGTCCCGCGACGCGACGCGACGCGACGCGACGCGACGCGACGCGACGCGACGCGACGCGACGCGGCCCGGCCCGGCCCGGCTCGCCTCGCCTCGCCTCGCCTCGCCTCCCCTCGCCTCGCCTCGCCTCGCCTCGCCTCGCCTCGCCTCGCCTCGCCTCGCCTCGCCTCGCCTCGCCTCGCCTCGCCTCGCCTCGCCTCGCCTCGCCTCGCCTCGCCTCGCCTCGCCTCGCCTCGCCTCGCCTCGCCTCGCCTCGCCTCGCCTCGCCTCGCCTCGCCTCGCCTCGCCTCGCCTCGCCTCGCCTCGCCTCGCCTCGCCTCGCCTCGCCTCGCCTCGCCTCGCCTCGCCTCGCCTCGCCTCGCCTCGCCTCGCCTCGCCTCGCCTCGCCTCGCCTCGCCTCGCCTCGCCTCGCCTCGCCTCGCCTCGCCTCGCCTCGCCTCGCCTCGCCTCGCCTCGCCTCGCCTCGCCTCGCCTCGCCTCGCCTCGCCTCGCCTCGCCTCGCCTCGCCTCGCCTCGCCTCGCCTCGCCTCGCCTCGCCTCGCCTCGCCTCGCCTCGCCTCGCCTCGCCTCGCCTCGTCTCGTCTCGTCTCATCTCATCTCATGTCATGTTATGTTATGTTATGTTATATGTATGTAAATATCAACATAGAAACACAACACATATAATATTGATACCAATAACAACAATACGTAAAATAATATCATATTATAAGACACAATTACACGCACAAGCACACATACACACAATCCCCCACACACCAGACACGCGCACATGATGAATTAAATTAGTCTGAAAATATGCGTCTTTGGGACATGCGTGAATAGGCATGTCCGAATGTCCGATGTATAGTATTATTTAGCATAAAACAATGCGTATATACTGTAGACATTCATTATTGCAGCTGCTAAACATCTGTGCCGAAGCGACTACCTAGGACAGAACGTCACTCTTTTCCACACAACAAGCAGTCATCCCACGCATTTGGCCTGTGCATATCCTTACTTCTACTATGCGCAGGAAAATCCATCAAGGTAGTATCGATTATGTTATGAAATTGTGCATTAACATTATCACCGACATATGTCGTTTGTTATTCGTGGGTCAAATGCCTATTGAATAATATCCGATAAAGCAGTAGAATGTGTTTACATTAAAAGGGCGTTTTAAAACCTCAAGTTAAGGATCGATTTGTTCTTTAACTTGAGGTTTGCGTCCCTCTTATCTCCCCATGTTCTTACTGCCAGTTTTTTTAAATGCACTGTACACACGTTTTTGTATTATATACATATATCCAATGAATTATACTGTCACAAAATGCAGATATTTTGTGACTTGGATCTACGTGTTCAGAAACCTACAAGTTCACTACCATCGAATCATTCTCCACCGGCGTTTCTAAAGTGGTCGCAACCTATGTGTTAGTAATGCATGCACGATTTATGCGTTATACAACAGACGAAAATGGCGACGGTTGACACGTTTATCGTTGTTTGACCAATTGCTTTTATTGGCTTTACTGGACCTGAAGATGTAATGCTTTTGTAACTATAGATTTAACTCGATCTAAAGTAAACCCTTGGGATTAAGCAACATGTTGCTCGTGTGATATGCAATGTAGAGGATGCAAATGGATAATTATATTTCCATTCCCACAAGCCGTATGTCCGTGTTCAAAGTGGGGTTTACATTTGCGCTGTTCCCACAGCCGACGCAGTAGCAACTACTATTGGTATCACTTCATAAGTTGGCTCCATTCCCATCCAAGTGAGTGGAGACGATCAGCCATGGGTACTGTATCGCAGCAACGTCTCCTGTCTTGCGAGGATGTTTGATATTAAACACTGTGAACGTTTCTGATAAAACTGAACTATAGTGAACTAAACCGAATATTCATAATCATGCTTCGTAGAGAGAGTTATAGGCGCAGCTCCAAATATGGTACACGGAATTATTTTATCAATAAGGTGTCAGGGTAATACGTTTTTAATCAAACATATTTATAATGAAATGTAGGCAAGTAATTACATTAAATACTAATTTTGAATGATTTAGTTAAAAAAATGGCATGCGTTGCAAAGGGTTAAATATTGTTCTGTGAAATGTTCCTCTCCACAGGTATAACCACGTGGACGTGACGAAGACGTCGAACACCTGTATCAATACATAATAACAGGGGACGTGTTTGTATATTGTGTGTAAGTGTAATGATTGGCAGCTTGTGGAGGCAGTTGCAGCATTTACGCCATAAGTTCATTCGGGCTGACGTTGTGATATTTGTAATTCATAGATCATCTTTTTCAGCATATCTTCGATTAAACTCGGCGAATCTGACAAACCTGAAGTTGACGTTGGGGACTACGAAGGCAAGAGACATGTCATAGCGGTGATGTATGAATCATGTAAGCGAAAATTATATGTCATTGATTCGCGTTTACTTATGTAGTTATTATATATGTCTGTATAAGAAATAAACGATTGTCGGTATGTTTAGGCGTGCTTTGTAGAGCGCGTTATTTCCCAGGTAAATAAATATAAGTGTTCCCGTAAGAACACACCCGTTGATATTTAATAATATGTAACATATTCGTGACAAAGTGCGTTGGTTGGTTCTAATTATTTGGCCGAAGTGGCAGCAATGTAATACAAACCATGGAAAATGTCATACCGTTTTCGATAAATGTGAATAAGACCACAACTGCACCATTACAAGTTATCAATATGTCACTCTTTCATTTAAAATACTCATGTGTATGTAAAATAAAAACTGCATCATTGTAGCACAGAGATCGACTGGTCACCGTCGGTTCTCATTTGATGATAGTCATCCATTGCATGTACCGCGTGAACCTGATGAATTATATACATGTTAATGTACGGTGTATTGATTTTGTATATATATATATATATATATATATATATATATATATATATATAGGTATATATATACATATATTTATATTTATATGTATATATATATATATATATATACATTTGTATATACATATACAGCTGTATCTGTTTTATATATATATATATATATATATATATATATATATATACAATATATATATATATATACATATATATATATATATATTATATATATATATATATGTATATATATATATATATATATATATATATATATATATATATATATATATATTACTTTTGTTGCAGACAAGTGTGCCAGCAGTCCGTGCCAACATAAGGGCACATGCACCTACGACCTGACGAAGTACACGTGCACTTGTGTCGCTGGTTACAAGGGCATCAATTGCGAAAGTGGTAGGTCGATGTATTTCGTAATGACAGGTACTAGGTATTGTTCAAATATATGCAGAATTGAACTTTATTGCTACAGAATTGAACTTTAGTGAGTGCATCGTATATACTGATATAAAGTGTTACTGACTTTTCATTAGGGGCCGGTGTCCTGAAGCCTAGTTAAAGTTAGTTAGCGGACACAACTTATCGTAATTTATTCTTCTTCCTCCTCTTATTACTCATCTTTTTTATTTCTTCGCTCTCTCCATCCCAGGCGGTTTCAGGCCAGGGCTTGAATTCAAGCTAAGTACTCGCCAGTCCGTTATATAATATGTTGCCTGACTATTGTTTCTTCCTGGTTTTATCTTTCACACCATCATGCCATATAGTGTACAGTCGTTGCATGCACTACGAACATTCCAATCTGCTTAATCAAGTCTGCCCCCCGGCATCAAAACCAATGCAGTCGTATTACACTGATCAGCTATTGGCGGACTTTCTTGTGCCGTCTTGGATTGTCATCGCAGCAAATTATTATAAACCCCTAATTGCGCGCAGTGTCGATAAACTACATAAGTAATTGCAAGAATATCTGTATACGAATAATTTGGAATGTTCTTGAAATAACCTTAACACTATTTGATAACACAGCACTCTTGTCAGATTTGTAGGAATTTGTAGTGACTGAAAATTGAATGTTGGGAGTTTCCTAACATAGCGTGGAAGTTCCGGTGGTTTAACATATTTTGGGGTATAATCCACAATTGAGTCCTAGGCGCGACAACACATATGCACCCATGAGATGTAACAGTATGATAGTCAAATGGGGAGATACACATCAATACACCTGTGATATTGAAGAACCGTGTTAAGATTCATCATTACAGGAATGCGCACTGGCATTCGCCGTTATGTCCTGAACGTGATTCCAAGTTCAAAGTATTGTACACAATGATTACATATTTATTCACAAAATATCGTTCTCGTAGTTGAACCCCTTTGAGATTGGAATTATGAAAAACTCCCATGTAGTTTAAATTAATGTTACACGGAATGAAAGAAAAGGAAGAAGGGTCTATGAATGTCTTTGTAATAAGGAAACCATAGTTATGGAGTCTAGGTAATAGAATTGTGTCACGAATATTACGTTGCTTTTCGCAAAACTATCTTCTACTCGTACAAACAACAATTTCTTTCATTCTTAAGGAAACTACCTGTTTACGTTAGCAACGAACTGTTACAGCGATGCTGCTGCCTGAGCTGGACCCTCCCGTCTCCAAGGATGTGTCGGTGCGTTTAGTTGACGAAGACAACGACACCTGCTTGGTCCTGGATGAAATGGAGATGTATACATTCTCGCCGTCGTCGAATCAGTGGCTGCCACAACCGCAGAATGCATGCTGGAGGTCGGGACTCGTCATCAAGACACGTGTGCCTCGGTCCATCGATGGACCGTTCAAGGTAACACTCACCGGACATCGTCTCGTGTGCTCCAAACCACACATCACGGTGATGACAAGGCGCACGAAGCGCCCAAACTGCGGTCTGGTGTCAGGAAACTACCACATCTGTCGGCTGAGCGGAGTCACTGCCCCGGAAGCTAGTGGTCTGACCACGTGCGTGGCAGAGTGCCAGTACACGCAGGACAAAACCAAGTACGTCATAACGGAAATCCCGAACAAGAACGAAGGCTGGAAGTTGTGCGAGCTCACCATCGAGTGACCGGAGAGATAAAGAGATAACGTACACGAATAGCACCACGTACGTTCATTTATAAATGTCAACTTTAATAGTTCCATGGATACTTGTGACAAGATTTGATAGACCATATACTAACCAGCAGAACAAACAAATATAGTACCGTTAGGTAAACATACCTAAAAGGAGTGTCCTGTTCATGTTTATTGTAAATTCATGTTATGCTGCATATATTCTATATTCTTATAATTGTTGGAGTTGCCACACTGATTTCAAAATAACGATCTGATATCATAAGAAATGATGTGACACATTCGAAGTGACGCACATACCTCTCATATTAGTAATTGGATTTGAATAAACGCCTTCAACGATGTTCGCTGTCTTGTAAGCAGCTTCCTTCCGAAATATAAAACGTCTGCAAAATCGTAAGTGGAAACACATTTGGGGCAGGATATCATAAGAGGTATTTGTATTATACGACACGACTGTACGATAACAACGAGCGAACACATTCCCTTTAATGACTGCGTGTGGCAGGTTGTACTATTTAAATTACAACATTATATTCAGTTGCCATACAGAAGGAAATTGCAACTGAGACTAACTGAGGTAGCGGGAAAAGGGCAGTAATTAGGGAGGGAAATTAAGAGGGCATAGATTGGGATATGGGTAACCTCAATGCATCACCTGTATGCTACATGTTACTGGTACGTTTTCTGTCACCCGTGTACCTTAAATCAATCGAATACAATGGGTATCAAATCACACTAATTGGCTGACAGATAAAATATTTCTCACAAAGCTTTTAATTATTAACCTTAGAAACACAGGACGTTGCGCACAATAAAAACAGCTTTATTATTACGAGAACGGTAAATGCCGTGGGTATTATCTGCGAGGTAACATACCACACATGTTGCAAATACAGCCGATACATAAACACACACCAACGCGCACGCGCACGCGCACGCGCACGCGCACGCGCACGCGCACGCGCACGCGCACGCGCACGCGCACGCGCACGCGCACGCGCACGCGCACGCGCACGCGCACGCGCACGCGCACGCGCACGCGCACGCGCACGCACACGCACACGCACACGCACACGCACACGCACACGCACACGCACACGCACACGCACACGCACACGCACACGCACACGCACACGCACACGCACACGCACACGCACACGCACACGCACACGCACACGCACACGCACACGCACACGCACACGCACACGCACACGCACACGCACACGCACACGCACACGCACACGCACACGCACACGCACACGCACACGCACACGCACACGCACACGCACACGCACACGCACACGCACACGCACACGCACACGCACACGCACACGCACACGCACACGCACACGCACACGCACACGCACACGCACACGCACACGCACACGCACACGCACACGCACACGCACACGCACACGCACACGCACACGCACACGCACACGCACACGCACACGCACACGCACACGCACACGCACACGCACACGCACACGCACACGCACACGCACACGCACACGCACACGCACACGCACACGCACACGCACACGCACACGCACACGCACACGCACACGCACACGCACACGCACACGCACACGCACACGCACACGCACACGCACACGCACACGCACACGCACACGCACACGCACACGCACACGCACACGCACACGCACACGCACACGCACACGCACACGCACACGCACACGCACACGCACACGCACACGCACACGCACACGCACACGCACACGCACACGCACACGCACACGCACACGCACACGCACACGCACACGCACACGCACACGCACACGCACACGCACACGCACACGCACACGCACACGCACACGCACACGCACACGCACACGCACACGCACACGCACACACACACACACACACATATCATAAGCAAATACATTGTATTAATGCTGCTTGTTGAGTAACACCGCATTCGCAAGTTGCATAATTTCGTATAGTCACCAACTGTGTATGTTTGCGTTGAGACGTCCAACTCCCGTTCGCATGCGATTGAACTTCGCGCAATCCTCACGCGGGAGGTCGGAACCATCGCAGAGCATAAATGGTTCAGTGATATACGTATGTAGGGAGGTTGTTTTAAACACCCTGTTTTCCGCTGTTGTGGTTTCGTTGTGGCCAGGACGTGTCGTGAGTTCATGTACCTGACTGTTAAAATATGTCGTGACTTCGAACGTTGTGTGATATATGGTCAGTGTTTTCGTCTTTTTCTTCAAATACTGGACTGGGTCTTATTTTTGCTTAAACGTGTGCGCTTCGGGGTTGTATATGCCCTAATAAAATGAAAGTTGCTTTATGCGTTGACAATGTCATGTTGTCAGTGATTGAGACGCCAATGTACACTTGTGTGTGGTGTTTCTAGCAGTTTGTCTTGGATGGTGTACGACGTTTCAATATGTGGTTTTCTTTGGCGTTACTATGATTTGTGTTCACTTTCCTGGGTTAACTGCCACTGCTCCAGTGATGACAGATCTGTCTAGTATTTGTTAGTAGTAATGCTTTCAATGATCTGCCAGTCGTTTGAGAACAACTTGGTAAGAGATGTATGTACGAGAGATCCTAGGACGGTGCCCTGGAGCACTCCAATGTGACGTCAACGTGGGTGGAATGTATTCCTTCTAGCAGGATCTGCTCTGCATGGTCTGTCGACCAAGAACGATTTAGTACATTAAAATGAATTGTCCCAAATGCCATTGTAGTCCACTTTATATGTTACTAGCACACCTGCCCCATGCCAGAACTGTAATTGTGCCCCGGTGACCCAGTGACCCGGTGATCCGGTGACCCATTGACCAGTGGCGTAGCCAGAGGGAGGCCAAGGGGCCCGTGCCCCCATCCTGGAAAAAGGTGAATTTTGGTGAAAGGAAGACTAATAACTGTCTGTCTGATTTATATAGAGCCACAACGTACAGTAGGTTTCAGGATTACTGTGTAAGATTTGCTCTCTCAGTCTTACCTTTTCGCAAAAAAGGCATCATTCAAATATGATTAAATTATACATTCTCCCCTTGTGTCGCTAGCTGCAGAATAAGAGTGGACAGAGCTATACAAATTTCATTATTTTTAATGTGCATGACGGCTAAAGGTTATTAAGAATTCAAAATAATAGTTGCCCTGTTACTAAATTAGGGTCAAATTGCATGTTGTTATATTATAATATTCTTGGAAACGAATCCCATTCATATTCAAGAAAATGAAACCAACAATTCCTTTTCCATTATCTTTTTGCTCTCACTTTTATCTGACTACGTTATCTGTCAGCAATTTCCATTTCCGTCTAATAATCATTTCCCAATTATTATCCTACTCTTTATGTGTCATGCTTAATGCAATCTCCCATCGCAATTTCGGTCTTCCTTGCCTCCATGGCTACGCCACTGCCGGTGACACGGTGATCTGGGAATGGTCGATGTATTTCACACTTCAGATATACGACGCGATATACATATGCATTAAAAATTAGAATGTATTAATCAGAGTGGTTTGTGTATTATGCCGAATAAAACAAAATATAAAAGTGAATGCCGTTGTTGTTATCTACGAAGGAAGCACGAACAATTTGAAAATATATATATAGCTTTTCCTTTTCACGACCAGTCATCCAACTAAACGGGCTCCACGTCAGCTTTGAGACTTTGAATCTCAAGGTCAGAAAACTACTCAACAACCGACACACTTATTTAATCTACTACATTCCTCTTATATCTCTAGGATCCTTAGATCATCCGTTTCCAAACAATTTGTAATCCTAAAAATAAGCTGCATATTGGCAAACGAGCTTTCTTTGTGGATGCGCCACCATGGTTGAACCAACTCCCTATTACGATTAAATCTTCTGAAACAATAAACACCTTTCGTACAAAACCGAAAACATATTTGTTTCAAATTGCTTTTCCGCCACAAGTTCACGGCGATTCCGTGCTCCAAAGACAACTTATGACTATCCCTGTGTACGACTAGCCACATTATTTTGTTTGTTGCGCCTCATGCTGCAGTCGTCTCTAACTGATTTCCATAGTAAGTCCCTACTTCAAATACAGAGGATTTAGTACCGTTATTGTCCAATCACAACAGTTCTGCAAATGCCCTTAATAATTTTCAATAAATTCCAACCATGTATTATTTGACACTGGGCTACGAAATATAATATCCGCAGTGTCACAATAACTATTCTTAGAGTAAGCACCTGGATTTAACTAGCTTAATATCGTATGTTTGAAATCACTTGCGTGATTTATCTCCATTTCCTTCCAGCGTTTGCCCATCTATTAAACGGTACTGCGCATAAAACTACCTATAGTATTGTTGTGTCCCCTTTGTTTTTGAAATTGCAGGTTTGGCAGCTACGTATTAACCAATTTTGGCGTTCTTGTTTGTTTCTGGCTTGCTGACGTCGATGGTATTGTTGCTGTTGTGGCTGCTGTCGAGTTTGGGCGACGTTGTTGTTCCTGTAACAGTTGTTTCTGCTGCTGCTGTTCTTCGACATGTGACTGCTGCGTGCACGATC
>OZ024864.1:7604558-7647058 GCA_964017155.1 Oasisia sp. SBJ-2009 | reverse complement strand
TATATATATATATATATATATATATATGTATATATATATATATATACTGTACATACATAAATACGTACACACATACGTACATATATACATACATACATATACATACACATACACATACACATATACATACATGACTATGTGTAGTGTCAACATTGCTTAATATGATCTTATTTGCAGAGGTCACTAGCGTTTTTTATTCAAGTAGGAATATTGTGTATAGTGAACTAGAAAACCTAGATATATGTTTCAGAGTTAATTAATTATTGCTTAATATGAACAAAACAACTGTGTATCATGTAGGACCAAGTCACCAACCGCTCCACCACTGACTGCTGAATTAGTAGGACCCTGGCACCAACCACTCCACCACCGACTGTTGAATTAGTAGGACCCTGACACCAACCACTCCACCACCGACTGTTGAATTAGTAGGACCCTGACACCAACCACACCACCACCGACTGTTGAATTAGTAGGACCCTGACACCAACCACTCCACCACCGACTGCTGAATTAGTAGGACCCTGACACCAACCACTCCACCACCGACTGTTGAATTAGTAGGACCCTGACACCAACCACTCCACCACCGACTGTTGAATTAGTAGGACCCTGACACCAACCACTCCACCACCGACTGCTGAATTAGTAGGACCCTGGCACCAACCACTCCACCACCGACTGTTGAATTAGTAGGACCCTGACACCATCCACTCCACCACTGACTGCTGTTAATTGCTTAATTTGCAGTAACTGTTTTATTTATGTTGGTGGCCCTCATGCTAGCAGTGCTTAGCCTGAGAGAGTGTTTCCTCATGTAAACTAGCTGTTTGTTAAGTTTGTATTACTAGATGATGTTATTTTGACTTATGCTTGTTTATTGTTGAATAAATTATTCCAATTCCAAAAAGATTGACATTTTCAATTAAGTCTCACTGTATTTTATATTACCACATGAATTCAATGACTATTAATAGGTTAATAAACTGCAAGACAATATCTAAGTGTATCATTTGGCTGCTAGCCTCTGTATTATAATAAAATATTAGAACACTGGCTGGATATTGCACAGCTTTACATATGCTGGAAATAAATGTTGAGTTGAGATACTTGAGTTTCTATAAAAACCAAGACCATAAATATGAACAGCTTTGATTAGTATTAAAATGTACGATCACTGAGAAATGGGTATAATCAACTATGACTGAGATATTTAAAAAAACTGCACTACAGCGTTAGTACAGTCATGTTAATCATAACACCTGTAGACATCAGGCTATTACTATTTCATGATGAATGCAACAATTAATGACATGTCAAAAATATTACATTACGAGGAATTTATATTAAATATCATTCTCAATAAAATTACAATACGACATGCAATGTTTCGGTCAATCAGCCCATGCCAGGGGTAATTTTGCAGGAAGTACCTGTTGGGATCGAACCAACAACTTAGACCGAGTCATTACATGAACAATTTTACAAACACAAATTTTGTTTGATAAATGCTTTAAAGTTTGTTTGATAAATGTACTCAATTATATCAGATAAGATCAGACCAGATTTAGTACCATGTGTTTTCAATGCAGTTACAAGAAAACATTGGAATGCGTTGTAATGTTTGGTCGTTGTACAAATATGTTCAAATGATAATACACTCACATGCAGCAAACGATTGTGATAACATATAATACAGTACTATTTAAAATGAAATTAATTAATAAAAAAGAGCATTCACATACAACAGGTCCAAATAAAAAGTTGTTCTTTATAACATTGATAAATAATAGTTGATATGATCTTGTATAAATACATCCATGATTCAAGACTGGGGAGGTCTCTGCTGATACAATGATTCAAGAAATGTAAAATGAGGAATCAAATAATATATAATAAATTATTATATTATGGTATACACACTAAAAATACATTGAAAGTGGAATGTGTGTACTACAGATGGGAGAAAAATCACTTCTGTTTTGACAAGGCTTGTACGGCCAATGGTGAAAAGCTGCAACTAAATCTCTTGGTCCTGGTTTTGATGGATCTGAACTGGCAACTAGATGGAATGGGATCAAACAGGTCATGGGCAGGATGGGATGAATCCTGAGAGAGGAGACTGGCTCTTCCTAACAGGCGCTGCTGATACAATGATTCAAGACTGGGGAGGTCTCTGCTGATACAATGATTCAAGACTGGAGAGGTCTCTGCTGATACAATGATTCAAGACTGGGGAGGTCTCTGCTGATACAATGATTCAAGACTGGCGAGGTCTCTGCTGATACAATGATTCAAGACTGGGGAGGTCTCTGCTGATACAATGATTCAAGACTGGCGATGTCTCTGCTGATACAAAGATTCAAGACAAGGGAGGTCTCTGCTGATACAATGATTCAAGACTGGGGAGGTCTCTGCTGATACAATGATTCAAGACTGGCGAGGTCTCTGCTGATACAATGATTCAAGACTGGCGATGTCTCTGCTGATACAATGATTCAAGACTGGTGAGGTCTCTGCTGATACAATGATTCAACACTGAGGAGGTCTCTGCTGATACAATGATTCAAGACTGGCGAGGTCTCTGCTGATACAATGATTCAAGACTGGCGAGGTCTCTGCTGATACAATGATTCAAGACTGGGGAGGTCTCTGCTGATACAATGATTCAAGACTGGCGATGTCTCTGCTGATACAAAGATTCAAGACAAGGGAGGTCTCTGCTGATACAATGATTCAAGACTGGGGAGGTCTCTGCTGATACAATGATTCAAGACTGGCGAGGTCTCTGCTGATACAATGATTCAAGACTGGCGATGTCTCTGCTGATACAATGATTCAAGACTGGTGAGGTCTCTGCTGATACAATGATTCAACACTGAGGAGGTCTCTGCTGATACAATGATTCAAGACTGGCGATGTCTCTGCTGATACAATGATTCAAGACTGAGGAGGTCTCTGCTGATACAATGATTCAAGACTGGCGAGGTCTCTGCTGATACACTGATTCAAGACTGGAGAGGTCTCTGCTGATACAATGATTCAAGACTGGGGAGGTCTCTGCTGATACAATGATTCAAGACTGGCGAGGTCTCTGCTGATACAATGATTCAAGACTGGGAGGTATCTGCTGATACAATGATTCAAGACTGGGAGGTCTCTGCTGATACAATGATTCAAGACTGGGAGGTTTCTGCTGATACAATGATTCAAGACTGGGAGGTATCTGCTGATACAATGATTCAAGACTGGGGAGGTCTCTGCTGATACAATGATTCAAGACTGGGAGGTCTCTGCTGATACAATGATTCAAGACTGGGAGGTCTCTGCTGATACAATGATTCAAGACTGGGGAGGTATCTGCTGATACAATGATTCAAGACTGGGGAGGTCTCTGCTGATAGAATGATTCAAGACTGGCGAGATCTCTGCTGATACAATGATTCAAGACTGGGGAGGTCTCTGCTGATACAATGATTCAAGACTGGGAGGTCTCTGCTGATACAATGATTCAAGACTGGGGAGGTCTCTGCTGATACAATGATTCAAGACTGGGGAGGTCTCTGCTGATACAATGATTCAAGACTGGGGAGGTCTCTGCTGATACAATGATTCAAAACTGGGAAGGTCTCTGCTGATACAATGATTGAAGACTGGGAGGTCTCTGCTGATACAATGATTCAAGACTGGGGAGGTCTCTGCTGATACAATGATTCAAGACTGGGGAGGTCTCTGCTGATACAATGATTAAAGACTGGGGAGGTATCTGCTGATACAATGATTCAAGACTGGGAGGTCTCTGCTGATACAATGATTCAAGACTTGGGAGGTCTCTGCTGATTAGTCTTCAATCAGTTTTCACAACTCTGTTCAATCTGAGCTTTTCCTTCACTATGATAGATCCAAACCATACTGTGACTGAAAATGTCAGGACACTCTCGACTGCAGCTCTGTAAAAGATGAGCATGATCGGTGTGGTCAAACCAAATGATCTCTACCTTCTTAGAAAGTACAGCCGCTGCTGGGCCTTTTTGACAACAGTATTATCATTGACCTCCCATTTAAGATTATTTGAGATTGTAGAACCAAGAAACTAATTTTTTTGGATAATTTCAACTATCCTATCTTCTATCAAAGAGGCAAGAAGGGAGAAGATTTCTTTCTCCTAAAATCCACGATAATTTGTTTTGTTTTGTTTACATTGAGGTCCAGATTATTTTTGCTGTACCAACTGATAAGTTTGTTCATCTGATCATGATACTCAGATTCATCAGAGTTGGTAGTAAGCCCTAGCACTGTAGTATCATCAGAATATTTCAGTATTTTGGAACTTTCATGACAATATACACAATCATATGCAAAAAGAGAGTATAGCATTGGTGACAGAACGCAGCCCTGAGACATGCCAGTAGACAAAGTAAGTGATGATGAGAAGTTGCCACCTATGTTCACAACCTGCGGTCTGGTCAATAGAATATAGAGGATCCACAGACACATGGATTGTGGGACACCTACATTCTGTATCTTCTCAAAAATGTTGAGGGGATAATTGCATTACAAGCAGTGGTATAATCAACAACAAAGAATCCTAGCATAAGTATTTGGACTTTCTAGATGTTGTAGAACATAAAACAATCCTAGAGAGACAGCGTCGTCAACAGATTTATTTTCATGATATGCAAACTGAAATCGGTCAAGCAATGGACCAATAATTGATTTCAGAAACTGAAGAACCAAGCCCTCGAGTGTCTTCATGACTGCAGAGGTCAAGGCAATAGGCCTATAATCGTTTAAACAACAAGCTTCTTGGAATATGGTCACCAGTCTGACTTACGCCAATATGCTAATGAAAACATGTTGTCATTTAGCACCAGAATGCCAGTAATTGATCCTCATAAGTCTTGTACATTTGTAGAGGGCACATATTTAATCTTAACAAGGAACGGTCTCATTACAGAGACCACAGCTGCACGAGCACATGACAGAGGTTGACTGGACGAACCGACCCATAAAAGTGAAACTACTTTCAACTAAAATGAAACCGGATGTAGCACGGTCATGTTTTAGATATCACGGATGTGTGGTCGCAATATGGAGGCTGTTGTACAAACACACCTGTGAGTGTCACATGGCCATGAGATGGTCGTAGAAGAGAGAGAGAGCTGCTCAGGGAGGTTGTCGTCCAGGGTCCCACCGGTCAGCTCCACTGACAGCCAGGTCTGCAGCAGATGACCCTAAAACACAACCCACTTGGGACCTTGGTTGCTTCCTGGGTTGGAACAAGTACCAACTAAAGTACTCTGGCAACAAGAACGAGTACTGTGATATGTATGAACAAGTACTATATGTACGAGTAACGAGGAAAATGATATGTATGAAAAAGTACTCTATGTACAAGTAACGATTACTGTGAAATGTATGAACAAGTAATATACATACAAGTAAAGAGTACAGTGATATGTATGAAGAAGTACTATACGTACAAGTACTATGATATGTATGAACTAGTATTATGTGTACAAGTAATGAGTACTGTGATATGTAAGAACAAATACTATATGTACTACGAGTACTGTGATAAGTATGACCATGTATGATATGTATGAGACTACAGAGTAATGCGTACTGTGCTAAGTATGAACAAGTATTATGTGTACGAGTAACAAGTACTGCGATATGTACAAGTACCATATGTACGATTAACGAGTACTATGATATGATATGTATGAACAAGTACTATATGTAAGAGCAACAAGTACTGAGATATGTACGAACAAGTGCTATACGTACGAGTTCCAGGTAATGTTATATGTACGAACAAGTACTAAATGTACAAGTAATGAGTACATTGATATGTACGAACAAGTACTATATGTACAAGTAACCAGTACTGTGATATATGAACAAGTATGATATGTAAGAGTAACGAGTTTTACAACATGTATAAACAAGTACTGTATTAGTAACGAGTACTTCATACCAGATCATAGCCAATAAGTGCCCATATCATCAAAGTACTCACTCGGATACTTTTGAAAGTACTTATATAAGTACTCTTGAAAGTATTCAAGCAACATTTTAAATATAATTTACACAATAGAAGTACACACTGGGCACCATCAAGCAATATGTTCACCTTTCCAATAGTCGGGTAAAATGCATTATTTGTTATACATAAAACTTATAACACAAAGCACTTCCTAAGTACCCACAAATAATTAATATTTTAAAATAAGTAAAAAGTACTTAAATAACATATGAATAACAATACAACTAAGAGTATTTAGAAAAATCAGTAAAGCAGCATGACAGTGCTTTGTTTTTTGCTCCTTAAATCTCAGTTGATTTTTCTTGAGCTCTTAATTGTTGGTGGTGCCACCTGGGGAAAGAAACATAAATTAATGCAATTATATAATTCACTAAGATGTTATCTGTTCAACCTACTTTTTATACCTTGCAAGCCCATCAACAGCTAATGCAGCCCATCACTGTCTCTGCAGCCGTGTGTTGTGTCCCTCCGTACTCACCTTATGACACTTGTGGTACTACTTGGTGAGTTGGGGCAGTACTCACCTTATGACACTTGTGGTAGTACTTGTTGAGTTGGGGCAGTACTCACCTTATGACACTCGTGGTAGTACTTGGTGAGTTGGGGCAGTACTCACCTTATGACACTTGTGGTAGTACTTGGTGAGTTGGGGCAGTACTCACCTTTTCAATTCAATTAAATTCAATTTATTTCAAAACACACAAAATTAAAAAGCAAGCAATACAAATACAAATAATAAGTAACATGGTACGAATGAAATACAATTAAGAAATATGTTTTGAAAAGGAGTAGACATGAAGTGAAACACTTATATGTGTCTACCCCGTTAACACTTTTCATAAAAATGATAAGTGATAATTCTTAGTTTTTATTTATTATAATGACACAACAAATAAATATGTCCACACAACAAATGTTAATTTGTCGTAATAATCAAGTATGTTTACATGGTATATTTGCCTTTTGACACTCGTGGTAGTACTTGGTGAGTTGGGGGCAGTACTCACCTTGTGACACTCGTGGTAGTACTTGGGGAGTTGGGGGCAGTACTCACCTTATGAAACTTGTGGTAGTACTTGTTGAGTTAGGGCAGTACTCACCTTGTGACAGTCGTGGTAGTACTTGGTGAGTTGGGGGCATTACTCACCTTGTGATACTTGTGGTAGTACTTGGTGAGTTGGGGGCAGTACTCACCTTATGAAACTTGTGGTAGTACTTGTTGAGTTAGGGCAGTACTCACCTTGTGACAGTCGTGGTAGTACTTGGTGAGTTGGGGGCATTACTCACCTTGTGACACTTGTGGTAGTACTTGGTGAGTTGGGGGCAGTACTCACCTTATGACACTTGTGGTAGTACTTGGTGAGTTGGGGCAGTACTCACCTTTTGACACTTGTGGTAGTACTTGGTGAGTTGGGGGCAGTACTCACCTTGTGACACTCGTGGTAGTACTTGGGGAGTTGGGGGCAGTACTCACCTTATGAAACTTGTGGTAGTACTTGTTGAGTTAGGGCAGTACTCACCTTGTGACAGTCGTGGTAGTACTTAGTGAGTTGGGGGCATTACTCACCTTGTGACACTTGTGGTAGTACTTGGTGAGTTGGGGGCAGTACTCACATTATGACACTTGTGGTAGTACTTGGTGAGTTGGGGCAGTACTCACCTTATGACACTTGTGGTAGTACTTGGTGAGTTGGGGGCAGTACTCACCTTGTGATACTCGTGGTAGTAGTTGGTGAGTTGGGGGCAGTACTCACCTTATGACACTCGTGGTAGTACTTGTTGAGTTGCGGCAGTACTCACCTTATGACACTTGTGGTAGTAGTTGGTGAGTTGGGGGCAGTACTCACCTTATGACACTTGTGGTAGTACTTGGTGAGTTGGGGCAGTACTCACTTTGTGACACTCGTGGTAGTACTTGGTGAGTTGGGGGCAGTACTGACCTTATGACACTTGTGGTAGTACTTGCTGAGTTGGGGCAGTACTCACCTTATAACACTTGTGGTAGTACTTGTTGAGTTGGGGCAGTACTCACCTTATGACACTCGTGGTAGTACTTGGTGAGTTGGGGCAGTACTCACCTTATGACACTTGTGGTAGTACTTGGTGAGTTGGGGCAGTACTCACCTTTTCAATTCAATTAAATTCAATTTATTTCAAAACACACAAAATTAAAAAGCAAGCAATACAAATACAAATAATAAGTAACATGGTACGAATGAAATACAATTAAGAAATATGTTTTGAAAAGGAGTAGACATGAAGTGAAACACTTATATGTGTCTACCCCGTTAACACTTTTCATAAAAATGATAAGTGATAATTCTTAGTTTTTATTTATTATAATGACACAACAAATAAATATGTCCACACAACAAATGTTAATTTGTCGTAATAATCAAGTATGTTTACATGGTATATTTGCCTGTTGACACTCGTGGTAGTACTTGGTGAGTTGGGGGCAGTACTCACCTTGTGACACTCGTGGTAGTACTTGGGGAGTTGGGGGCAGTACTCACCTTATGAAACTTGTGGTAGTACTTGTTGAGTTAGGGCAGTACTCACCTTGTGACAGTCGTGGTAGTACTTGGTGAGTTGGGGGCATTACTCACCTTGTGACACTTGTGGTAGTACTTGGTGAGTTGGGGGCAGTACTCACCTTATGACACTTGTGGTAGTACTTGGTGAGTTGGGGCAGTACTCACCTTTTGACACTTGTGGTAGTACTTGGTGAGTTGGGGGCAGTACTCACCTTGTGACACTCGTGGTAGTACTTGGGGAGTTGGGGGCAGTACTCACCTTATGAAACTTGTGGTAGTACTTGTTGAGTTAGGGCAGTACTCACCTTGTGACAGTCGTGGTAGTACTTAGTGAGTTGGGGGCATTACTCACCTTGTGACACTTGTGGTAGAACTTGGTGAGTTGGGGCAGTACTCACCTTATGACACTTGTGGTAGTACTTGGTGAGTTGGGGGCAGTACTCACCTTGTGATACTCGTGGTAGTAGTTGGTGAGTTGGGGGCAGTACTCACCTTATGACACTCGTGGTAGTACTTGTTGAGTTGCGGCAGTACTCACCTTATGACACTTGTGGTAGTAGTTGGTGAGTTGGGGGCAGTACTCACCTTATGACACTTGTGGTAGTACTTGGTGAGTTGGGGCAGTACTCACTTTGTGACACTCGTGGTAGTACTTGGTGAGTTGGGGGCAGTACTGACCTTATGACACTTGTGGTAGTACTTGCTGAGTTGGGGCAGTACTCACCTTATAACACTTGTGGTACTACTTGGTGAGTTGGGGCAGTACTCACTTTATGACACTCGTGGTACTACTTGGTGAGTTGGGGCAGTACTCACCTTATGACACTCGTGGTAGTACTTGGTGAGTTGGGGGCAGTACTCACCTTATGACACTTGTGGTAGTACTTGGTGAGTTGGGGCAGTACTCACCTTATGACACTTGTGTAGGAGTCACGAAACTAGTGTGGACTCAGCCAGGAAGTACATGTTCACGTTAAAAGCCAGATCTGTCGACGCCATTCCACCAACCAGAGCTGCACTGCTGCAGCATGCACGACGAGCAACATACCAGGGTGGTCATGTATGGGGTCAGGCCCAGGTCAGAGATCCATATCTTCCTTCTCCAGAGTCCTGGGGATGGAGCAAGAATCCGACGCGAGGATGGGAACCGTTGTGGATGTTACTCCCAGAAGCGGGCGTGTCCTGCTCAGAGTTGTTAAGATGCGGATGTAAGAAGGGATGCAGAGGGCTGTGCAAATGTGTTAAAGCTAATCTGAAGTGCACCTCACTGTGCCACTGCTGTGGCAACTGTGAACACAGTGATCACTATTAAGATATGATGTCTACTGTCTAGCAGCTGTTCAGTGTCTATCAGAGTTATTGTTTTGTTCAGAACTGTATGTGTTTGGAATTACCAAATTGTTTTGTTAATGTTTCTAGTCCATTTTACATCGATATATCTGCCATTGTATCACATTTGCCAACTGTGAAGGCTTCAATTAGATAACGAAGTAATCATACACGAATGATGGTACTTGGTGTAGTATTAATTATGTCACTCGGTTGTATATTATATATATGTTAGTTTTTTTATTTGTATTGGTGGCTTTTAGCAGTGAGTCGAGTCGAATTTTGTTTAAGATGGGATGTCTAGGAGCAGTTGCGTATTCGGCAACTGTGAACATAGTGATCACTATTAAGATGTGATGTCGAGCAGCAGTTCAGTGTCTATCAGATTTATTGTTTTTGTTCACAACTGTATGCGATTGGAATTACCAAATTTGTTTGTTAATGTTTCTAGTCCATTTTATATCAGTTTGTCAGTCATTGTATGGCATTGTGTAAAGTGTGAAGGCTTCAATTGGATAATGTTGTAATAATACAGGAGTGATGGCAGTATTAATTATGTCACTCAGTTGAATATATTTGTTTTATTTTATATTGTTGCTTTTTTGCCAAAGTGATGAGCCAGTATTATGTTCAACATTTGTTTTGAATGGTGCTTTATTTTATTTATTTATTTTTGTTTCATCTTGTCAAGCTGTATAAAATGACAGCAATTATCATTATTGAATATCGATGCTAACGTTTTGAATTATATTCAATATATATATATATATATATATATATATATATATATATATATATATATATATATATATATATATATATATATATGTGTGTGTGTGTGTGTGTGTGTGTGTGTGTATGAACAGTTGAAAATTTGATTCCATGTTATTGTACCAAAATGATTGGCAATAAAAAACAATCCATTTATTGCACCCAAATTTCTTGTCGTTTTGCATTTGTACGCCCATATTTTACACATATTTCTTGTAGATGTAATTTATTTTACATTTTACCATTCAAATGATGGTTCCGTTGGAATCCCCATACCTGAAAACATAGACATAGACACTTCATTCGTCGTTTTATGTCAATTATTAATGAAGATAAAGCCTTTTCCAATGTCCACACTTCGATTGGTGGCCATCTTGGATTTGGTCATTTTATGGACACCAGGGGGAAAATCGAGCTTGGCACTATATCTAAAATCGTTTAGTACCTCTTTAACATCAACTGTGCCAATGTTGGTGCTTTTACCACCAAACCCACAATCCATCTTATATTTGCCACATATCCGCCCCACTATTAGGTCCAGTGATGAAACAAAAGTGTTTTTGACAAAGATGATGGATATCACAAATGCAACTTATTGCTATAAATAGCAGCACAACGCACAAGTTGTCTGGGATTGTTGTCTGTCACGTGGAACAATTTATTGCTGTATCATTTATACAGCAGAGAACAAAAACAACACAAGTGTAACACAGCAAACAACTGACAACTGTCCGACATCTCGTACAACTTGGAAACTGGTAAGACACCCGAGGGGAAATTTGATAATATAAATGTGTCATTTTTCATCGAAATGTCACAACTGAAGCATAAAGCTCTTAACATCTGAAAGTCTGGCACATGAGATGACATGTCTGGCACATGGGATGACATGTCTGGCACATGAGATGACACGTCTGGCACATGAGATGACACGTCTGGCACATGGGATGACATGTCTGGCACATGAGATGACACGTCTGGCACATGGGATGACATGTCTGGCACATGAGATGACATGTCTGGCACATGAGATGACACGTCTGGCACATGAGATGACACGTCTGGCACATGAGATGACATGTTTGGCACATGAGATGACATGTCTGGCACATGAGATGACACGTCTGGCACATGAGATGACACGTCTGGCACATGAGATGACATGTTTGGCACATGAGATGACATGTCTGGCACATGAGATGACATGTCTGGCACATGAGATGACACGTCTGGCACATGAGATGACACGTCTGGCACATGAGATGACACGTCTGGCACATGAGATGACATGTCTGGCACATGAGATGACACGTCTGGCACATGAGATGACACGTCTGGCACATGAGATGACATGTTTGGCACATGAGATGACATGTCTGGCACATGAGATGACATGTCTGGCACATGAGATGACACGTCTGGCACATGAGATGACATGTTAATTACATGTCAAGACAGGCGCAAACTATTTGTCCCTGCAGTGGCTGGCCGAGAGATGTTGGGAGTTCCATACATCAACTGCCCTTGATGCTGCCAGAGTGACATGGTTTTCTGGTTAGGGTTTGCTCCCTTAGCCTTCGGTTCTGACAAGAAACTGTACCACAAGGCAGTCGTTTACAACTCTGCATGGCAGGGGCGACAAACTCCCTGAGTTATTGCAATACCTGGGGTACTGCAACACCTGCATACCACAAAGCCCAGTTACAATGTTACTGTATACTGTAAAGCTGCCACCAACATGAATAGCCACATGCAGCATTGGCACTGACTGTGTAAGACATAAATAATAACTAAAATACTGAAGTAGAATATGCACCACCCTACTGGGATATCTACGTACAGTTTCACTGTTATGGTGTGAGACTGATGAAGATATGCTTGGACATATACATAACAACACAGATTTGACAAGAAACCCACATTCTGTTTTTTTAATATGACATAACTGGTGACATATCATCCTTATTCATTACTCACACATTTGTTTCCTTCCTTCTGTGTATTGAAGGCTCCATTCACCCATTCCTTCACATCAAAGTCATCATCCAAAAACTTGGAGTAATCCTACAAATTGTGTAAGTTACAAAAGTGATTGAACATCATAACAACAGTCAAGGATAGCTATAAGCAGACACCAAACTAATAATGACAGCATCTATACAAACACCATCTAGCAGGTAAACTGACACTAATTACTAGATTATAATCGAGTCTAAAGACAAGTCTCTAGGCTTGGCCAGAGCCAAGAAATGTCAAATCAAACGGCTACCCAAAGCCAAGACTGGCAAGTCAATGCCACGCCCACAGTGATACAAGCAGAGACACTGTCTACACAAACTAGCAGGGCAATATCATGCACAATACATTTTTTGTATGGTAATACTCCTGAATTATGTCTTTCTTACACAAACGAAACTCAAAAAAATCGGTCATGCCGATGTGTATGTGTTCAGAATGTCATTGTACATCACTTCTGGAAGTTCTGGTACAAAGAAGTCAGATATAATTTTTTGTTATTGTTTTTAGACCAATATAATGCCATCGAGTCAACGTAAATAAGCCGGGCGCAAGCCAGGTGCATCAGAGACGCACTGCGAAGTTAAAATAAAAACAATTAGCAATATTTTTTGATAAATTTAAGGTTAAAACAAATAAATCTGCACTATATAGAGAATAAAGATGAATGATTTAGCCTTATTTTTGGGTACATATTCGCAAATCGGAAGATATCGTCTTTGCAGCCGTGATGCGTCTGGGCCCTGGGGTGCGCTAACCGCTCACGCCCAGTGAAATCGGCTTGGTTACGTCGACTCGAGTCCTCCTGTCCTGTTGTTACACTCACGGGCGTCGATCGGTGGGAACGGGGGGGGGGGATAGCATAGGAATTGTCCCCTCCAACTTTTCAGTTCAGACAAATTGCGAGGCATATAGCCTGACTCAACACTCCTTTCTCTTAGAAGCCGCTACATAGAACTAGCTAGACAGAAAACTCGCGATATGAAGTTCAGCAAAGTTATTTATCGCAAATTAACACGAAGCAAACAAGTTTGGAGGCATGTTTTGCTGTTAGTGCGCCATAATCCGTGATAATTATTTAAACAAACGTAATATTTTAATGTATTAAACGAAATTTTACACAACCCTTCACAGTTATCATCACAGGAGAGTTGTCGAAGAGCCCGTGGCATTTATACCAAAAATGCTTTGTTATTTCGCTGGACATTGATGATTTTAAATGTGTCGCGCATACGCAGAAAGGCCAATCGGAAAGTTTATAACTACCGGGCAAATGTAAGCCGCTGCCAGGCTCTATCAACCTTGTGTTGATAATTAAAGCACATTGTATATTATGGAATTTGTGTTGCACTTTCACCCTACGCCTGCTTGATGCTTATCGCCTACGGCAGAAGCAGCGGATTCCTGCACTTTGTGTAACATATATTCCCATTTGAGCGATGACACATTTCTTTGCCAAAATGTTGGATTGGGAACGTTCTACACAGGCACAGCATGGCGTCGATCAGTGGGGGACGAGGGGGACGCTGACCACCCCACGACCTGAGGGGGTCAGCATAGGAAAGGTCCTCATACTTGTTCAGTTCATAAAACAAATTTATAAGCATATATAGCGAGACTGATCACTCCCCTCTCTTAAAAACCCTACATCGGTCTAGTAGTAAAATTAATAATAAGAACTAAGCTTCCGACTACCTAGTGGAAAATGACTAGATAAATAATTAATGCTTGGTTGGCAGCAGCCCGCAACTTGATCTAAGTCCAGTAAATATTCATTATGCCGGGCTTTGTCATTTTGCACCCTTGTATTGATATAATAATTTATAGCCACCAAGCACATAATAGATTATTAATTTGTATATGTCCTGTCATCCCTTGGATTGTAGCCTGGTCGCCCTGGTGACTATTTATATCGCCTACGGCGGAACCAGAGGATTTATGCACTTTGTGAAATTTGATCTCATTTTAGTGATGACAAATTTCTTTGCCAAAAGGTGGGGTTGGGAAATCATACACAGGCACCCCTGTAACCTCTGCATCTGGTCATTATATGGATCAGGCAAGCAGTGCTGGTTCCAAAGTTTACTCCCAAATGGTCAGTGATTGGGGTAGGCCATGGCCCCTCTTCAAATATATGTTGCCAACATAACTATTATAAATAGCATAACATAAAGGCTTTTTTTATAGTTTAGAATTAGCACCAGACCAACAATGCAACAATGAATTGTTTTATATTTAAAAAATAACTATGTATATTTCAGGTCATATATATATATATATATATATATATATATAATATCTAGAATATATATATATATATATATATATTATATATATGACCTGAAATACACATAATTATTTTTTAAATATAAAATAAATAATATATATATATATACATACTGTATATATATATTATACATGCCATATATAATTATATATATACATATGTATATATATATATATATATATATATATATATATATATATATATATATATATATATATATATATGACATATAATTTATTATATGACATATAATATATATATATATATATATATATATATATATATTATGCATACATATATTTGTATATAAATTGGTCCCCCGTCCCCCCCCCCCGCACTTTTAAAACCGGATCAACGCCCCTGGTTACACTAATGTTTTAGCAGCCCAACCACCAACGAGACTCGAACATATACGTAGACTTGCTTCAAAGTAAAGTCTGGCATACATTTTATATATTTGTCGCGAGTCGTGTAATTGAGCAGCACAAAGCTGACTGATCGTGACATATCGGCACGCCACTCAGCAAAACTGCAATGACGAGTTGACTTGGTGGACACATGAATACGACGAAGACGCCACGTATTTGAAGCGGTAATCCTTCCAAGTTCAAGGGATAAGACATAGGCCTACTGTGAACGGCCGTGCTCTGTGTCTATTGAAGCCACGGCGGCAATTCTCTCGCACAATGACTCATGCAAGTCGTTGCCCGGAAAGCGAGCCGCTTAAACAAATGCATATGAAGCGCGACGGCCTTCACGCTCCACTGGACACGGCGGCCATTGGAAGCATGTTTACTCATGTATTTTGTGTGTATGCGAATACATGAGCAATTGTTTGGTTTAACATGACTTTATAAGTCAGTTAGATGTTAATGTTGAAGTATGATTGTCCTGAGAGAGGATTATATATCTGGCACGGAAGAACATTGTATTAATTCGTCGTCTTTTATGGACTTTTTTTTGCGAAGCTATACATGTACCTGCACTAGGCATGTCGTCGTTAGCAACGCCGTGTGTATCTTGGCGGAACACTACACCGACAAGTGGCTATGTTGAATATTTCTGAATTACGTTAAACTGCGGAAGGTGAACTCGTAATAATATGTTATAAGGTACAAGCTAACGTTTTCAAATCACTACGAGACAGGGACATTGGATGTGGTTGATTTATACCTGCCGGTGACAAGGCGGACGAGCACGAGTGAATATATATGTTGTAGCAACCGTGTGTTTGTTGCCGGCTCTGCTAACGAATGTTCACGGATCAAACTTTTTTGAGAAAATACATGTTTTCTGTGAAGCATACAGTCAACAAGTACATCGAAGACACAGATAAGATGAGGGCGTTGGAGTTGTGAACTTTGTGGAAGGATTTTCCTGGCGTAGGTAAGTGTTATTTGACTATATTTATAGGTATGATGACACCCGAGCGACGCAGTCGTCACAACGCACACCGCCATTGTGAGTGAGTGCTATTATAAAGAGCGCTGCTGCGTACACGGCTTGGATCAACTGTAGCTGTTTTGTCAAATACTTGACTCAATTATATGAAGATGACGGTGTTATGTATGATGGCCGCGACTGAGATATCAGGTGGTGTTCTCCAGGCAACCCAAACTGGGACTAACGCAGGAGTTTGTAGTGATTCGTGTGTGCGTGCGTTGGATAGTGTTTGTTTGTTTGTTTGTTTGTTTGTTGTTGTTTTACATGCAATTAAGATGATTGGTTGCCGTGAATGGGAGGTTGGTGGTCTTATTGCAAAGAGAACATCGCAGTGTTGATGAGGATATTTTGATGTAAATATTCGCGACACCAATGCGATGCGCGATCCGATGTGCGATGCGCTCTGTTATGTGATCCGATGCACGATGCGATACGATTCGCGGATGTGCGATGTGCCAAACAATTACAATTGTAACGTGATGTGCGTGCTTTTCCACAACTCTCCAATCTATCTTATACTTTTTTTATTGAAAAATGGCACTTTTGTCGACATCTGTTTGAAAAAACCGCTTATAACGACCACATACGACATCCTTTAATACAAGTACAACTACGGATAGTTTCAATTAGTACAATTCCCTGGTCCAATTAAGACCACCCACACTATTGGATAACTGCTTAAGTAGTTGAGTTTGACAGGCAGGTAATAGCTCTACCACTTTCCCTGTGTGGTAATTGGTGCAAATCAGACACTAGAACCACATCCATGTCATATGAGGTTATGAGAATGATTAGTTGTGGTAACTAACAAAACTTAAATACAAACTAATATAGCGTCCCTTTAAAAAGTGAACAGCGATTAAATATTACCAAACAACTTGCTTCGATTGCATAGTTACGACTACAACGTTTCAACACCAAATGTACACAATATGAGTTATGATATAGGTGTTCAGTTGCAACCCCCAAGATTAATATCTAAAAACAACAATCAATATATACCTCAGTCCACGAACCAAAGCTTTGGGACTGTTACATCATCAACAAAACCACAGTCACGTATATTATAACGTAAATACGTATTTGACCCTGTCAATAGTATTTGTATTTGTCCCTACGTCTGCCCTCCCTCACAGGGATTGTGCTTTATGATTATACACATAGTCTTGTGCGGATACTCTGTATAACGACCGTGTACGGCTGACCACTGTGAAGTAAGTATTGACTACTGACTGTATAACGACCGTGTGTGACTGGCCACTGTGAAGCGAGTACTGACCACTGACTGTATAATGACCGTAATGATCGTGTATGACTGACCACTGTGAAACGAGTACTGATCACTGACTGTATGATGACCGTGTATGGCTGAACACTGTGAAGCGAGTACTGACCACTGACTGTATAACATCCGTGTATGACTGACCACTGTGAAGCACGTACTGACCACTGACTATATAATGATCGTGCATGACTGACCACTGTGAAGCAAGTACTGACCCCTGACTGTACAATGACCGTGGCCTATATGACTGACCACTGTGAAGCGAGTACTGACCACCGACTGTATAATGACCGTATATGACTGACCACTGTGAAGCAAGTAAGTATTGACCACGGACTGTATAATGACATTGACTGTCGTTATGCAAATAAGTTTATTTTAATAATAAGAATGGCATTAACAACAAACATTAAAATACTGTGTTTACAAAATAACTGTGTACATTTAAATATATGTCAGTGTTTATATATATAATCAAAAGCAGACTTTGCCATCCACATACCTCATTTGTTTACATATCTGCGTGTTTATCATCGGTAACACGAGCGCGTTTCATTTACGACATCGTTTACTTTCTTTGACCGGATGGTTAAAATAGAGCAACTTTTGGGAAACTCCAGAGTCGTTGTTTGTTGCAAACTTACATTTGATCAAATAACGTATAAAACCACAAAGTGAGACATGTGGTAGTAAGTATACTAATAAGGAAATATCCGTCATGGCGTACATTGACTTTTCTAAAATACGTAAACAATGGGAAATTATGTCAGAATGCATATAGAATACATATAGCCGCGTTATAGGACTTTGTTTTGTTTTTGTTTGTAATAATCGAACTGTTCCCAATTAGCGTATTTCAGTTATCGGAAATCATGAATTGTAATCGATTATTATTGTGGTTGCCATGGCACTAGCGGCAAGTACTTGTGATTTGGTGATCTTGAACAATAATGTCATTAAAGACGAGTGTAATTTTTCGCGCTGTACAACCTGTTTGGGACAAACGCATACATGTGTTATGATTATGTGCATTTAGACAACTTGTCATATAAGATATAAGTACTTATCGAAACCACAACGTACAGCAATGTAAAATGCAAATCCCGTAAAAGACACATATCGGCCTGAAATCGTGTATATTATCTGCACTACGAAAATTGCTGTGTCTATGATAGTGTGGTAAACTCACTATTAAATCGGACATTCAAGATAAGAAAGGTATAACACAAGATATGTATTACCTGATTTTCCTAGTATTCATCATTCCACATTCGGAAGCTACAACTGACATCCATCGTTGGAATATTATTCTTGTGTCCAGTCCCCAATCGTGACCCACCTACTCCTCGCCTTCCCACCTGTCCGCCTTCCCACCTGTCCGCCTTCCTAACTTCCCGCCTTCCCACCTGCTCGCCTTCCCACCTGTCCGCCTTCCCACCTGCCCGCCTTCCCACCTGCTCGCCTTCCCATCTGCTCGCCTTCCCACCTGCCCGCCTTCGTAACTTCCCGCCTTCCCACGTGCCCGCCTTCCCACGTGCCCACCTTCCCACCTGCTCGCCTTCCTAACTTCCCGCCTTCCCACCTGCCCGCCTTCCCACGTGCCCGCCTTCCCACCTGCTCGCCTTCCCGCCTTCCCACCTGCCCGCCTTCCCACCTGCCCGCCTTCCCACGTGCCCGCCTTCCCACCTGCTCGCCTTCCCGCCTTCCCACCTGCCCGCCTTCCCACCTGCCCGCCTTCCCACCTGCCCGCCTTCCCACCTGCCCACCTGTCCGCCTTCCCACCTACTCGACTTCCCGCCTTCCCACCTGCTCGCCTTCCCACATGCCCGCCTTCCCACCTGCCCGCCTCCCCACCTGCCCACCTGCTCGACTTCCCTCCTGCCCGCCTTCCCACCTGCCCGCCTCCCCACCTTCCCACCTGCTCGCCTTCCCACCTGCCCGCCTTCTCACCTGCTCGCCTTCCCACCTGCCCGCCTTCCCACCTGCCCGCCTTCCCACCTGCTCGCCTTCCCACCTGCCCGCCTTCCCACCTGCCCGCCTTCTCACCTGCTCGCCTTCCCACCTTCCCACCTGCTCGACTTCCCACCTGCCCGCCTTCCCACCTGCTCGCCTTCCCACCTTCCCACCTGCCCACCTGCCCACCTTCCCAAATGCCCGCTTTCCCACCTGCCCGCCTTCCCACCTTCCCACCTGCCCGCCTTCCCACCTGTCAGCCTTCCCACCTGCCCGCCTTCTCACCTGCTGGCTTTCCCACCTGCCCGCCTTCCCACCTGCTCGCCTTCCCACCAGCCCGCCTTCCCACCTGCCCGCTTTCCCACCTGCTCCCCTTCCCACCTTCCCTCCTGCCCGCCTTCCCACCTGCCCGCCTTCTCACCTTCCCAGCTGCCCACCTGCCCACCTGCCCACCTGCCCACCTGCCCGCCTTCCCACCTGCCCGCCTTCCCATCTGCCCGCCGTCCCGCCTGCCCGCCTTCCCAACTGCCCGCCTTCCCACCAGCCCGCCTTCCCACCAGCCCGCCTACCCTCCTGCCCTACTTTCTAATTCAACCTTCAGCCCCTAAGCTCACTGCCCCATCTCCCACCAAATCCTGTATCATCTGTCTGTCATGTGTCTGTCGCCAGCATCACGCCTCCCATCCATATATCTGCCTGCTTCACTGCATATCTCCATTCCCACTTCCTTCCCGACTTCCCTCTGCCGTCAGTGTGTCCCTCTCTCCTAGTTCGATCTCACGGAAAAGGAGACACGTTCGTATGACTCATGATTTACATTGAGTCCGCCCCGGGACGTCTAATGTCATGACAATACAGACACGCATGAGTGACCCCACAGCACAGAGAGCGGTGGTCTTGAGTGCGACAGTTGGATCGTATCTCTCCGTCTCGACCGGCGTGATGCTATTTGTGTTTTGCATGCATTTCAAACATCGACACACTCGTGTGTGAGGCTATAATCGTTTCTTTGAATTGTTACCCTTGACGTCATTGCGAGTCAGGTGACACTTGAAGGGAAAACCCCTACTCGGTGGCGCGTTACAAACAAACAATCTCATTGGCTAAGCCGTTTGCATAGGGCCGCCCTGTCTGTATTTTGGGTGGGGGTGGGGGTAGAGAAGGCTGTAACTGACAACACTTGGACCACTGACTACACTGAACGTTCGAGTTCGATGTAGACGGCAAAAGAAAGAAAAGAGTAAAGGAATACACCGCTGAAATCTTCAGACACGGTAAGTCACCAGTAGTCACCTACCTCAATGTATTCTATAACTTATGACATCAAAGACGTCTCGTAATGTTAGTTGCTGAGAAATGTGGTAGCCGTGTTTTATTTTAATGCCGTACAGAGAGCCACTGCCCTCGGACGTCGGCCCACATTCCTGAGTACAGGTGACCTATGTCACGTTTGGTTTTTGCGAATCACACTCGTGTTTATGGTTGGATTTCCAATGACAGGCACACATACTTTTATTAATAACTCGAGGGAGAATCATACGATGTTCTCTCGCTCCCCTTTATCGATCTCTTCACTTGGAGAACTTCGCTTAAGAGTGCGCGCCATTCAACCGCATCGCAGCGGGCCTGTCAACCGTATCGCAGCGTGCCTTACACTGCATACACATCTATCAATGTTCGTCCGTCCGTCCGTCCGTCCGTCCGTCCGTCCGTCCGTCCGTCCGTCCGTCCGTCCGTCCGTCCGTCCGTCCGTCCGTCCGTCCGTCCGTCCGTCCGTCCGTCCGTCCGTCCGTCCGTCCGTCCGTCCGTCCGTCCGTCCGTCCGTCCGTCCGTCCGTCCGTCCGTCCGTCCGTCCGTCCGTCCGTCCGTCCGTCCGTCCGTCCGTCCGTCCGTCCGTCCGTCCGTCCGTCCGTCCGTCCGTCCGTCCGTCCGTCCGTCCGTCCGTCCGTCCGTCCGTCCGTCCGTCCGTCCGTCCGTCCGTCCGTCCGTCCGTCCGTCCGTCCGTCCGTCCGTCCGTCCGTCCGTCCGTCCGTCCGTCCGTCCGTCCGTCCGTCCGTCCGTCCGTCCGTCCGTCCGTCCGTCCGTCCGAGTCAGATTTTAAATTGGCATATCTTTTCCAGGAATACATCATCTTTACTATGGCCAGGCGGTAGAGCCTGGCACCGCTGCAAGCAACACCAAGCATGGCACAGCCGCTGCCACCACCGGTTCCACCGGCTCCACCGGCTCCACCGGCTTCACCTGGGACAGTTCCTTCTACTGTGTTCGGTGACTTGAATGACAAGGGCTACATTCGGTGGCTGAAGGCGACTCAGGCACTGAGGATGACCATTGATGTGTTAAGGCAGTTCTGTAACAGAGAGATGAGGACTCTTCATCAAACACTTCTGATCCGATGTGGTGGAGCAACAACATGCAGTAGTGGTCAGTGCACATTTGATGCCAGAGGTCATTTGGTCAACGGCTGTCCCGTGTGTACCCGATGGTGGACTGAGATTCAGGCAAACCGCTCACGGACAAACACCAGGTTAACACCAAAGAATGCAGACTTCCGTCAGTGGCCGTTGCAACATTGGCAGGTTGCAAAGGTGTACATGGGTGGAGGACAATACCCATCAAGTGTCAACACTACAGACACAGACGCATCAGGAATCATACAGCTGATGACAAACTGCACGCACTTTGACAGGAAGGTCGACATGGCTAAAGTTAATGCCGTGAGTTTTTATATAGTGAATCATACGTATGTGTGTTTTAAAGTATATATATATATATATATATATATATATATATATATATATATATATATATATATATATATATATATATATATATATATATATATATATATATATATAATATATATATATATATATATATATATATATATATATATATATATATATATTACATGTATTTTCCAAAATATATTTTGTTTCAAAATGACTAAGTGCGTAATATATATACATATGTGTACATATTAATATTATATATATATATATATATATATATATATATATATATATATGTTATATGTACACATACTGGTGTGTGTGTATACATCATATGAACTTTGACATATTGCAACAATGCATTTCAAATTCCCCAGTACATTATTCTTCGAAATCCATAAAAGTATGATCATATGTATGTTTCATCACTGACAAAAATGCTAACCATAGTAAACAAAATGCCGTTAAAATGTACAAATCTATAAACTGCACTGGAAACACTGTTTATCAAATATGATCCTCCACATTTGCCATATCTATTTCTGTCAAGTTCTCAAATTCTCAAAGCTCAGATCTTTCTCTGTCCAATGTCTCAAACTCTCCTTTCTCTGTCCTTAGTTGTTCTCATACTCTCCTTGTGATGGCTAATGTCTTTCTCTTTTTCACATTTTGCGTCTTTCAGGTGTTACTCGTAATGGAAACATTTACATTGTGTATATATATTATTTATGTTTTCATTATTAATCTTTTTCATGCACAGTCTTGCGTTTTTCTTTAAAAGTAAGCAAAAACACATTCAGCAGATAGTGATTTATATTGTTCACAGTGATTGACATTACAAATGTTGGATGTGTTTGATTGGTATCCAGACCATGTGACACAAGCTGGACATAGACCAGTGACCAGACCAGTCTACGTCCATGGTGTGTCACATGGTCAGGTCACCCGTTTACGTCCAGCTTATGTCACATGGTCTGGTCAACAGTCTATGTCCAACTTCTGTCAAGCAGGATGTAGACTGGTGATCAGACCACATGACACGAGGAGGACGTACACTGGAGACGAGACAGTGTGACACAAGTTGGACTTAAACTGGTGACCAGACCACATGACACAAACTGGGCAATGAAGGGTGACCAAACCGCTGCACGTAGAAGTGTAGACTGGTGAACAGATCACGTGACACGAGATGGGTATACATTGGTGACCAGACCATGTGAAAGAAGCTAGACGTAAACTGGTGACCAGACAATGTTACACAAGGTTGTCATAGACTGGTGACCATTCCACGTGACACACAATCTGGACGTAGACTCACGGTGACACGACAATGTTACACAAGGTGGTCATAGACTGGTGACCATTCCACGTGACACACAATCTGGACGTAGACTCACGGTGACACGACAGTGTTACACAAGGTGATCATAGACTGGTGACCATACAACGTGACACAGTCTGCACAAAGACTGGTGACCAGACCACGGGACACAAGCTGGACGTAGACTGGTGACCATACAACGTGACACAAAATGGTCATAGACTTGATACGAGACCAAGTGACACAAGCTGGACCTAGACTGGTGACCAGACCACGTGAATCAAGTTGGTCATAGGCTAGTGACGAGATCACGTGACACAAGATGGACATAGACTGGTTTCCAGCCCATGTGACACAAGCTGGACATACACTGGTGACAATGCCATATGACACAAGCTGGACATAGATTGATTACCATACCATGTGATACAAGCTGAACATTGACTGGCGACCAGACTTTGTGATATAAGCTGGACATACAAGTGTAGACTAGTCACCAAACCAGATGACATAACCTGGACGTTGACTGGTGACCAGATCAGGTAACGTAATTTGGAAGTAAACTCGTGACCAGACCACGTGACAGAAGCTGGACGTATACTTGTTACTAGACTGCTGGACATAGAAGTATAGACTGGTGACCTGACCACGTGACACAATCTGGACATAGACTGGTGACCAGACGATGTGACACAAAGTAGACGTAATATGGTGGCCAAATAATGTGACATAAACCGGGCTTATACTAGTGACCATACCTCGTGACATAAGCTGCACATAGACTGGTTTCCAGACCATGTGACACAAACTGGACATAGATTGGTGACCACGTGACACGATATGGACATGCAGTGGTGACAACGCCATAAAACACAAGCTGGACATAGATTGGTTACCAGACTATGTGACACAGTCTGCACAAAGACTGGCGACCATACAAAGTGACACAAACTGGTCATAGACTTGTTAGGAGACCAAGTGACACAAGATGGACCTAAACTGGTGACCAGACCACGTGACTCAAATTGCACATAGGCTGGTGACGAGATCATGTGACACAAGATGGACATAGACTGGTGACCAGACCACGTGACTCAAATTGCACGTAGGCTGGTGACGAGATCATGTGACACAAGATGGACCTAGACTGGTGACCAGACCACGTGACACAAGCAGTACTTAAACATGAGACCAGACTGTGTGATATAAGGTGGACATACAAGTGTAGACTAGTCACCAAACCAGATGCCATAACCTGGACGTAGACTGGTGACCACACCAAGTGACATAAGCTGGACATAGACTAGTGAGTTCACCACGTGACACGAACTGGACATAGAATGGTAAACAGACCACGTGTCACAAGCGTAATTGTCGTAGGCTAATGACCAGACCCCACAATGCAAGCTGTGCGTAGACTCGAGACCAGACCACGTGACACACAATCTGGACGTAGACTGGTGACCAGACAACGTGTCACAAGGTGGTCATAGACTAGTGACCAGACCACATGACACAAGCTGGACGTAGATTGGTGACCATACAACGTGATACAAACTGGTCATAGACTTGTTACGAGACCACGTGACAGAAGCTGGACGTATACTTGTTACCAGACTGCTGGACATAGAAGTATAGATTGATTACCTGACCACGTGACATAGATTGGTGACCACGTGACACGATCTGGACATGCAGTGGTGACAACGCCATATGACACAAGCTGGACATAGAAGTATAGACTGGTGACCTGATCATGTGACACAAGCTGGACATACACTGGTGACCAGACAAAGTGACACAAAATAGATGTATTATGGTGGCCAGACCATGTGACATAAACTGGGCTTAGACTAGTGACCAGACCTCGTGACATAAGCTGCACATAGACTGGTTTCCAGACCATGCGACACAAGCTGGACATAGATTGGTGACCACGTGACACGATCAGGACATGCAGTGCTGACAACGCCATATGACACAAGCTGGACATAGATTGGTTACCAGACTGTGACACCGTCTGCACAAAGTCTGGTGACCAGAACACGTGACACAAGCTGGTCATAGACTTGTTGCGAGACCAAGTGACACAAGCTGGACCTAGACTGGTGACCAGACCACGTGACTCAAGTTGCTCATGGGCTGGTGACGGGTCATGTGACACAAGATGGACATAGACTGGTGACCAGACCACGTGACACAAGTAGTACGTAGACTTGAGACCAGACTGTGTGATATAATGTGGACATACAAGTGTAGACTAGTCATCAAACCAGATGACATAACCTGGTCGTAGACTGGTGACCAGACCACGTGACATAAGCTGGACATAGACTGGTGAGTTCACCACGTGACACAAAATGGACATAGTAATGGTAAACAGACCAGGTGACACAAGCTTGATGTAGGCTAGTGACCAGACCCCACAACGCAAGTAGTGCGTAGACTCGTGACCAGGCCATGTCACACACAATCTGGACGTAGCCTGGGGACCAGACAACGTGTCACAAGGTGGTCATAGACTAGTGACCATACAACGCTACACAGTCTGGACAAAAACTGGTGACCACGCCACATGACACAGTCTACACAAAGACTGGTGCCCAGACCACATGACACAAGCTGGACGTGGACTGGTAACCAGACCAATTGACACCAAGTGGACGTAGCCTAGTGACCAGACCACATGACACAAGCAGAGCGTAGACTCGTGATCAGACCACGTGACACAAGGTGGTCATAACAGATGACATAAAGTAGACATAGATTGGTGACCATGTGACACGAGGCGGACAGACAGTGGTGACTACGCCATATGACACAAGCTGGACATAGATTGGTTACCGCACTATGTGACACAGTCGGCCTAAAGACTGGTGACCAGAACACGTGGCACAAGCTGGACCTAGACTGATGACCAGACAACGTGACTCAAGTTGGACATAGGCTGGTGACGAAATCATGTGACACAACATGGACATAGACTGGTTTGCAGACAATGTGACACAAGCTGGACATACACTTGTGACAATGCCATATGACACAAGCTGAACATAGATTGATTACCAGACCATGTGACACAATCTGAACATAGACTGGCGACCATACTTTGTGATATATGCTGGACATATAAGTGTAGACTAGTCACCAAACCAGATTACATAACCTGGACGTTGACTGGTGACGAGATAACGTAACATAAGTTGGACGTAAACTGGTGACCAGACCACGTGACACAAGCTGGACGTATACTTGTTACCAGAGTGCTAGACATAGAAGTATAGACTGGTGACCTGACCATGTGACACAATCTGGATATAGACTGGTGATCAGACAACGTGACACAAGGGGGTCATAGACTGGTGACCATATCACGTGACACAGTCTGCACAAAGACTGGTTATCAGATCACATGACACAAGCTGGACGTGGATTGGTGACCAGACCTCGTGTCACAAACTGGATGTACGATGTGACACAAAGTAGATGTAATATGGTGGCCAGACCATGTGACAGGAACTGGGGTTAGACTACCCCGGGGGTAGTGACCAGACCACATGACATAAGCTGGACATGGGCTGTTGAGTTCACCACGTGACTCAAACTGGACATAGAATGGTAAACAGATCACATGACAAAAGCTTGACGTAGGCTAGTGACTAGACCCCACAATGCAAGCTGTGCTTAGATTCGAGACCAGACCACGTGACACACAATCTGGACGTAGACTGGTGACCAGACAACGTGACACAAGTTGGTCATAGACTAGTGACCATACCATGTGACACAGTCTGCACAAAGACTGCTTGCCAGACCACATGACACAAGCTGGACGTGGACTGGTGACCAGACAACGTGACACAAGGTGGTCATAGACTAGTAACCATACCACATGACACAGTCTGCACAAAGACTGGTGACCAGACCACATGCTACGAACTGGTCATAGACTTGTTACAAGACCAAGGGACAAAAGCTGGACCTAGTCTGGTGTCCATACCACGTGACATAAGTTGGACGTAAACTGGTGACTAGACCACGTGACACAAGCTGGACGTATACTTGTTACTAGAATGCTGGACATATTATAATAGACTGATGACCTGACCACATGACATAAGCTGGACATACCCTGGTGACCGGACGAATTGACACAAAGTAGACATAATATGGTGGCCAGACCATGTGACAGAAACTGGGCTTAGACTAGTGACCAGACCTTGTAACTTATGCTGCACCTAGACTCGTTTCCAGACCATGTGACACAAGCTGGATATAGATTGGTGACCACGTGACACAAGCTGGACATACACTGGTGACAATGCCATATGACACAAGCTGGACATAGATTGATTACTAGACCATGTGATACAAGCTGAACATAGACTGGCGACCAGACTTTGTGATATAAGCTCGACATACAAGTGTAGACTAGTCACCAAACCAGATGACATAACCTGGACGTTGACTGGTGACCAGATCAGGTAACGTAAGTTGGACGTAAACTCGTGACCAGACCACGTGACAGAAGCTGGACGTATACTTGTTACTAGACTGCTGGACATAGAAGTATAGACTGGTGACCTGACCACGTGACACAATCTGGACATAGACTGGTGATCAGACAAAGTGACACAAAGTAAACGTAATATGGTGGCCAGACCATGTGACAGAAACTGGACATAGACAGGTGACCAGACAACGTGACACAAGCTGGACAAATACAGTGATATATTTAGAAAGTTCACTTGAAACTGCCTGTAAGCAGTCGTTCTGAATTCAATTAATTGAAAAATCTATGATTTTAGGTAAGGGAGTGGCGAAATGAGCTGATGCACTCGAGCACTATGACGCTGACAGTGAGTGAACTGTTAGGTGGGAGTGGCGTCATGACGACGATGAAAGATATGCTGCGTGACCACCATCAGCGACACAGTGACCTCACGGCCCAGCAGACTTTGACAGAGGTTCAGCAGGTAATGTAGTTAGTTGAAGTTGTCTGTAGGATAAGGCATCATATGCTCAGGTTTGTTGATTTGGATACGTTTTTGATGTTTTTCTGGGGTGAGGATGTTTCGCAGTCAGATCAATGTTGATATATTTGATATGTCGTTTGTATGTGAGATAGTAGTCCCAATGGGACACTTCTTAGATTTATTTAAGGGAATAGTTTAAAAAATTTGACTTATTAGAATCACAGTTGTTAACAATTCAGACACGTTTTTGTGTGAATTGACTGCCTTTCCCCCATTCCTTATTCTAATCCTACTACGAGTAACTGGGTTAATACTGTATAGTTAATATACAGTTAGTATTATACAGAACACATTACATTTTCAAGGGTGCGTTAAGCAGATTGTATCTATCACATTAAATTCAGGAAAGTTGATTTAATGATTCTAATATTGTTTTCAATTAAGTCCATCTGGCTACTTGAAGTACTAAAATAATAAATCTGAAATTATTACTTTTTTATAAACATTTCTAATATGAGTTTATCATTTCCATTATGTAGATAATTAATGTCATAATCATCATAATCAACATAATCATCATCATAATCGTTGTGTCCTGTGGTTGGGTGAAGGACTCAGCATGCTGCTTCCACATCTGCCTATTTTTGTGCTATCCTCAGCTATATGGTACCCTTTCAGTTTGTATCTCCATCGTATCGCATAACTTTCTCTTGGTGTTTTCATTTCATAGGGTTTCCAAGTGGTGATGCATAGTGTTCATCGGCTATTTTGTATCCTGCTGACGTGTCCTGCCCATGTCCATGTCCGTCTCCTGACTTGTTCAATCACATCTGTAACCTTTGTCCTTTCTCTTAATCATATGCTTGTTTTCTGTCCTGGTACGTGATGTTTAACGAGAAGGCCAAAAAAGAGGAATGAATTTGTGTTATGCACCTACAAGAGTTAACACAAAATAACCATTTGCATCTAGATTCAAACTTCACATCAGTGATAGTAAATATATTGTTCTTGGCTCCAAGAATGGTTTATTTTAGTAAGATTTACTTACTTTGGACCATTTTTGTCGAAGCGAGTACGACGTTTCGACCCGTCGTCTACGGGCCTTGATCACGTACTGATGTCACGTGTGTTGCCTCAGATTTCGGCGGGATGATTTGATTGTAGATGGCAGGCAGATGGTGTCCCTGATTTCTGTTCATGGTAGGGGCTCTATGTTTGATGTCTATGGCCTCCTTCACTTTTCTCTTGTGCCAGTTGGATTCACGGGTCAGTACTTTAGTGTTCTTCATGGACACTGAGTGTCCTGTGGCCCGGCAATGATCTCCTACTCCTGTTGGTTTGTCCAGGTTTGTGTGTTCTTTGAATCTCTGGCTGAGTGTTCTCTTAGTTTCACCCACACATACATAAGTGAAACTAAGAGAACACTCAGCCAGAGATTCAAAGAACACCAAATCTCCAATCACCATCGTATAGTGGTTTGGATTCCCTAAGGTCTTGACGCCATTGTAGAAACTATTCATGTCTTATTCTGAGTATGATGTCGTTGTGCTACCTTTAGTTTGTGGCACTTTGTTGTGCACAGAACAAGTTCTGCTATTCTGAAGCTGATGCTGTTTACCTATGTTACCTAAGCTATGTTGTCTGTCACTTTCCTGTTGATGATAAAGCCTGCACCTGCTTGGCCTTTGTTTTCCTTAGAACGGTATAGTAGATATCCGCTTTGTCAAGTAGTGAAACATTCCTCTCGTATTCTTACTTCTCCGATCCAGATTACATCACATACCAACCTGATTTCCCCAAGTTTTTCTTTGAGTTATTGTATGTTTTCATCTCTTACAGAGTTCTCACATTGTAGGTTGTTATCTCTAGTCTACTTACCTTCTTTGGGCGGCTGTTTTTACCCAGATATTCTTATCTACCTCTGCTCGTAGTCGTAGTTGACCAGAGCCTCATTGGTCATGGACTCTTTCGGTGCCGCTGGGGACTGGGGGCAATGGCTTTGCATGCTGGTGTTGTTGGCCTACCTTTCCATGCTGGCCAGTGCGAGTTGGAAAGGGCAGGCAATATAGGGTGAATGAAATTGCCCAAGTTTTGACACAGTGATTGTATCAGTAATTCAGTACCGAACCATCTACCTGCCTGCACCAGCGCGAGACAACCTGCACCAATATAGTTTCTACAACAGGCACAAGACAACCTGCCCCAATATAGTCTCTACCAACAGGCACGAGACAACCTGCACCAATATAGTCTATGCTAACAGGCACGAGACAACCTCCACCAATATAATATCTACCAACAGGCACGAGAGAACCTGCACCAATATAGTCTCTACCAACAGGCACGAAACAACCTGCACCAATATAGTCTATGTCAAGAGGCACGAGACAACCTGCACCAGTATAGTCTCTATCAATAGACACGTCACAACCTACACCAATATAGTTTCTACCAACAGGCACGAAACAACCTGCACAAATATAGTCTATGTCAAGAGGCACGAGACAACCTGCACCAGTATAGTCTCTATCAATACACACGTCACAACCTGCACCAATATAGTTTCTACCAACAGGCACGAAACAACCTGCACCAATATAGTCTATATCAAGAGGCACGAGACAACCTGCACCAATATAGTCTCTACCAACAGGCCCGAAACAACCTGCACCAATATAGTCTATATCAAGAGGCACAAGGCAACCTGCACCAATATAGTCTCTACCAACAGGCACAAGACAACCTGCACCAATATAGTCTCTACCAACAGGCCCGAAACAACCTGCACCAATATAGTCTATATCAAGAGGCACAAGACAACCTGCACCAATATAGTCTCTACCAACAGGCGCGAGACAACCTGCACCAATATAGTATCTACCAACAGGCACAAGACAACCTGCACCAATATAGTATATATCAAGAGGCACGAGACAACCTGCACCAATATAGTATCTACCAACAGGCACAAGACAACCTGCATCAATACAGTCTCTATTAACCGATGCGAGACAACCTGCACCAACACAGTCTCTACTGACAAACGCAAGACAACCTGCACCAATATAATCTCTAGTAACATATGCTTGACACCCTGCACTGATATAGCCTCTATTAGCAGATGCAAGACAACCTGCACGAACATAGTGTCTATTAATAGACACGAGACAATCTGCACCAATATAGTCTCTATTAATAGACACAAGACACCCTGCATCAATATTGCATCATTAATATATGTGAAATAACCTGCATCAATATAGTCTCTATTAACAGATGCGAGACAACCTGCACCAATATAATGAGTATATAATATCTATTCAAAAACTCTTGTGCCGTATAGACTTTACAACTGGCAGTAACCTGACTTTTCTAATCATTATCTCACCTCAAGATCATACCTCAACACCGGCCAGTAGTTGCCCAAAACTGAGCATTGGGACTGTCTCAAGATATGTTTTCTGATGTTGCAGTTCGCTATTGATGTATTTGTTTCATATGTTTTTATCCGGTTTGTCAAGGCTGGTTAATTTGAAGAAAAAAAAATTATACAGGTACGTGTGACCTCTCCAATCTCTTCGGAGGCGTGACTTCAGTTTGTTTACTGTCCTGGTCTGAACTGTGTCGTCTGACAGCGAGTTATAAACGATTATTACTTGCCATGAATTGTGAATCTTTTTACCTATTTATTCAGTTGATCTATTTTAATTGTAGTTTTGCTTACTCCCGTTATACATTTCACTTATATTTTAATAACATATTCTACTATATATTTTATTTTACTAAATGTCTTAGAATTTGTTTCTTCTGACACTTCAAGTATATATATATATATATATATATATATATATATATATATATATATATATATATATATACATATACATATACATATACATATACATATACATATACATATACATATACATATACATATACATATACATATACATATACATATACATATACATATACATATACATATACATATACATATACATATACATATACATATACATATATATATATATATATATATATATATATATATATATATACATAAGTATATATATTAAAATAGGCGACAACTTATCATCATCAGTTACGTTATCTACTGGCACGCCTCAGGCTCTGTTCTGTCACCAATGTTATATTCTCTTTTTACACATGATTGTTTATCTTGTCACGTACGTAGTAAACTACTGAAATTTGCCGATGACACTACAGTGATAGGGCTAATGACAAATACTGATGAATCTGAATATCGGGACCAAGTAAACAAACTCATCAGTTGGTGCAATGATAACAATCTGGAACTTAATGTAAATAAAACAAAAGAAATGATTGTAGATTTTAGGAGAAAGACAACTTCACCACCCTCGCCTCTAGTGATCGATGGCAGGACAGTTGAAATCGTCCAACATTTCAAATGTATCGGTTCTACAATCTCCAGTAATCTTAAATGGGAGCTAAATATTGTTAACATTGTCAAAAAGGCCCAGCAGCGGCTGCACTTTTTAAGAAGGTTAAGATCGTTTGGTTTGACCACACAGGTCATGCTCAACGTTTACAGAACTGTAATCGAGAGTGTTCTGACATTTTCTATCACCGTATGGTTTGGGTCGATTACACAGAAGGAAACGCTCAGATTAAACAGAGTTATGAAAACTGCTTCCCGAATCATCGGCAGATACCTTCCCAGTCTTGAAATATTGTATCAGCAGCGTCTGTTAGGAAGAGGCACTCTCATCTCTCAAGATTCATCACATCCTGCCCATTACCTATTTGAACCTCTCCCATCTAGTCGCCGATTCAGATCCATCAAAACCAGGACCAACCGTTTTAGTACTAGCTTTTTCCTCTTAGCCGTTCAAGCCCTGTCAAAACAGAAGTGATTTTCTCCCACCCACAGCAAACACATATTCCACTTTCCGATGAGTTTTTATTATGTATATTTTATCAAAATGTATATATTTATTTATTTAATATTTTACATGTTAAGCTATTCTATTTCTACTAGATCGTAGCAATTATTTATCAATGTTATAATGAGCAATTTTTTATTCGGACTTTTTTTATTTATGTGATTGTTCTTATTTATTTATTTAATTTAATGTAGTAGTATATTTTAACATCATTGTTTGCTGCATGTGAATGTATTGTCATGTGAATGTACTAGTACGACGACCAATATCGTTACACATTCCAACGTTTTATTGTAACTACAATGTGAACACATGGCAATAAAGCCATCTTAGCTTAGCTTAGCTTAGCTTAGCTTAGCTTAGCTTAGCTTAGCTTAGCTTAGCTTAGCTTAGCTAAGCTTAGCTTAGCTTAGCTTAGCTTATATTATCTAATATATATATATATATATATATATATATATATATATATATATATATATATATATATATATATATTCATATTATAGGCCACTTACAGTCTTATTATCATAATTTGTATTGTTTATAATTTTACTAGATATTCTAATTACTGTAGTAACAATTTCATACAGTTCTGCTTTTATATATAGTTAACTAATATACATTAATGATTTTTTATCTGTCATAATGTTTTGTTGTACTTTTCAAAGAACAAATAATAAACTTCAGTATTAGTATTATATTAGCATATGCAAGACAACCTGCACCAATATAGTCTCCATCAATAAACATGAAATCTCCTGCATCAATATAGTCTCTTAATAGATGCAAACTAACCTGCACCAATACGGTTTATATTAATATATGCGAGACCACCTGCATCTATTATAGTATCTAGTTTCTACTAACATATAAGAGACCACCTCCACCAATATAGTTTCTACTACTTACAGGGTCCGTACGGGGCCTTGAAAGTCATGAAAAACCTTGAATTTGGTTGGACTAAATTCAAAGCCTTGAAATCATTGAATTGTACAAAGTAGTATTGAAACGTCTCTTGAATTTAATTGTGTTTAATAGAATATGATTCAAATGGTGTAAAGAATAACAGCCAGAAAAGGAAAACGCACAAAAAGTAGCTATTGGTACCACATGGTATTTTATTAGTTGAATATTATCACATAATATAACATGTGCAAGAATTAATTTCATTGTTCCCATTTGTTGTAGCTTGAGACTTCTGTAATAGGCGTCAGTGACAAAGTGTTCCTTGAGAACGAGCGTAAGACGTGGAAACAAGTGATTGCAAGTCATCAACTAGACCTCCAGCAGCAGTCGTCAGACATCCAACAGGTAACTGTGTAATACCATCTGACAAAATTGATTAACACTGCAATATTATTTTGCATCGAGCAACTGAGGTCATCCAATTAGTAAAAAACACCGTTTTGCAATTCCAGTTAAATAACAATGCAATGTTCATAAAGGTAACAAAGAAATAAAGAAATAGCTAACGTAATTAAATAACATATGATCTGTATAAAAAAATGCAACTGATCAAGGACGCCAACTGCACTCATTGGCCCGTGGTACCACCCTACCAGATACAGGGCAGCCTACTGCACTCATTGACCCGTGGTACCACCCTCCCTACCAGATACAGGGCAGCCTACCATAAAGCAATTTCCATAATCATTCTAGAAATTGATCTCATATCACGGTCTTATAAAAACTGCTCTGTGTGTCTATTTCTGGACTGTATTGTGGGAATAAAATACCATACTATATAACATTAACTGATTAGCACTCAAGTCCGGCATTGACGGTCACCTCGAATCTCCTCAGGTCGGCCATAGGCGGCCAGCGAATACAGCACACGTTTGAATTCGGTTTACGTGGTTGCATCTAGTGATTACGAAATGAAATAAATGCGACACCTATCTAGACATATAACTTTAAACTGTGACTATTTTGGATACTTCCGTACTAAACAAATATTTACAGGGTTTTCGAAATTTAACAGCAATAGTTTTTGTTTTTGGACATTTCAAAATGTCCTCCAGCCAGGAGTTGGCCACGTGTACAGGTAAAATGTGTAATATATTATAACAAGTTACATACCAGTGTGTAGATAATTTAATGTTCTTTTAAATAAACCCAACTTGTAGCAGTATAAATCCAAGCATAACAAGTTACACCGCTACAAATATTTTATTTACAACAAGTTTCAGAATGTCATAGGGTCAACCAAGGAATGGTCAACATATGTTAAAGTTATAACAACAGTTTTGACACCACTTTGTGGGTGTTTTTATTATCTACAACATGCAGACTACATACAATTGCGAGGATTGAATAATAAAGGCGCTAGAGCAAAGACAATGGTGCAAACAATAGTTTTAAACATCTAGGTCAAATATTTGAGGAGCCACAGGCTTCAAGTTAAAATCGACTGAGTGCTAATGAGTTAAAGACGTCAAAGAACCATTAACCTGATAAATAATTCCCAGACAAGTTCATAGTTTGTGGTCATGCCTAAGAAAATGTCATCACTTATCAGTAAATGAAGCACCAGACAGGCACTGTTGTAGCCAATTGTTCAACAGCCCCTGACAACAGTTTATCAATGTTTTAAAGGGATTCAGTCATATATGGGGCCTGTGAATGGGTTAAGTTTAGGGTCACTGTGACTCTGAACACTTGATTGGGTATTGTAGGGTGGGGTGGATGACACATTGACCTTTACTAATCACCTGGACTAGTTATTAGGCAGATTTACTATTCCGCCTTTATCATTACTTGTGCACGAACTAAGGGACTAGTGGGTAGTTCTACCCCTGATAATGGTAAAGATAATAATTTGCAAACTCGTTCAGATAAGGTTTTTTTCAGAGCAAGGCGGACACCCAACAACACAAGATGGACATCCAACAAAACAAGACCGACATCGTCCAACTGATATGCTCTAACGATGCTCTGAAGAAGCGGATAGAAGACGTGAGTCTTGCACAGAGCGAACATCTCAATAGAATTGAGGATGAACTGCGAGGTATGTTTATTATAATTTAACTATAATTCATTTTTATAAAAGCTTTCGTTTTGGTGTAAGAATAATTACTTAAGCAACATTTCTTAATTAATAACTCACAACAATGATTCTGCTGACAATGAAAATATCACTTAGGAATATTAGCGGTACCTACACCCACACTGGAGACAATGCCAAGGATGTCTATACTGGAAACATCAACAAACCAAGCAACCTTCCCCATACCTGTCATAGATAACAAAGGATCCTTTGCCAGAGCGATAGTAATGTGTTGGCCAGAACTATACAAAATATATTTTATGACATACATAGTGTAGCCACGCTTAACCTACTGTCAGCCGGCTGCGTAACTACGCCAAGAAGACAGTCTAGTGATTATGCCGTCTTTTGAATAGTGTCCGCGTGATCCACACAATGCTGCAACCTCGCTGATACTGGTTAATCCTGAAAACAACTTAAAATTTGCATTTCAATTTATTTTATGTTAATATAAGTTTAATATTGATTTTTTTTTATAATACAGCATTATTTAATAAAAGGGTATCCTTATTTAATGTGTATGCTATCTGTGTGGAGCTAAACAATGCTGCCACCTCATGGATACTGGGTAATCCTGCCGTAATTCTTATTTTATAAACAACTGCAAATTTGATTTTTTTTTACTTATTCTTTTGTTAATGTAAGTTTGGTGTTGAATACTTTTCATAGCATAACGTTATCTTCTAAAAGTATATCGTTATTTTTATTTCTTAGCCTGAGAGCCAATCAGCGTTTCTACCCTAATCTGGGGTAAGGCCGCCCTGGCGGTTACAAATGCAGAGCATTAGGTACCCAGGCATAGCTGAGGGGCATAAATATGCTGCCACCTCACGGAGCCTCGGTGGAGCAGGAAAAAAGTTGGAAGACGGTGGAGCAACATTAAAGTGAGGAGTGAAAGACCAAAGATCACAAAACAACAGATCAGTCCAAAGGCGTGGCCACAATACCATTCAAGAATTGAGTGACAAAACAAGTACAGCCATTTGTGGAGATTATTACATAAAGCCAGCTGTCAAATCACAACTAAACCTCAGAACAAATATTAGTATATATGAAAGATAAACTGTACAATAGCAAGACAACCCACCATCTATACTAAATTAAATGTAAGACATACAATTTTGTTGGAGAAACAAGCAGACCACTTGGCACGATGCTAGAAGAACGTTAGAAAGACCTAAACAATTTGTGTAAACTATTACGGACAGTTGACACGGGAAAAGAAAAAAAAAGAAATGGACCCACAACGAGGGAATACAAGTGAACTGTAACAAGGGGAAGTGCCAAAGAGTTTGAGAAGGAGACACACAGAGGTGTGTGTGATGTGGTCAGGAGGTAATATGAATGGACAATGACCAGAGATGAGGGGTTTACTTATCACTATGACATATGGACAGACAGGAACCTTGTTTTTGTTGCACATTTGAGCATGTTATTGCATGAATACAGCTGTATTGCAACATCTTCATTATGCGGATGTTTCTGTTTATGTGTTTGACTCGAGCAATACTACACACTTGATGTTGAGTAATTATGTTGCCTCTTCACTTGCCAAATCTTGTTCTGATTACTCATATATTACCCACTTAGTAGGATATCAAAACAACCTACAAATCAACAAATAAGTGTGGCTATGTTATTACGCTAGCGCCTCATAGCGCATACCATCATTTTGAAAATAGAAGCATAACACGTTGCGTGGTATCAATGTTTGACCAATACAATCAGAATGAAGTTTATGTTGAAGATAAACCATTGTTCTACGATTGGGGATACACACTACATATACTTAATTAATAACTAAAAGCTGCTAAAACGCGTATAAACACAAGCATTTCCATCGCAGTTGTCTTTGCCGTTCAGCATTAGAATATAATATGTCATCTATGTTAAAACTAAAATGTCACAACATTACGTCGATCCTGGCTACACAGTTCACCACAAAGAGTTATTATTTATTGTCTTTGCTTCAATAAAATAATATTGCACGTTATTCCCAAGGCATCGTAAATGTAATAATCGATGTGTTGCACATATAAAGTCAGCTTTATCGCAATGGCGCAGACCTTGCAGCGGGAACTATTGTCGATGGCCTAGCAGAAATAGCGGCGCATTTTGCCGAATTTCGTGTTACTGTTGTGTGGATAATACTGTTGTAAGAAGTACATTTATTATAAGAATAAAACACCACGCCGTGAAAATAAGTTCGTAAAAATTGTTAACTAAAGTAAGCCAAGCTCGACCGCTAACCTGACACTCCTCACAACACACATCGATTAGTCCGGGCGCTCATAGCGATGCTGATATCTAGGTCAGCCTATTTCGTTGCATGGGCAAACTCTTAGATTTAGCAACAAGCAAATCCACTAATTATTCACTATAAATGATCTCTAAAATGCAATACGTTACTCATGCTCTGATATTTAGAAATGGCTGACCTATGCGTGGAACGCAACATTAGCAACTTACATAATAACGCATGCTGCGATCTGCCATTGTTGTGACTTGGGGGAAAAGTAGCATCAACTTTCAAAGGCATGTGAGCCCACAAATAAAATGTTATATTTCAAAAAAATAGACGTACTGGATTTGGCATATTAAGAGAAAACATAATGACATTTTTAGACATTTACATTTTATTCCACAACATTGTTACTATATGTGTAAGTCACGCAGAAGTGTGGTTTATTTGAGTGAAAAATCCTTGCCCATTCTTAACTGTTGTGACTTGGTGACATAACGCTGTTACCATCATATTGATTATATGAACAGAAAGTTAAGTAATGAATATTGATTGATGATGCTAGAATGTGTGTTTGTGCAAAACGAGTAGATCAATTTGCTAAAGAAGTCAGAGGGTAGCCCCAACCTGGGCGTTTTTTTGGTAAAGGGAACACAACTTTCAAAATGTGCATGCATGCAAATTAAGCTAATGTTGCTAAATGATATCAACATAATCGGATCTTTCAGTTTTTTTCTTTTAAAGTTCAGTTTTAATATCGTAATTGCAATTTATAAAATCAGCTTTTGGCTACACTGCATATTGTAATGTATTAATGAGACTTATTGTTGTGCCTTTTTACAGGCGAAGTCGCCAACGTTAGATCCCGGCTGACAAGAACTGAAGGTAAGCAGACAACAATGTCAGAAATGTAAGTCATTGTTTTGTATTGTTTTCAAGAAATGTTGAGCCCAGATAATAAATATATATATATATATATATATATATATATATATATATATATATATATATATATATATATATATATATATATATATATTATATATATAAGGTTAAAGGCTGCATAGGGAGACCAGTTGTGCATATACCACTGCCTACGGGAGACCGCGGATTTAAGGAGACCGCAGCCGGTCTCCGTAATGTTTTGAAGTGTGATTGCGTAACTACTGCATTTTATGTTAGATTCCCTTGTTAGTTTACACATAAAGGAATTAACTTATGCCATTATTCAGAATTTTATTTTATATTTTGCTTGATTTTGAGCACCTATATTGCAAACACTTGTATATTTTTAAGTGCCTAAGGCGCCGCGGACGGGACCCCGACAGAAAAGTGCTTATAGTTTAAAAGTGTTGCTATATATTCATTGAGGGGTTAGTGTTTCGTGTTTAGTGTAATATATGCTTGTTGGATATGTATTAATTTTAATAAATATGTAAACACATTAATAAAACAAATATTTGACGGACCTCCAAGCCATACGTCGTACATTTGTTGAATGCGGTCACGTCAATTTTACGATATTCGATACACAAACAGCGAACTCAATAAGCTAGCATACTTTAACTGATTAAAGTGGTATTATAAACGCCGAAGTTGTGCTTTTTCATTTGATTATGAGTACTTATTTAATATTGTATAGCTTAACGATGTCTTAACATGATGTAGCAAATGTCGTAAAGCGGCAGTGAATGTCAACGACAACATCAACCTTCGCAAGCAACGAAGGCAGCATTGGTAAGTTCATTAAAAACATGCAGTTTTTACATTACTTAGGGTAACGTTTATAGAACACATTGCGTGAATTCTACGGAAATAACCATCTTTGTTAGATGCATGCAATTGTATGCAGTTGAAGCTGAATTATACCCCTATATTTAGTTAAACTTAAATGTAAACAATTTATTTGGATTTGACAGTTGGAAGAATCCGGTTGCACCTAGTAGTGACCTAGTCCTAGATAGATCCGTCGTCGTTGACATACTTATGCTAATTTTCTGTTCAAGTAATATTACACCTTAGACTTAGTGTAGCTTTGTGACCAAAAACCTTGTTTGATTCAACGAAGGGGTCGAAGGCGAAGCTGATGATTTTATTATATTGAGATTTTGATCACTGTCACGTGTATGCGGTAGCTAAGACGTTGGCATAATTGAGGTGGACCCCGATATTATTCAAGTGCCAAAGACGTCAGACTTCAGTTCCAATTTTCGGGGCGTTTCGGTTCTTAGCACAAAACATACCTCCAAACATCTTTGTCGTTTTAACAAAACATTGATCACATTTTTGGGATATCTGTGATAAGTTAATGTCACCAGCTAGTGTAAATAATGATGTCCTGTCTACTGTGTGTAAATCTGTCTATGTTTTCATTTTATATCACATGAATCAGTGTGAATCTGGACACTACCAGGACAGTGTAACACAATAGGTGTGACTTGTATGTAATTCGAACCCACCTCAATTTTACCTTTATAACTGTTTCTTTGCTAACACTCTATACTTCATTTTGTTAATTCAATCTGTCAACATAATTCCATGGATGCATATTTATGTTTTTTTATAAACAATGCATCTGAACATACACAGCACTCGTGTATGTATGTTATGTATGTATGTATGTTATGCTGACCGCATGTCAGCATAAATATATTATAGTTATAATTGAGTCCAAGAGCATGGGATATTACTAGAGTACACATCATAAAACATATTAATGACATGTTATTGTTAAGCACAATATCACAAGTGAACATACGATTTGCTTATAAAAAAAACTCTTTCTTTTTGTAGCTAAAGCAGCAACATGCCAAAACAACGAGCTATGCTGCTCACAAGATGTCAACAAATGGTATGCATGGTTTATTGTGGTTATTGTCAATGGTAGAGCATGTTTACAACCATACACATGCACGCACACATACACATGAGAATCTTATAAAATAATACACATGGCTGTGTAAAATAGTATAAATATTATTTATATATTTTCCTCATTTTAGTGTCCAACTTATTTTGATGCACAAGTGCAGATAGTTTATTGTTATAATATTATGACTAATGTAATTGTACTTATTTTATTTTATTTCAGATACGTGCAAACCTTCAATCAAATCAGCAAAAGGCAAATGCATGTTGTCATGTGTCTTGCTAATGTTTAACACTAAAATTACTATTTAAAAATAATGTTTAGTTCTTTTAACTTGATCTATATCAGAAACCATGTCAGTATTTTTTTCTTTTTATATTGATGTTGGCAGTCCAACATTTGATGTTTGTTTGAAGTAAAATTGGGTTGAAATAACAAAATATGATACCTACTTACTCACATCCAATATAGCCATAGGGTATAAAACAGGGTCAAAACAGTCTAGAACATGCTTAATGCCCCTTAAATACACACTAGTGAGTGCTGTGTATGCTATTTGTGACTTGTGTATCCTAGCATGGTAAAGGTAGTGATGAATTGGCTGGACAGTTTGGAATGGCTGTTGCCAGTGGAAGACCTGACACTGGCCAGTGATGCCAATGGTATTTCACTGCTTACAATTCTCTCTCAAATAGAGTATAAAGCTAAAATTCACCAGA
>OZ024864.1:7459558-7594558 GCA_964017155.1 Oasisia sp. SBJ-2009 | reverse complement strand
TTTTAAAGTATTAGTGACACTGGCTGTGGTTTTTACTGCTCCAACTGATTCAGCTGTTTGTAAGAGTACATGGTTATAGACAGTGGTGCATATTTGTGTATGAATAGGTTTCGCGCGCTAATTGCTGTGTGACTGTATCCTTCACAAAGAAGCCAAGGTTATGTTAGATTGAACAGGGTAGCCAGTGAGTTAAGTGAAAATCACTGAGAAATCCAGGCCACTGGATTATGTGCTATATAGAATCATACCTTGTTTTTGTAATGGTGCTCTAAATTGCAATCCAAAAAGTTGGCCCAGACAAAGTTAGTCCAATAATTGGCCAGGCACCAGAATGACCAACTGTGTTTGTATACACAGACTGTCTGGGTTATCTCATATTGAGACTGCTATTGACGTACTGTGTCCGTGAACATCCGTCAGGAGCTTTCACAGCTGACGCTTCTGAAAGACAAAGTGTCATGTTGGTGTAAGCTGCTGTGTGGTCCATGATGTATGTATGTCACTAACAGCTGCTACGTATGTCAGGTAAATGGACACTCCAGTCCTTTTGTTCATTGCTTTCTCCTGATAAGAATAAAACTGACCAACCTATTAAGCCACAAATCAAAAATACAAAAGATCAGTTAATGATTATAAATAATATATTTTATTTGATGTAGCATTAAATCCATAATTGTTCTTGACGCTTCAGAACATATTCAAATATTTAAAGAGGATAATTGGTTACAATATGAAACAAAATGCTAAAGTTCAATTTTCTAACAAAAATAAAAATAATGATGTATTTGTATATAACTAAAAACAATATCAAATAAAATAGCATTTATAAATAAAGAATGATATATTTGTCATAGCAATTGTATAATAATAATCTAGCAAATAACAATGTAAATTAATACTACCCTGATAATAAATGTATGATTAACAGGTGATGTGAAACAGCTGGCTAAAACGACAGGTGAAGTGAAACAGCAGGTGAAAGACGTAGAAGAACGGCTGGTTGAGACGACAGGTGAAGTGAAACAACAGGTGAAAGACGTAGAAGAGCGGATGGTTGAGACCACAGACAACCTTCGTCGTAAGTACAACTGTGGTGACTGCTGATCCAGTTTATTACTTCATTAGTACGGTGACGACCGAATAATATATTGTTTTCATTGTTACTGCTGTAGGTAACAATAAAAGGGACTGAGCAATTGGTGAATATGTTATATATGAGACAAGAAACAGTTCAATAACCATGTTCTTGTGTAGTAGATTAACGAGCAAAGTTGAAATGGCATCTTCTTAATTACTGTTTGATTCAAATGTGGTAACATATTGTGCATTGTTTGTGTATCTGGTGTTGGCATGGTTACTGGCGTTTAAGTGTTTTTTTGTGATTGCTTTGTAACTACTTTCATGTTCATGATGACATCAGTGTATTAAATGATAACTGTTATTATTAGGTTATCAGTTTTAAGACCACATTAATGTGCAGCCACCAGAGTGATAAATTTGATGTTGTTTTTGTTAGTGCCGTTATGATGGTCTCCAAGTATATTTAAACTGATTTGCATGACATGAGACCAAATACTATCAGTGCACATGACGTGGCATGTGTCGTGACATCAGTGTAAAATTGACTATTATTGAAAGTAGTATATAAGTTTGTGTTCAGTTTGTATGTTGATATATATATATATATATATATATATATATATATATATATATATATATATATATATATATACATACATGCATATATAGATACATACATATGCGTCAGCCCGCGACAAATGGATGTGCCACTGGACAAGTGAAATTGCTATAACACTGTACTTGTTGTTTGTGGGACATACCTATTTGCAGATAGGATTTGTAATCATTACTTAATAGCTTGCTCCCAACAATATTTCACAACATTATAGTAAGCGTCTTCAGTAAATATAGTTCTCTTGATAACAAACACAAAACAAAACGAGATCACATTTGCAGTTCAACTATGTGCTTCCATCTACAGAAATATGTTTGAGCATCATCATACTCGTTCATATTGGCTACATGTTGTAGTGTTACAAAAGTTATTTGTGGGACAAGTCAATTGTTTCACGGACAGGTGAACTTTTGCTTCTACTTGTCCGCCGGACTAGTATATAATTTGACTAATTTTGAGCCCTGATAATAAATATATATATATATATATATATATATATATATATATATATATATATATATATATATATATATATATTCGTATGCATACATGAATGCATGAATGAAAACGCTGTCATTATATTATTTGACTTGAAAGTGATATATGCTACATCAACTATTTATCCGTTTTGATTGATTGTTTGCTTGCTTGCTCGGATGGCAGATTGATCGATTTGTCAGTCGGGTCGTGGCGGATGGGTGGACGGATGTATGCTGTTCATTTTGGAATAGGGAACGTCAGTTTAAAAATATAAGTGCATTAATGTGAAATCCCCAGTTGTTGTTAAACATTGTTTTAAAGGACTGAAATTAATCAGTGCTACCATATATATATTTTAAAGTATTAGCGACACTGGCTGTGTTTTTTACTGTTCCAACTGATTCAGCTGTTTGTAAGACTACATGGTTACAGACAGTGGTGGATATTTGTGTATGAATAGGTTTCGCGCGCTAATTGCTGTGTTACTGGATCTTTCACAAAGAAACCAAGGTTATGTTAGATTGAACAGGGTAGCCAGTGAGTTAAGTGAAAATCACTGACAAATCCAGGCAACTGGATTATGTGCTATATAGAATCATACCTTGCTTATTCTTTTAATGGTGCTCTAAATTGCAATCCAAAAAGTTGGCCCAGACAAAGTTAGTCCAATAATTGGCCAGGCACCAGAATGACCAACTGTGTTTGTATACACAGACTGTCTGGGTTATCTCGTATTGAGACTGCTATTGACGTACGGTGTCCGTGAACATCCGTCAGGAACTTTCACAGCTGGTGCTTCTGAAAGACAAAGTGTCATGTTGGTGTGAGCTGTTGTGTGGTCCATGATGTATGTCTGTCACTAACAGCTGCTACGTATGTCTGGTAAATGGACACTCCAGTCCTTCTATCCATTGCTTTCTCCTGGTAGGAAGAAAACTGACCAACCTATTAACCCACAAAGCAAAAATACAAAAGATCAGTTAATAATTATAATTCATATATTTTATTTCATGTAGCATTAAATCCATAATTGTTCTTGACGCATCAGAACATATTCAAATATTTAAAGAGGGTAATTGGTTACAATATGAAACAAAATGCTAACGTTCAATTTTCTAAAAATAAAATAAAAATGATGTATTTGTATATAACTAAAACAAATAAAATAGCATTTATAAATAAAGAATGATATATTTGTCATAGCAATTGTATAATAATAATCTAGCAAATAACAATGTAAATTAATACTACCCTGATAATAAATGTATGATTAACAGGAGATGTGAAACAGCTGGCTAAAACGACAGGTGACGTGGCACAACAGGTGAAAGACGTAGAAGAACGGCTGGTTGAGACGACAGGTGAAGTGAAACAACAGGTGAAAGACGTAGAAGAACGGCTGGTTGAGACGACAGGTGAAGTGAAACAACAGGTGAAAGACGTAGAAGAGCGGATGGTTGAGACGACAGGTGAAGTGAAACAACAGGTGAAAGACGTAGAAGAGCGGATGGTTGAGACGACAGGTGAAGTGAAACAACAGGTGAAAGACGTAGAAGAGCGGATGGTTGAGACAACAGACAACCTTCAAGGTAAGTACAACTGTGGTGATTGCTGATCCAGTTTATTACTTCATTAGTACGGTGATGACCAACAAATTTATTGATTTTATTGTTACTGCTGTAGGTAACAATAAAAGTGACTGATCAATTGGTGAATATGTTATATATGAGACAAGTAACAGTTCAATAACCATGTTCTTGTGTAGTAGATTAACGAGCCAAGTTGAAGTGACATCTTCTTAATTACTGTTTGATTCAAATGTAACAGATTGTGCATTGTTTGTGTATCTGGTGTTGTCATTGTTACTGGCATGTATTTATCATTTGTGATGGTTTTGTTACTGCATTCATGTTCATGATGACATAAGTGCATTTAATGAATACTATTATTATTAGGTTATCAGTTTTAAGACCACATTAATGTGCAGCCACCAGACTGACATATTTGATATTGTTTTTGTTAGTGCCGTTATGATGGTCTCCAGGTATATGTAAACTTATTTGCATAACATGAGGCCAAATACTATAATTGCACATGACATGGCACGTGACGTGACACGGGTGTAAAAATGGACTATAACTGAAAATAGTATATAAGTTTGTGTTTTATGTACATATACATATATATATATATATATATATATATATATATATATATATATATATATACTGGAACATTGTTTCTAATACTAATGTTTAACACATAATGAATGTTCATAAAAATATTTCAATATATAAGGTATATTCCCCAAAAAATGGTCTACACAAAACCCGAGTATGCATAGATGCAGATTTATGTAGACCAGAGCAACGCGGGTACCTACATATATTTACTTAGCCATTTTTGCAGTAGACCGCCGAGTCTAGTATTTGATGGTACATGTTCGTACATTGTATTTAACAATTTAATGGATGCTGTAAAATGAGTTGCCGAGTACCAACGGCAAAGCCAATATTCGAGTGATCTATCGGTTCACAACAAAGACAAAATGCAAGTTTTACTAATTTACACATAATAATTTAGCCTTTTTCATCAGTATGAAGCATATCATATATACTGAACATGAAATTCCAACCCTTCGTTCGGTATATACCATAAATATAGATTTATAAGAACTTTGACCCGGTACACATAACCCGGCACACAATGTACTCAAAAATATGCACTGCGCTGGAGAAAACATGCTCAAAATCACATAGGATGTTGTTCATTTAAAAATTAATTACACACAGTATTTCACTGTCATATGAACTGTGTGCACCAGCAATGGTACTGATCTTTTCAATTTCGTCAAATCTTTATGTAGTCCAGATTAGGTCTACATAAAACAGCGGTCTACATAAGCCGGTCCTTTATGCATAATCGGTCGATATTAGCTGCCTTTAGGAGTATATATATATATATATATATATATATGTATATATATATATATATATATATATATATATATATATATATATATATATATATATATATATATATATAATGGATTATGTTAGTATACTTCTCTCCACAACAAACACAAAACAAAGCGAGATCACATTTGCAGTTCAACTATATGTTCCCATCTACAGAAATGTGTTAGAGCATCTTCATTCTAGTGCACATTGGCCACATACTGTAGTGAAACAAAAGTTATTTGTGGGACAAATCAATTGTTTCACGGACAAGTGGACTTTTGTCTCTACTTGTCCATCAGACTAGTAGATAATTTGACGAATGTTGAGCTATGATAATAAATATATAAATATAATATATATATATATATATATATATATATATATATATATATATATATATATATATATATATATATATATATATATATACAAGTATGCATACATCAATGCATAAATGAAAAAACGCTGTCATTATATTGGTTGACTTGAAAGTGATAGATGCTACATCAACTATTTATCCGTTTTGATTGATTGTTTGCTTGCTTGCTCGGATGGCAGATTGATCGATTTGTCAGCCGGGTGGTGGCGGACGGGTGGACGGACCTATGCTGTTCATTTTGGAATAGGAAACATAACTTTAAAAATATAATTGCATTAATGTGAAATCCCCAGTTGTTGTTAAACATTTTAAAGGACTCAAATTAATCAGTGCTACCCTATATATGTTAAAGTATTAGTGACACTGGCTGTGGTTTTGCTGTTCCAACTGACTCAGCTGTTTGTGTGAGTACATGGCTATATACATCGGTGGATATTTGTGTATGAATAGGTTCAGCGCGCTAATTGCAGTGTGACAGGATCCTTCACAAAGAAGCCAAGGTTATGTTAGATTGAACAGGGTAGCCAGTGAGTTAAGTGAACATTATTGAGAAATCCAGTCAACTGCATCATGTGCTATATAGAAACATACCTTGTTAATTTGTTTAATGGTGGTCTAAATTGCAATCAAAAAAGTTGGCCAGCTCACACCAACATGACACTTTGTCTTCCAGAAGCATCAGCTGTGAATGCTCCTGACGGATGTTCACTGACATCATACGTCAATAGCAGTATCGATACGAGTTAATCCAGACAGTCTATCTAAACAAACACAGCTGGTCGTTCCGGTGTCTGGCCAATTGCTGGGCTAACTTTGTCTGGTTGAACTTTTTTGGATTGCAATTTAGAGCACCATTAACAAAATAAACAACGTATGTTTCTATATAGCACATAATCCAGTTGTCAGAGCAATTAGCGCGCGAAACCTATGGATACACAAATATCCACCACTGTCTATAGCCATGTACTCACACAAACAGCTGAGTCAGTTGGAGCAGCACAAAACACAGCCAGTGTCACTAATACTCTAAAACATATATGGTAGCACTGATTAATTTGAGTCCTTTAAAAAAGTTTAACAACAACTGGGAAGTTCACATTAATGAACTTATATTTTAAAGTGATGTTCCCTATTCCAAAACGAACATTGTAGGTCCGTCCACCCCTCCTCCACCACCCGGCTGACAGATTGATCAATCTGCCATCCGAGCAAGCAAGCAAACAAGCAATCAATCGAAACAAATAAATAGTTGATGTAGCATCTATCACTTTCAAGTCAACCAATATAATGACAGCGTTTTCATTCATGCATTCATGTATGCATATGCATATGCATATGTATATGTACACACACACATATATATATATATATATATATATATATATATATATATATATATATATATATATATATATATATATATATATTATCAGGGCTCAAAATGTGTTAAATTATCTACTAGTCCGGCGGACACGTAGAAGCAAAAGTTGTCCCACAAACAATTTTTGTAACACTACTATATGTAGCCAATATGCACGAGTATGATGTTTAACTGCAAATGTGATCTCGCTTTGTTTTGTGTCTGTTATTAAGATAAGTATATTTACTGGAGACATTTGCTATAATTTTGTGAAATATTGTTGAGAGCAAGCTATTAAGTAATTATTACAAATCCTGTCTGCAAACAGGTATGTCCCACAAACAACAAGTACAGTGTAATAGCAATTTCACTTGTCCGGTGGCAAATCCATTTGTCGCTGGCTGACGCATATGTATGTATGTATGTATATATGTAGATATCTATATATATAATAAATATATATATATATATATTATATATAATTATATATATCAACATACAAACTGAACACAAATGTATATAGTACTTTCAGTAATAGTCAATTTTTACACCCATGTCACGTCACGTGCCATGTCATGTGCAGTGATAGTATTTGGCCTCATGTCATGCACATCAGTTTAAATATACCTGGAGACCATCATAACGGCAGTAATAAAAACAACATCAAATTTGTCAGTCTGGTGGCTACACATTAATGATTTTATAAAACTGATAACCTAATAACAAAAGCTATCATTAAATGCACTTATGTCATCAGGGTCCGTGTATATACCGTTTTTTCCTTTTTCGTTTTCAAATTTGCGAACGAAAAACGGATAACGAATTCCTTTTTCGTTTTTCGTTTTCAAATTTGCGAACGAAAAACGAATTCGTTTTTCTTTTTTGCATTTAGGATGCTTCTTTCGCACTGCCACTGCGGGTGGCCGGTAAAAATTGGTTGTTTCGGCGGGATACTTTGGTTGCACTGGCAGCGTTTTGAAAACAAACTCTCAGAAATTGCATCGGCGAAGTGGTATATCTAAGTACCTACAGGTGAATATTGGTCGTTTTGGCGTTGTTTTTTATGTTTCGACAATTTAATGAACTTTAGTCAACTTTATATATAATAGATCAAAAGATGGATAAATCGAGAGTATATGTATTTATTTTGTAACTGCAACTATGCAATAGTTATTTTAAATTTAGTTTGTAAAATATTTGACTTGCCCTTATTATGAATATTAAATAGTCACTATCTTAGAGGCCACTTTGAATTTTAAAATTAGCATTTTTGTATGTAATTATTGAATTTCATTGACGGACCATTACGGATAGCCCAATTGTATTTAGGAGCATGTATATCCCTGAGTATTGTTTATTAACATTTGCTACTTTACGCATATTGCAAGTAGAGGATATGTGGTACAAATATAATACATTTATGGATTAATGTGTTGCTAGAGTTAGTGTTAATTCATTATTATTTTGCATATGTAGTAATTTATAACAGTAGAAGTATGTTTGCATCCGTGTGTAATATGCTGCTTTACATAATATATCAGTATTTTTAAAATTGTGATTGGTTATGATTTAATTAAACAAATATAGGTATTGTTTATTGTGTGAGGCATACTATTTTCATACTCTTTTTTTACAAATGTATATTATACCCTGAATGTATGTATTCTGCTGTGTGCTAGTGTGAAATGATTATGCATATTTCTGGTTTGTGTTATCTGCCCATTTTGAAAGTATGCGGGTAATGTGTTATGTTTATAATTATATTTATAATAAAATTATAATATAATTACAATAAGTTGGTATTCAACTTTGCTTAAGCATTAATTTTATGTGGGAGCTATATTTATTTGAAAATATTATTCTTACAAGTGTTTTGCAATTTGTTTATTCAATTACATTTGTGTCCCTATATCAGTAGATGGTAATTAGTGTGAGGCAATATTATAGAATTATAGAGTGATTTTTTTATTCTAGATTGAATAATATACTTTAACCTAGTTATAGGTCCAATTGTTCGAGAACATATGTTTGCTATTTGATCAATATTATGTTTAATCCAGTTTAAATGCGAGATTAATGTAAAGCCCAGAATGTTAAACTGGTTAAGTCTCCCAATATCTACACTGTCAATTGTTAATGTTACTTCATCAACCTATTTATTAGGCATTTGAAAAAAACTTTTGTTTTATTAATATTTTAATGAAATGTATAATAACACAAATTTTATTGGCAACTCAACAGAGTTGGATTGATATTATACAAAAAATACAATTAATGCATCTGTATGTAGTTTTAGCTATATGTTTATTATAGGTCTTTATTAATCAAATATTCAATATTCACTGTGTTTCTGTCATCTGTGAAGGTTTTAATTGTACTTGTATCATCAAGTATCATGAGCATAAGTTATGCAGGCTTTTTGAAATCATTGATATAATCATAGTAAATAACAATATCAGCGGCCCTAAAATTGATCATTGGGGGACGTCTCGTTTTATAGGTAAAGTATACCATTGTACCTCTTCTAGTCTTACAGACTGCTTACAGTTAGTTGCATATTATTGTGTTAGATGTATTGCTGTGAGCTCCATTCCAATGGCTCCTGGCTACCTCACTGATCCGTTCACGTTAAACAATTGTGTATATGATTGTCACACTTGCAACTGCACAACTATTCCTGTCAAGAAGTACAACTTGTCTTTAGGCCAGTGTAAATTTACTTACAAGATTGGAAAACTTTGGGACACTAACCCGGAATGTATACAGAATGCAAGCAGTGCAGAGATCTTTAAAACACACATTTGTTTACAGTTTCTCATGATAGATGCACACACTTGCAAACATTTCATGATATATATGGCTGAGTGATTGTTTGCATTTGGCTGGCAGAATGTTTAGATTAATACCTATTTGTGTGGTGGTGGTAGTCATAGTAAGGACTTTATCTCAGACAATCATATTTTTATTATTGTTATTACTACTATTGTTATGTAGAAGTGGATGAGTTTTAGCAGCTTGCCAGTCGAATGTGGACTGTCATTTAGTCATGCCTTTTGGGATGTATATGATGTGCAAATAATCTTATGTCATTATAATTTAAGATTGAACTGTAAGCTTAATGATTTAAAAAAATTATTTGTAATCTTTTTTATTCATGATTCTAATAGAATATGAAACAGTGTCACCTGACTGTTTACTAACAACTGAAATGGAATATTTATGGAGTTGCAAGTGTGACAAACATACATTCTATTTTTAACGCAAACCAATCAGTGAGATATCCAAGAACCATTGGAATGGAGCTCACAGCAATACTATTCAACTAACTGTAAGCAGTCTTTAAGACTAGAAGAGGTACAATGATATACTTTACCTATAAAACGAGGCGTCCCCCAATGATCAATTTTAGGGTCACTGATATTGTTATTTACTATAATTATATCAATGATTTCCAAAATCAAATATGCTCATGATATTTGATGATACAAGTACAATTAAAACCTTCACAGATGACAGAAACACAGTGAATATTAAAAATTTGATTAATAAAGACCTATAATAAAGATATAGCTAAAACTACACTACATCAATCCAACTCAGTTGAGTTGCCAATAAAACTTGTGTTATTATTATACATTATCATTAAAATATTAATAAAAACAATTGTGTGTGTTCAAATGCCTAATAAATAGGTTGATTAAGTAACATTAACAATTGACAGTGTAGAATAATAATAATAATACAGTTTTTATATAGCGCTAATTCCCGCATGGCGGATCGATGCACTGCACAAGAAAAATACTAAAATTAATGTATATTAATAAATATAAGGCTGAGTACAGTTGATTACATTGTCGAAACATAAAGAACAGCGCTGATACGACCAATATTTCCCTGTAGGTACTTAGATATACCACTTCGCCGATGGAATTTCTGCGAGTTTGTTGTCAAAACGCTGCCAGCGACCAAAGTATCCCGCCAAAACTACCAATTTTACCGGCCACCCGAAGTGGCAGTGCGACCGAAGCATCCTAAATGCCAAAAGGAAAAACGAATTCGTTTTTCGTTTTTCTTACTTCACTTTCGAAAACGAATTCGTTTTTTGTTTTTCTTACTTCACTCAAAACGAAAAACGAAAAAGGAATTCGTTTTTCGTTCGCAAATTTGAAAACCAAAAAGGAAAAAACGGTATATACACGGACCAATCATGAACATGAACGCAGTTACAAAACCATCACAAATAATACTTAAATGCCAGTAACCATGACAACACCAGACACACAAACAATGCACAATATGTTGCATTTGAATCAAACAGTAATTAAGAAGATGCCACTTCAACTTTGCTCGTTAATCTATTACAAAATAACATGGTGACTGAACTGTTACTCGTCTCAGATATAACATATTCACCAATTGATCAACAGTAGGACAACTTGCATTTTGTCTTTGTTGCAAACCGGTAGATCCCTCGAATATTGGCTTTGCCGTTGGTACTCGGCAACTCATTTTACAGCATCCACTAAACTGTTAAATACAATGTACAAACATGTAACATCAAATACTAGACTCGGCGGTCTACCGCAAAAAAGCTAAATAAATATGTGCAGCTTCCGGCGTTGTTCCGGTCTATATAGATCGGCATCTATGCATACGCGGTATTTGTGTAGACCGATTGTTTTGCATATACCTTATTTATTGAAATATTTTGATGAACGTTCATTATCGGAACAATGTGCAATTGCAGCAGCGAAGGGAAACCAAATTCTTGGATTAATTAGGCGAAATATAGTGTACAAGGAAAAAGAACTAATAATACCACTGTACAAAACAATAGTTAGGCCTCATTTAGAATATTGCATACAGGCATGGAGGCCATATCGCAAGAAGGATATTGATATACTAGAAAGAGTACAAAGAGGAGCAACCAAAATGATACAAAAACTCAGGAATATTAGTTATGAAATGCGTCTAAAAGAATGTGGATTAACAACACTAGAAACCAGGAGACTGCGAGGAGATCAGATAGAAGTTTTTAAAATATTGAATGGGTATGAAAATATTGACAGAAATATTTTTTTCTCAGTCAAGGAAGAGAGAAGGACTAGAGGACATGGAGTTACATTAGCAAAGAAGCAATGTAGATTAGATATTAGAAAAATTTCATTTTCATTTTCACAAAGAACAGTAAATGAATGGAACAGATTATCGGCTAATTGTGTAAGTGCTAGTAGTGTTAATATGTTCAAAAATAAAATTGACATGTACCTAAGAAGGGCGGGGTACATTTAGATAGATAGGTTGGACTCTCGATAAGCCAAAGGGCTTCCTTGTCCACCTGCCATCTTGAGTTGATTATCTAGGTGGCAATCTTGTTAAATCTTGTTAAATTATGTGTTAAACATTAGTATTAGAAACAATGTTCCAGTTTTACATCTTTGGAAAATGTATTAAATAAAATAAAAAATATGCCTGGTCTACATAAGCCGGACCTCTAGCCACTGGTCGACATAAGCTGCCTTTAGGCTTATATATATATATATATATATATATATATATATATATATATATATATATATATATATATTTGTTTGTTACTGCTGTAGGCAACAATAAAAGTGACAAATCAATTGGTGAATATGTTAAATCTGAGACGTGTAACAGTTCAATGACCATATTCTTTTGTAATAGAGTAACGAGCGAAGTCGAAGTGGCATTGTCTTCATGACTGTTATATTCAGATGTGGTAACTGAGTGTGCACTATTGTAATACAATTAACTTACTTTAGAGCTTAACGTCGAAGCTGAGTACGACGTTTCGACCAGTCATCTACGGGCCTTGATCACGTACTGATGTCACGTGTGTTACCTCAGATTTCGGCGGGATGATTTGATTGTAGATGGCAGGCAGATTGTATCCCTGATCTATGTTCAATGGTAGTAAACGGACCATTCCCCACTGGAGAAAATTCCCCACTAGGACAATTCCCCACTGGACAATTCCACACTCGGACAATTCCCTACAGAGACAATTCCCCACTCGGACAATTCCCCACTCCACACATTAGTATTGACATATATGATACCACACTTAGAACATAATTCGAATTTTTTATTAAACTCTATTTAACAATAATTTTCATATGTATTGACATATAAAACTGCTTGATTTACTTAAATCTTACACAATGGCCAGTGCCCTTAAGTACGTATGGGACAGTATTGCTGTTGTCACGCCTGTCAGTGCACAGTTTGTGCAGCTTTGACTGGAGTTTGTGCCACCTTGTTGTGGCTTCCTTGTGCACAAAGTTCAACCAGGTGTAATAAAGTTCAATTACACAATCATCCTCTTTAAAAAATTAAGAGTGGGGAGTTGTCTAAATTTGTCATTATGGAGTAGGGAATTGTCCAAGTGGGTTATTGTCCAGTGGGGAATTGTCCAGTGGGGAATTGTCCGAGTGGGGAATTGTCCTGGATTCGTTCATGGTAGGGGCTCTTTGTCTGATGTATATGGCCTCCTTCACTTTTTTCTTGTGCCAGTTGGATTAACGGGTCAGTACTTTAGTGTTCTGCATGGAAACTGAGCGTCCTGTGGCCCGGCAATGATCTCCTACTCATGTTGGTTTGTCCAGGTTTGTGTGTTCTTTGAATCTCTGGCTGAGTGTTCTCTTGGTTTCACCTATGTATGTGTGGCTGTTGTCGATGTCACACGTGACATTATAGATGGTTCCACATTGGTGTTCTTTAGGTGTTTTGTCTTTAGGGTGTACTATCATCGAGCAGAGGGTGTTCGCCGGCTTGTGGTACATGTGTATGTTATGTGACTTATCAATCCGGCCAAGCTGTTGTGATAGTCCTGCCATGTATGGTAGTTCCAGCATAGATCTTTATGGGTTGTTGTTCATGTTAGGTGGTCTTTTGCACTGGATGGTGGAGGTGCAACCACCTACTCTGGGTATCCGTTGGCTCTCAGGGCATTGCGGACGTGTGCCAGTTCTGATTTGCTGTCTTCAGCTATGGTGACATATTGCTGTGCCCTGTTGGTGAGGGTGCGTACAACTGAACGTTTGTGGGTTAGAGGGTGATGTGACTTAAAATTGAGGTGTTGGTCCGTGTGCGTCGGCTTCCGGTAAATGGTTATCTTCGTGGATCTATCATCCGGAATATGGGTGCATAGATACAGGGAGGGAAGCCTGCTGTCTTTCTCAGGTTAAATGGTGAATTTGATGTATGGATCGATGCTGTTTATGTGTTCAGTGAACTCTTCCACGTCGTATTCGTGAAGTACGGTGAATGTGTCATCCACGTATCGTAGCCACAATGATGGGGAGTGCGGTGCTGTAGAGATGGCTATTTTCGCAAATTATTCCATGTAGCAATTAACTACTAGGGGAAATATGGGTGATCCCATAGTTGCACCATGTGTTTGCTGGTAGTATGCCCCATCGTATATGAAGTACGTCGTATTCAGGCAGAAGTCGAGAAGCTCAACTATATGTGGGATTGTCATTTCCATGCGGCTGGTTAGGGTGTCATCCTCATGTAGCCTCTCTGTGATGACTTTCAGTGCCTTATCCACCGGAACACTGGTGAAGAGTGCTGCGACATCATATGACACCAGTTTCCGGACAGGTGGTATTTCTAGGCCTCTTAACTTGTCGACTAGTTCATTGGCGTTCTTGAATCTGTGACAGTTCTTACCCACAAGGGGGGTGAGTATACTAGCCTACATTGTACGTAATGCTGCCACAACTGGATACGATAGGCCTAAGCGGTGTGTTGTCTTTGTGTATCATAGGCGTCCCATACAATTTGGGGGGTTCTTCTGACTCTGGGTACAGCTTCCAGTACAGTTTGTCTGAGATGGATCCATCTATCTTCCACTTCCTTAGGATGTAGATCTGTCTGTTATTGTACTTGTGTGTGGGGTCATTGCTAAGTCTGGTGTACGTGTTCGTATCCACCACCATGTCATTAATTTTCTCTCAAACGTACTGACCCGTGAATCCAACTGGCACAAGACAAAAGTAAAGAAAGTCTTAAACATCAGACATAGAACCCCTACCATGAACAGAGATCAGGGATACCATCTGCCTGCCATCTACAGTCAAATTATCCCGCCGAAATCTGAGGCAACACACGTGACACCAGTACGTGAACAAGATGACGGGTCGAAACGTCATACTCAGCTTCGACTTTAAGCTCCAAAGTAAGTTAATTATATTACTATAAACCATTATTGAAGCCATGAACAATATATTCACTAAGATTGTGCATTGTTTATGTATCTGGTGTTGTCATGGTTATTGGCGATTTAGTGTTATTTGTGATGGATTTGCAATTGCGTCCAGGTTCATGATGACACAAGCGCATTTTGTGATTACTATTATTATTAGGTTGTCAGTGTTATGGCTGAACTAATGTGCAGCCATCAGACTTACAAAATCATCATGACATGGCACGTTACGTGATAAAGGTGTACAAAATTGACTATTATTGAAAGTAATACACAATTTGTGTTCAGTTTGTATTTTAATTGGTTCAGGTAGCTGTTGTTGTACTGTTTATTGGTTCAACCTAAATTGTTATGGTGCATATGTTTAGCAATGGCACATATTCTAATAAATACATATTTCAAATCGTTAAATAAACAGGTTTTTCATAACTTGATAGATTTCATGTTATTAGTTTTTTTGTTTTGTTTTCTAATAAAGATATTACATGAGTGGTTTGTTAGCTTTTACTTGTTCTGGATATCCATTTGAAAACAGTGTCACAAACATTCACTGTTTTATCCATTTCATTGAGTTGTTATACTAAACCAAATACTAATTTTTGTCAGGTAAGGTTGGAGCACTTGATGATCGAGTTGGTAGGCTGGAAGAAGCAAAGGGCCCCGAAACAACAGAAAACATCAGAGGTAATGAACACGGATGTGTAGCTGTAGTAATATAATGACATGTGTGATGGCCTAGTCTCGCTTAACCAACTCTTGCCCAGCTGCGTAACTTCTCCGAGAACATAGTCTGTTCACAAATATGCTTTATTTATGTAATCGTTACTGCTCAAAGCCATCGGTTGGCATCACTGTTTTGGAGTAATTATGTGTATAATAATAATAATTCATGTTTACAATGTATGTATGCTTTTGATAACGTAACTAAATTATAAAATATCTATACACTGAATAAAAGATATAGAAAATAAAAAATTAGATTGCTAATGCAATTGTACGTAGAACATAAAGTAAATATACTAAACAGTTGAGTAGTTTACGTAATAAATTGTGTCATAAAATTAAACTATAGTGAATAAATAATACCATTTTAAAATTATTAGTGTACAAATGATAACAATAGGATATTTCTATAATATAGTATTATTTGATAAAAAATACAAAAAAGTTAATTTGTTATTTTGAAATGTGTGGTCTGAAAACTAATCGTTCTACTCTATCCTGTGGAAAGGCCGCCATGGCGGTAACTTTGGCAGAACATGAATCTCAATTAGCCAATCAGTCTCCATGAGGTGGCAGCACTTTTCAACCCGTCAAACCGACCTGGGTGACCTTACACGAATAACACTTTTTATGGGGCAACATTAAAAAACCGGTTAAGAGGTTATGTTGTTGTCTTTAATACAACGGTCGTGATTGTGTTATGTTGTTGTCTTTAATACGACTGTGGTGAGTGCGTTGTGGTGTTGTCTTTAATACAAATGTGCTGATTGTGTTATTTGGTTGTCCTTAATACCACTGTGGTGGTTGTGTGATGTTGTTGTTTGATGTGTTCAGCAGCCCCTGGCTTCAGAGGATTGCCCTGTCGTTTGAGAAACTTTCTACACTCCGTTTTCAGGCGGAGGGATTCTGATATCGGAGGTATGTGTAGCAGCACTGCTTTAATTACTTCTGGGTGTAAATGTGACTTTTATATATTTAGGGCATATATGCAATGATTACAACACAACTTTAATCGAGTACGAGTGCGATTATCATGAAGATAATAATATATTATAATTCAGTAAATAAGTACTGTATGGCTCACAATCTAGCCAGCCAATAAAGAAATAAAATGTGTTGGTGGAATAGTTTTGTTTAGTTCATATTCATCTTCACCATAACATTCAACCCATATTGCCACTGAGTAAACAGCTGAGAGTCTTGTCATATTTATAGTAATTATATTATGCTCATGCATAAGCGGTTACATTTTTTCGGCGTTATAAAGGTTCCGATTGACGTTTCTACGCATGCGCGTTAAATGTAAAATATTCAATGTGTAGCGAAAGAACAAAGCATTTATGGTATAAATACTACGGGTTGTTCGCTAAGATGTATATAACCTCTCAGCAAAGTAATTTGTCACATATTAACACGAGGTAAACAATATGTTAAGCATATTTTGATAGGAAGCGTAAATCACATGACTGTAGTGCGTCATAATCCGTGAAAGTGACTTAAACAAATGTAATATTATATTGTAGAGGACACCATTTTTAGGCATCTCGTCACAGTGATTATCACAGAAGAGTTATCGAACAGCCCGTGTCGTTTATACAAAACATGCTTTGTAGATGTGTTGCACATTCATGATTTTAAATTTATCGCGCTTGCGCAGAAACATCAATCGGAAAGTTTATAACGACCGGAAAAATGTAAGCACAACACAGTCACATGCAAGGACAGTCAATTTTTTTTTTTGTATGTAATGTTTTGGAAATGCATTATGGTCATGCCAAAGTAAAACAAGCATCAATAGAACTACAAATAGTTATGTGCACGAAGGGATATGATGTCATCAAGCACCATACAAAATATGGGCTGCAATGTTATGTATAGCCATTAGCAGTTATCTGCTCTCAGTCTATTTGTACCCCCCCCCCCCCGCCGTCACATTTCGTTAAGGGCTAATTGCTAATTGACCAAAAAAAAGAACAGGGCCATAAGTAGTATTTGCTAAGGGAACTGATGTCCCTTGCCAGTGTAATCCCCTTTGTTCCAGATCAGATATCAATGGCCATAATTCTCAGAGGGCCAATTGTAAACCCCACGGTCTGGTTTAATGTTAATATCAAACTAGCTAAATTGATGTGGGTGAAATTTGCATTAGTAATATAACACATGAGAGCAACAGTCAATGGCATACATAAAACATAACTACATAATAATGGAATTATTGTTTTTTTTAAACAGCATCCAACCAGACATATACATTTATACAATTGTCTCATTGAAACATGTAGTTAAACAGTTCCACTCTGTGCTGTTTCAGCAACAACAAATATAGTTGTACACATAAACATGATGCATTTATCTCAAATTATGGTGTGAAGATTGGGGACAACTGCATTTACTGTTTCTGAATGAAGTACAAAATATGATGAATTTAATAATTTCAAATGTCCCCTTTTTAAATGTCACATACACATGATCAAATACAGTAACAATATTTCACATATTGGGGATCATATTTCAAATCATATCCAATTCAAATATGTAATACATATCAGGTGGGACAAAAACATAATAGCTGTGGATTCAGACAGGTTTACAATTTCCACTTAAACACAAAAGACAGGGATTTAGCAGCTACCCGCCCAGACCCAGTCAGGTGTCTGGATGTTGTAAACAAGACCAGTCATTCACACCATATTGAAAGAGCAAACAGTACAGGTGGGGTTGTGGCATGGCTTCTAAAATTACAAACCAAGATGTTAGGGGATGCTTATCCCCTGCAGTGCTTCCAAGGGACAGTGGCAATATAACTTTGTACTACCAGTACTACAGTAAGCAGGAGTGTCAGGAGATGTGGCTTATCTGGGGAGAGAAGGTATTAATTAGGGACTCTGACTGAATATTTATTTAACTGAACTGCTCAACAGTAAAGCAAAAACAAAAAGTTCAATTACGTTTACACTTATTAGATTACCTTTAATATTGCTATTTATATTTGTCTGATATATTTGCTTGCAACTGTCCATATGAAAAAAAATCTATTTTGAAAAGTAATCGTGAGTACGATTACTTTGGTAGTGTAATCGAGTACGAGTACAGTTATTTTGCTTTGTATTTGAGGACAAATATGATTAATCAGAAAGTACTCATACTGCGAGTACAGAGTATGATTACTCCATTTCTGACTGAATGGCAATGTATTGTTGGTGTTGTGAAACCAGAAAGTGTTGCAATACAACTGTCGCAAGTATAGCGACTGTTTGATATGTTGAATATTGCATCAGTGAACTATTATACCTGTCTTACATTTATATACTGAACAAATCAAACATAAATGTATGGTTGTGATTTACTTTTTAATCTCGGCTGATGTCACTTGTGCTTTCAGCAATTAGTCTAAAACAATGGAATGTTGTCAAAACAACAAATGTGCTTGTAATAATTACTTTAAATATATATATAAGAATTAAAAGAATCCACTTATACAGCTGATACTGCCCAATATACTGTCTACATCCCAAATTTATTGTGATTTACCTATACATCATTTGCTATCTAAAGCAACGATTATATATAATTATAAATGTTTATGATGCTGTTCGATTATTTACACATTGCCCTTATTCTTCTGTTGTGTAACACATTCACCTCACGTATTCATGTCAAAGGTAAAATATTTCTATTATACAAATTTCATATTAACGCATTATAAAAATCCTTGCCCTTTGTGGAAATTAATCAACTCTTCGATTCATCGGGTCAAACCTAAAGTACTGCCCGATTCCTCTTGATTTAATATATTTTGTAATAATTTTTAGAAATACTTCATAGATAATGTTGCTCACATTCGATCACGTTTTTGCCATTAATGATGTTGATTGTCTTGGTTTTTTTGGCAAGACATTTCAACGTTTTACACCTACTACTACTAGTGAAGTTCAGATTATAATTCTAAAGTGTCCAAATAATTCATATGATCTTGACCATTTTCCATCATTTCTACTATAACCTTGCATTGGTCAATTGATTCATCATATTACAACTATTATTAAATATGCCAATGCTGTTGTTCCTGATGATTTCAAGCAAGCTTTGGTCAATCCTCTTATTAAAAATAAAGTATTGGCAAAAAATGAACTAAAGACCTATTTCTAATCTGAGTTTGTTATTGAAGTTATTGGAAAAGGTTGTAGCAATGACCCTATTACTCCATGACCCTATTACTTCCCAGTAATTGTCAAATGATCTGCAATCTGCATATACACGATATCACGCCAACACATGTGCACAATTATCATCAGCTTCACGTAGGCATATATGTACAACTACAATCAATCCCTTACAAACTCCAAATTTGGTAAATTATTTGCTTAACAACCACCCTAAATGTTCTAAACAATATAGCGACAATGTAAACAACAGCTAATGGCCGCAAATCAAAATCACCTCCAAGCCAACTCGGTTAAGTGTCGCATGAATTGCCTAAACTGCACGACTTTCAACCATTTAACAAATAACAGGTTTATAAGTTTCCCAAATAGTAATATACGTAATTTAAATAATGTTACTGATGATGAACCAGTGACTGTTTCAACAACAATAAAAAACATAATGTAAAATAGGGTATGCATAAGCTAACTAAAAAAGTAAACAAAGAAGTAAATAAATCAATATATTATGTATTTATCATAAACTATTGTTTAATACTACTACTAATTGTAATCTAGCAAATAATTACGTCAAGTAATTCTACAGGTAATAAATAAATGTATATGTGTGATTAATACATAATTTAGTGACAGTTATGTTGTGATGTCACTTCAACAAAAACTGTGTAATTCGACATACAGTTCTATACGACTGCCAGGGGAAACGTGACAGGAATCAACATTGCCCTATGACAATTCATGAAGTTTATTACAGTCCAGTGCAAGGGGAGATTTGTTGTTGTTAATGTACTTCTCATTGTGTCGTTACATGGGGCATTGTCATTGTCTGGCATCAGCTTCAGCCAGGTCGTGCTGCCCGCTGCAGGACCCCCTCTAGTTAGTTGATGTTTCGAATGGTGCATGGGTCCCACCCCGAGCACTAGTATTCGATATGTGGGCAGACCAGACTCCAAGAGGCACAGCACTTGATGGACTTGGGAATATACTAAGTTTCCTTTAATGAATCCAATCTTGTTGTTCGCTTTATTAACTATCGTGTTGATATATGGGTTCCAGGAGAGGTAGACTGCTCTCAGGCAAACTAAAATGGTGATTATTCTTACACAAAGTCATAAGGATAAAAGCACAAGATCAAGTTTTAGCGTCAGCGTCAGCAACCATTGATCTATTCCTCATTGGGTAATAAAACAGTCTCATAATCAGCCAGCCAGTTGTGTTTCTTTACCTCCCGAATTGAACAATGTGGAACTGTTGGCATATCATCGGGATAGTCTGCGTCTTAGTGATAATGTGACGTTGGGTTTGTATCATCCATAGGAGTGACAGGACGCTCACCTATGTGGTGAACATTGCGATCTTGTTCGATGGTATCGTCACATCCACTTGTAGAGTCTGTGTCGAACGTTCTATGTGGATAGGCAGTAGTGTTTTGACAGTCACAGTGAACGGTGTAGCACTTGGATCAGTTTGCAAGATAAGAAGTGTTGCGTAACTGTGATCCGACAATCTTATGGATGCTACACATACACCGTGTACAAATACCACCAAATAGCTATCACGGGCTCTTGACTTGTTGCGATCACCATAAATGTATACTAGGTCACCAACCACGATGTGGGTCTTCGCGAGGATATCAAATCAAGGAGCCTTCGAAGGTCCACTGTGTGGATGGTTATCAAGGTGTTGTTAGTGTTGTTCTTATATCATCGATCGATCTGCTGATTGCTGGACTGGTTCCGTGAAATCAGTAGCTCTCTTGCTGACAGACCTCAGCTGCGAATTTGAGCATTCATCACCCAAAGGGTTTTTACGTAGCAACTCATCTTCCAGTTCGTGAATTACCTTTTCTGCCACAGGGTTTTTATTCTTATTCTTCACGCGGCCGATCTCGGTGGCTATTCTATGATATCGGAGGAATATTTCCAGGGCTGCGACGGGGCTATCTGATCCGAAAAGGTAAACACTGCTGAGAATGATCTGACATGTGGCAGGAGGGATGGTGAGGTTCTTCTCCATGAATGGTGTGTCTGCCAAGATGTCAACGTCCAGGTTCTCAATGAGGCCTTCAGACTCAGATGTTCTTCTGTTACGAGTGAACATGACACGCGTCTCACCTACCGGTGCGAGGACAAAATCCAAACGGACAAAATCCAAACAGACAAAATCCCAACCGCTGGTTTTGGACTTACTAGTTATTTGAGTTATAGGAATGAACTTACACATAGAACATTTGTGTGACAATACAAGCAACGCCTCATCAACATTTTTGGGTCGGAAGTTGGTCATATTTTAAGAAATATAATAACATACTATCTTTGCATATATATAGATTCATATTTAAGGCAACCAGGCCTGCCATGTTTCTAAGATTTGCACATTTATATGCTTAGAAACCAAATATGTACAAATTGTGTCTAAGGTATGTGTATTTTTCTCACAATCAGGGTCTGAAAACCCTATCGCGAGTTATGTTTTGAATAAATCTTGATGTTTATCAACTTGCTGCACATTAGCTGTACATTGTATTTATGTTATAATTGTAGTTATGTAATCTCTATATTACAGAGAACAACTCCACATAATTTGACTGACACAGGCTAAAGAGTGCAGAAGATACTGACTAATGAAATGTGATTAAAATTATTTATTTTTAACAAGCTGTCGTAAAAGGTCTAAGTCCCACATTTCAAACTGCCACAACTTGAAAACTATTTAAGCTAGAATGGTCAAACGTTGGATTATTTATAATCATACCAAAGGCTCTCACCACTGTTATTTATTCAAAATTCTAAGAGATGACAGCAACCAATTTACGGTTATGTTTGTATGTTGTTGTTGTTGTTGTTGTGACCGAAATAAAGTTCAATTCAATTCAATTCAATTTCTGGAATTTGGATTGCGTTCACTCGGAATGACACATATGTATATATACATATATGTATGTATGTATGTATGTATGTATGTATGTATGTATGCATGTATGCATGCATGCATGCATGCATGAATGCATGAATGCATGCATGCATGTATGAATACACAGCGAAGGTCTAGTCCAACAGCCCATCTAAAATTGGTTGGGATTTTGTCCGTTGGGATTTTGTCCGGTTGGGATATTGTCCGTTGGGATTTTGTCCGCTGGGATTTTGTCCGTTGGGATTTTGTCCGTTGGAATTGTGTCCTGCACTCCACCTACCACCTTAAGGGGGATGACCCATCAGCTTGGTGAGCGGACTGGAATGTACACTACACCCTGCACGTCAAACTGGTGGCTGTTGATTGTCATATCACATTACCTGTCGCGCTGCTGTCTATTGCGATCCTATAAACACATGATGGCTGTGGAACGTATCCATGTGTTGTGACTGACGTACATGAGTGCGCACGTATCAGAAGGAATGACAGTAAGTTGGTCATCACCATCCTTCTCTATAACATTTGTGTTACACTTCTCGATTTCATCCTCCAAATCATCAATGATTTTTCCAATGAGGCGCAGTCCAGTCAGATACTGGTAGTCCTGGTTTGGTAGGTATTTGTCCGCACTAGGAAAGTGCTGATCAGGCCTGCCTGCGTCTTCGTAAAGTGGATACGATCTACTGCCTCGTTTGATCGTCGAACCCGACCGGAACTGAACCCCGGCTGTCTGGGAATCGTCGGAAGTGAGAAGCTGCTGCTCGCATTACTTTGGCATCTCCAGCTTCACGGGCTACATCAAGCAAGGATGGTAGAGCTTACGATATATGAGTGGCTCAGGGGTAGAGCTTCGGACTCTTGACTACTAGGACCCAGTTTCAAATTATGTGCTGCGGTGTTAAACCTTGGATAAGTTGTTTCACTCTACATTGTTCCAGTTCACTCAGCTGAATAAATGAGTACTTGGTTATGGGTGTACAACATTGCCTATTATCGAAAGTAATACACAAGTTTGTGTTCAGTTTGTATTTTGATTGGTTCAAGTACCTGTTGTACTATTTATTGGTTCAACGTATATTATGATGATGAATATCTTCAGCAATTGCACATATTATAATAAATACATATTTCATATCGTTAAATAAACACGTGTTACATAACGTGATATATTTCATGGTATTTTTCTAATCAATATATTGCATGAGTGGTTTGTTAGCTTTTACTTTTTCTGGATATCCATTTGATAGAGCGTGAAAAAACCAGTGTTTGTGCCATTTTACTGAATTGTTTAATATATTATATCAAATACTATTATTTTGTTTTTTTACAGGTGAGGTTGGAAAACTTGATGATCAAGTTGGTAGGCCGGAAGCAGCAAAGGGCCCCGCTACGAGAGGAAATATCGGAGGTAATGCACATGTGTAGTTGTGGTAATATCATGACATGTGTGGTGGTCTAGACTCGCTTACCCGACTCTAATTACGTCTATAATAATAATTCGTGTTTGTAATGTATGCATGCTTTTGATAAGAAGGTAAATTATAATATAACACAAAATACAAAAGTATAAAATAAAATAGATAGAAAATATTAAACACAAAAATTGTAATTTATATTTATTTTGTGTGTGACATGTTTCAGTATAAGTTTAATTTTGAATAATAAGAATAATAAACATAATATGTTAATGATAACCTTATAAAATATAAGTTCTTCTTCCTAATGGTCGTGATTGCTAAAGCAACTGTACATAGAACATAATGTAAATATAGTAGATAATTGAGTACTTTACCTAATACATTGAATGAATATCCAGGCTACATGAGGTGACATAACTTGTTAGCCCTTCATCTCCACCTTGGAGATTAATGCTCTGCCAATATGGCCAATAGAGAACGTAAGAATGGCCTTACCAGATAATAGGTAGATACCTATATAATATAATACTACATTATTATAAATATTCAACATTAAGCTTACACCAACACAAAAAATAAAGAAAAATATATAATTGGAGGAGTTGTTTTATGAAGCAGGAATCATGGCAGGGTTAGCCTTGATTACATAGACTCCGTGAGGTGGCAGCACCTTTGATCCCTTCCCGGGTAACACTCAAAAGTCGGCTAATTGAACAGACTGTCTTCTCGTCTATGTTTGTCTGTAACTGGATACACCTGTCCTTATGTCCATTGTCTTATCCTAATAGGAAAAAACCCAAAACAAGCATAAAATACAAAATATAGTTAAATATAATAAATAACATTTTAAATAGCGTTCAATCCATAATCAATTCACAACATGTTAAAATACCTAAAAAAGAATAATAGGTTACAATATGAAAATAAATATAATATTCAAATAAAAAAAAATTCATATAATATGGACAGATGACGAGTAAAGCTACGCGGTGATACCCGTTATAATAGGGATCGTCCCAAAATTAGCTGCAAAGAATGCGCGCAATTACTGGCATTTTCGGCTTTGTTTTATGGAAATGGAGCGGAAAACTTAGCACAGCTCTACGCAAATATCTTTAAAATATATGAAACAGAGTTAGTTAGATGATAACAAGTGTGGCAATCGATAACACGAATACTAAAGAATCATTTTCAGGGAAAATCTCAAAATTTACGAATGCCCGATTTTTTCACAAAATCGGCATTTACGGAAAATCTGATTTACCGACATCCGACCGCTTTTGTTAAGATGAATCACATATAAATAACTAAAACAGTATTAAATGAAATAGCATTTTTAAGCAAATAAGTAAATAAATCAATGTATTATGCATTTGTCATAAAACATTGCATAATAATAATATCGCTAATAATTATGTCCGCTAATATTCGATGTGACCGTCAATGCCCGACTTGAGTGCTAATCGGTTAATATAACTAATCGACTTCTCACTGTGTCTTAACATTGGCTTTCTCATTGTCTGGCACCAGCTTCAGCCAGCTCTATGACGGTCCTAACACTTTCCAGTGGCCTTGAACCTTCTTGTTTCCGGCAGCGAAGGCGGTGGAACATTGCTTAGTTGTCACTAAACATTGTTTAGTTTTAACTACTACTATTATTATTATTATTATTATTAGTGGTAAATGTCTGCGCAGTGTTTATTGGTTTAATATGGCACGCAGGTCTCATCTGCCGCCATATAGTTTTCATGTTGTTTTGCTAGTTTCATTCATGATCCCGTCCCCAACGACTCAAATGAGCTATGAATGCTTTCACATACGGGCATAATTGTCCGTGCAGAAACCTTCATTGTAAGTTTTATAGGTTTTCACCCAACAAAAACACATCTGAAACGTGGGAACTGTTATTTACATATTGTTTGAAAGTAATTGTAATTGCAGTAATGTTGACTTTGAATAAGTTTGTGGACAATGATTTATGGAACAGTTGTGGATCGTTTCATTAAGTATCGCTTAAAACAGACCAGAAATGTCAATCACTTATGTGTGCTACGGGGAGTCAGTAGGTTCCATCACAATGTAAAGAGAAGAAACATTGTGCAGTAGTATTTTCCAAATTGTCAATATGGTGTTCCTCCTGCTGCCTTTTGAGGGGTGCTTGATTTAGTCAACTTGATCCTACTTATTGACATTGCCAATAGGGGCACTTCAATAGTGAGAACAGCGCTGAAATTAACCCCTATTTGAAGATGGATGTGCAATGTCTAGGAATTACTATATAACAACCCCACCTATTGTGTGAGCAGATGAACAGTTTTTTTATTTGAATACATGTCTCTACATCCCAAACATTGCAGGTAACATGAGCAGCATGTGGCTGACGTGACCGGAGGTTGGTCACACTCCTCGTGTCAATTTCATTGGGTGACGTTAAAAGAAGATTGTTTGAAAACGATAGAGAAGAGCTAGTACAAATGTAATCAGCGACCCGTGGCACGCGAGTATGGGTAATCGTATATACCCTATACAGTGTAATATAATAATAATAATGGCAATTTTTATAGTGCCGGTATCCACCACGTAGTAGCGCTCATTGTAAGAAATTACAATTGTATGCCATAAAATCATAGCCTTAACTCAATTCAATTTTATAATTAGAAGTTTGTATTCTTAACTAAATATACTATAGTGACAAATACAAATTTGTAAATATAAAACGCCACGGGTAAATAAATAACTAAAAATAAAAACATACTGGTAATAGCATCGAAATATCTTATATAGCCTTACACTGCCATAGTCGATTATTGTGGTCAGTAATGGTACATTCCAAGCACATCATGTTTACTGTGAATATCTATGTGACCCAGTTGCATAACAGCTGCATAGGTGGCATGCATTTGCAACTTGTGCTCATGTGCATGGTTAAGCTCATGTGCATGATTAAACGCATGAGCATGTTAAGCTCATGTGCATGTTTCAGCTCATGTATGAGTATGTATAGTATGATCATAAAGTTTTATTGTATGTGCATGTTTAAGCTCATGTGCGTGATTACTTCATTTTTGTCAGTCATATTTTAAGTATACCCATTGTGGGTTGTGCCATATCATTGCTTTAATATTACTTCAGCATAGCAATATTATATGCATCTATAAGTAGTACAGTATGATCATATCGTTCCCCCTCTGGCGCGGCGCCGTGGAATTCCTCCGGTGGAAGGTCAAGTGGCGCCTCCTGGCGGACAGGGTGTGCACTAGTGGCGCCGCCAGGTGGACAAGTCACGAACTAGTACTGTCAAAATGTGTGCGTCTTATTTGGTAAAAGGGCGCACTCTGGCGGATAGGTCGTGCACTAGTGTCGCTTCACTACGGACAGGTCGTGAACTAGTACTGTTCAAATGTCTGCGTCTTATTTTTGAAAAGGGTCAAAATGGGGTTAGGGGTCATGTAGCGCCCCCTGGTGGGTAGGTTACGAATTACAAACTAGGTGAAAGAACAAGTGGAGCCATCTGACGGATAAGTATTCAGCTAATAACCATAAATACGTGTGTCTTATGTTTTAAACTGCTTTTTAAAATACCCAAAAGGACAACAGGCGTTTTGATTGGTTGCTGTGGAGGAAGCGTAGAAGTGTGAAGGTTCAGGAGCCATCTGACGGATATGTCTTCAGCTAATACACGTTCTGCACGTAGGTCAAGCATAGCGCATCCGTAATGTTATTGTTTTCTAGCTAACTGATATAACGGTGGGTTAATAGGTTAATTATCGTCATCACATTTTGCACGTAGGCCATATTCCTCGTGCAAGTCATCCACACGCCATAGCACATCCGCAATGTTATTGCTTCATTATGTATCTTATATAACAATGGGCTAATACACCTGGAAGGGGGTAAGGTAAAATTTAATAAGTTATTGGTTATGGGTGTAAAAAATTGCCTATTATCGAAAGTAATACACAACTTTGTGTTCAGTTTGTATATTGATTGGTTCAAGTACCTGTTGTACTGTTTATTGGTTCAACGTAAATTATGATGATGAGTATCTTCAGCAATTGCACATATTCTAATAAATACATACATATTTCATATCTTGTAGTCAAATGGAATATGTTTCTGTTTCGACGCGACAACTTTGTCAAGTTATTTCATATTTTACTAACTCGGTGTGCCAACTTTGTACCATTTAACAACTTTTCAACGTATCACCGCGATGACTTTGTCATTTTCATGTATTTATTGTGTTTACATACTATAAATTTGTCAATTTTTTCCAGATTTTACTAACTCGATGTGACAACTGTTGTACCATTTCACAGCGTTTCACCGCGATGACTATCAATTTCACGTATTTTTAGTGTTTGCGTGCGATAACTTTGTCAAGTTTCTCATATTTTACTAAGTCGGTGTGCTAACCTCGTTCCATTTCATTACGGTTCACCGTTTCATTGTGTGACGCAGGTGGTGTTTTTACCAATTTAACTAAGTTATTTTTGTAACTTGTAGTAAAATGGAATATTTTTTTTCTGTTTCAACACCATAACTTTGTCAAGTTTTTTTTAATAATATTTTACTCAGTCAGCGTGCCAACTTTATACCATTTCACAACTGTTCAGCGTTTCACCACGATAACTTTGTAAATTTGACGTATTTTTAGTGTTTACATGCGATAACTTTGTCAGGTTTTTCATATTTTACTAGTGCGTATTCATGTGTGTGCGAGTGCGTGTACCTGTGTGTATGCATGTGTGTGTGCATGGGATATAATGCAAGTTGCAGACACCGTGGTTTTACAGACACGGTATGTTTACAAAACAAAACAATAAGTTTATAAACACGTTATGTTTACAAAACAAAAACAAAATAAAAAGTGTACAGACCAGTTAGGTTTACAAAACACAAGTTTACAAACACGTTATGTATACATTAAAAAAAATTACCGAAAAGTTATGTTTACAAAACAATACCAAACAGAAAGTTTACAAACACGTTATGTTAATAATACAAAACAGAAAGTTTACAAAAAGAAGAAAAGTTTACATACAAGTTATGTTTACAAAACAAAAGATTACAAACACGTTATGTTAATAAAACAAAACGTTTACAGACAAGTTGTTTACAAACCAAAACAGAAAGTTTACAAAACAAAAACAAACAATAAGTTTTCAAACACGTTATGTTTACAAAACGAAAAACAAAAATGTTTAAGGGTTTGTGCCATTTCACAACTTTTCACCGCGATTATTGTTTGTCAATTTCACGTACTTTTAGTGTTTACATGCGACAACTTTGTCAAGTTGTTCATATTTTACGAAGTCGGTGTGCTAACCTCGTTCCATTTCGTAACGTTTCACCGTTTCATTACGTTAGACAGGTGGTGTTTTCACAATTTAACTAAGTTATTCTTGTAACTTGTAGTAAAATGGAATATTTGTCTGTTTCGACGTCATAACTTTGTCAAGTGTTTACATTTTACTAAGTCAGCGTGGCAACTTTGTACCATTTCACAACTTTATCAGCGTTTTACAGCGATGACTTTGTCACATTCACGTAGTTTTAATGTTTACATGCGATAACTTTGTTAAGTTTTTTCATATTTTCTAAATCGGTATGCTAACCTCGTTCCATTTCGTAACTTTTCACCGTGCATTGCGTTAGACAGGTGGTATTTTCACAAATTTAACTAAGTTATTCTTGTAACTTGTAGTAAAATGGAATCTCTTTCTGTTTCGACGCGATAAACTTGTCGAGTTTTCATATTTTACAAAGTCGGCGTGCCAACTTCGTACCATTTCACAACTTGTCAGCGTTTCACCGCGACGACTTTGTCAAGTTTTAGTCATTACATGCGATAACTTTGTCAAGTTGCTCCATAATTTACTTAGCTTACTAAGTTATTATTGTAACTTTTTGTTTTGTAAACATTTGTTTGTTTTGTAAACATAACTTGTATGTAAACATTTTGTTTTGTTTTGTTTTGTAAACATAACTTGTATGTAAACTTTTTGTTTTATAAACATAACGTGTTTGTAAGCTTTCTTTTTTATATTGTTTTGTTTTGTAAACATAACATTTTTGTTTTGCAAACATAACGTGTTTGTAAACTTTTGTTTTGTAAACCTAACTGGTCTGTACACTTTTTTATTTTGTTTTTGTTTTGTAAACGTAACTTGTATGTAAACTTTTTGTTTTATAAACATAACGTGTTTGTAAACTTTCTGTTTTGTATTTTGTTTTGTAAACATAACGTGTTTGTAAACTTTAGTTTTGTTTTGTAAACATAACTTATCTGTGATGTTTGGTTTTGTAAACATAACGTGTTTATAAAGTTTCAGTTTTTTATTGTTTTGTTTTGTAAACATAACTTGTGTGTACATTTTTGTTTTGTAAACACAACCTGTTTGTGAACTTTTGTTTTGTAATTTTGTTTTTGTTGTGTAAACATAACGTGTTTGCAAGCTTACTGTTTTCCTTTCTAAACATAACGTGTCTGTAAACTTATTGTTTTGTTTTGTAAACATACCGTGTCTGTAAACACACGGTGTATGCAACTTGCATTATATCCCATGCACACACATGGAACACGCACTCGCACTCGCACACACATGCATACGCACTAGTAAAGTATGAAAACCCTGACAAAGTTATCGCACGCAAGACATATGTAAGTAGCTTACGTGAAGAATGTGACATGTGTGTGCAACCTAGATTCTGGACACGGTAGCGAAGTGTGAACTACAATTTTGTATTGGAGGAAGACATTATGTGTGGCCTACATAGGGACAACACGCATGCGCACGCACGACATAGGTAAGTAGCCTACGCGGAGAACGTGACCTGTGAGAACGATATCTTCCAAGCATTCAACCAGATCAGAGTCTACTTCACGTTCTTCAGATGGTGCCACTACGTGTGCGTTGTTGTACAATGTTACCAGGCATAGGATATGATATTTGGCCTCTTATGCGATCATGATAGCATACTGTTTGACTCGAACATCAACCTGAAAGATAGATGCATTGCGTAAAGACTCTCCAAATGGAGGCATGCGGCAGAAAAAACATGTTTCGGTGGAAGGAGGTGCTTCTTCAACAGCCTAACGGGAGAACTTCTTAGAAACATATATATTGTCTTCAATGTGAGATGTCCTCCTCTCACCTCGCTAAAGTGTTGTCTTGTTGAATTGCAATTTACAAGAGTCGTGCCTTTCGGCTTTGTGCTACCGCAAAATTGCCTCAATGGCTACAGCATCATCTAACCATGACAGGTTGATTATCCTAGGCAAGCAACCAACCCTATCGAAACCCTTTGATATTGTCAGTGATAGTTTTGTAACCTACCCCCTTTGCGTCATGTTTTTAATAAGCAGGGCTGCGAAGCACGTCCGGTGAGTCCATCTGACACCGAACGCATTTGTTCCAATTTGTCGTCAGACATTGTACATTGTGCTGGTCTGCCGCGTTATATATTATATTATGACCATTAAGATATGATATGACAACTACACTCTTCTGTTGGAAATAGCATGCAAAAGGCTGTCACAACTCTACATAATATTTTGCCTGCACTACATTCTACATTATATTTGCTTTATTATTTATACCCTCGGCATTTATATAATCTAACACAACAAATATACAAAACGAAGCGCGCTTTCCACTAATGTTTTTTTCACCTGACATCCTCGCAGCCGCATAACCAGCAGCTAAACTTTTACGATCTGAAATACCATGTCATTTGTTATAATATATTATGTGCTCTAACCTATCATAATTATCGGCATTAGTCGGAAGAAATTTAACGGCAGAATTCGTTTTAACGGCTGACATTTAATAAAATGACGGATATGAAGGTCGATGGTTTATAGGTTAAATGTAATAAATGTTATGTTTCCCCGTCGCCATCTTGAAAAAAACTAATATGAATATCCGACACGATAAACAAATAACATATTTATAATAGCAGTACGTAAAACCTTAATGTTGACTCCAACGTTTTCTCTCAAGTAATGCTAGGAATTCACAGTACGAGAAGGATTTTTTTCTGGGGAAAACAAAAGACGATATATTCCTGTGTTAACACGGTGACACCCGTCTTACGATCATAATGCTGTGACAGGTTGCACCCCGTCCTCACAAATCCCACCCGTCAATAATTGAAATTACCCGCCCAAATGACGGGTGGACGGGTTTCTAGATAAAGCTATGTGACACTATGTCACCACTAGCCTTGGTTACCCAGACTCCGTGAGGTGGCAGCACTTTTAAGCCCCTCAACTCCGCCTGGGACATTAATGGGCTTAAGTTACTACATCCGGGTAGCCTTACCCCAGATTAGGGTAGAGACGGTGATTGGCTCTCAGGCCAACTATGACATTAAAATAACGATATACTTTTATAAAATAATGATATCTTATGAAAAGTATTCATCATTGAACTTATATTAACACAAAAGTAAGTAAAAAGTCAAATTTACAGTTGTTTATAAAATAAGAATTACGGCAGGATTAACCAGTATCCGTGAGGTGGCAGTATTGTCTAGCCCCACACGGATAGCATACAAATTAAATAAGGATACCTTGTTTATCAAATAATGCTGTATTATAAAAACTCTTCAAAATTAAACTTACATTAACACAAAATATATAGAAACGCAAATTTGCAGTTGTTTATAAAAAATATATATTACGGCAGTGTCCGTGAGGTTGCAGCATTGTATAGATCACACGGATACCAAACAAAAGCCGGCAAATGTAACCAGACTCTCTTCTCGGCGTAGTTCCGCAGCCGTCCGACAGTCGGTTAAGCGAGACTATATCACCACGTGTAACCACACCACACATGCATGCGTGCGTACATGCATGCGTAAATATGTGTGTGCGTGCATACGCAGGTAAATATGGAGGTACATATTAAGTACCTACGTACGTAGGTACGCATACGTTCTACATATAATGCTTGCATTCATATAATAGTATGCTTGCAACCATACATGCTTGCGTCAGTACTGACAATCTGTCACATTATATCAAATCAAATCCAACGGATATATAGAGTGTACTTCATACACTAATACACTACATCACTCCCGTTGTGGATTACCTTTCATAATGCTTCTGCTATTGTCCAAATGTCAAGACACAAAGTATCACAACGAATTATTACCAATTAACTATACAAATGAACTACTTTACTGTTATACAAGGTTGTGGTTGACTGCTTGTATATGTTCTGGGGATTATTTGTCACCTTGCACAATCACTACTGTTTTGTGTATTACTTCACTCACATCACTATCTTCATACTTATTTGGCATCCATGTCACCCATGTCTCACGTTAGAGTCACATAGCTTGACTCGTCGTGAATGTTAAGTTAGTGTGAATGTATTGGGTGGTTTCTCTGCATTCGAGGGCGTCTCAATGACTTTGACTTCATGGCTCATACTGCTGTCGTGTGATGTTTCTGTGACATTCCTACTGTCCGACTCTTCTCTCGGGGCTACGACCACATCATAAGTATTCATTGCTCTCGATATCGATTCATTGTCACAAATACAACATACTGTTCAGCTTCATGTTTGTGTTCTTGTGGTCCGGCTTTGCCATCTATTAAGTGTGAGGGAGGTTCAGCGATGTTCTGTGTTACCAAAACATGCACCTCAAGAAAGTTGGGGCTGCATTGTTCATGCCCTTAGTTTACTCCAAAATTTGCATACATGCTTGCATCCCTCCATCCATCGGTCAGTCCGTCCTTCCATCTATCCATCCTTCCATCTATTTTTCCATCCATCCATCTGTCCATCAGAACAAGTACATCCATATGTAAGTATATTATATATATATTATATATATATATATATATATATATATATATATATATATATATATATATATATATATATATATATATATATATATATATATCACTATGTAATATAAAACATATATAATGTTATATATATATACACACGCATACATATTTTTTTTCTTTTGTATAGATCGACTGAAGGAAGCATTACAAGAATGCTACAGATATATGGTACTCGACAACGACAAACGCTCACCACTGAACGATGTATACGTGGATCTGCGCCTGCAGGAATATGACACAGAGCTTCTCCCAGAGACCCTGCTTCACCGGGATGTCGCTGAAATGGAAAGACGTATGCAAAGGTGCCAAAAGGTGTTGTTGTCAGAGCTGTTTGACAAGAAGCGAGACAAAGTCCCACCCCATATACTACTTCTACGTGGAAAGGCAGGGGTGGGAAAGACTACCCTTGTCAAGAGAATTGCCAGTGAGTGGGCGGCAGGGAAGCTTTGGGCGGATGTCTTCGGCCATGTGTTTGTGGTTACACTGAGGGACCTACTTGAAGGCAAATGGACCCTCAGCCAGTTGTTACTGAGTGGACTGCCACTGTCTCCCGATGATTATGCTGCTTTCTCAGATTACATTTCTCAACACAGCAGGTCTTTTCTGATTTTGGCAGACGGGCTTGACGAGGTACGTGACTTCAGGTTTCAATCACAGCGTGTCCCAGATCGTAATGCACCAATGGAGCTGTGTGTGTTGCTCTCAGGTCTTGTGGGCAACACCATATTACCTGGTGCTAAAATCTTGGTCACATCCCGACCATCTCGGGAACTGCCAACGAAAGCTTTTGATCGGACTGTTGAACTTTACGGGTTTCCGAGAGAGAGCATCCTCAACTATGTCAGAATATTTTCTGAAGGTAAGGAAGGGCTGCAGCAGTTCATCATGAAGAACCTAGACGAAAATATGACTCTCATGACGCTGTGCTACATTCCCATTCTCTGTGGGTTTGTTTGTGAAGCGTTGGAAGATGTGCATACAAGAAGGAGCAATGAAGATGTGGAAGTAGTCGCGACAATGACTCAGTTGTATGTCACAGCAACAACGAACTCAGCTAGGAAGCTTCATCCACGGTTGAAGAAGGAAGACAGGGAGGTTGATGAGGACGAAGTACTCAATGTCGTGAAGGAACCGTACAGGAAGTACGCAGACATGGCCAAAAAGTCTATGATGACGCTTCCACTGAGAATTGTCTTTGACAAAGATGATCTGAGGCGTGTTGGTCTAGATGAGGCCAGAACTGATGACATGCAGTGCGGTGTCGTGACAAGGTCACGTAAGCGAGACAGACTTCCTGGACAGGTCAAGACATGTTGGTCATTTAACCACCTAAGCTTGCAAGAGTACTTCTCGGCAATCGGTCTCCTTCAGGGGTCAGATGATGATATAATGAGACTACTTCAGGATAAAGCCTCAGTCGTCATGTATGAGGTTGTCTTGATGTTCATGTTGGGACTGTGTGGCGATGAGAAACTTGCTCCGTACAGACGTCAGCTGTTGTCTCGAGATGTCACGCTGGATCACCGAACCCTACTCAAGAAGCTGGCACAGATAATGGCAGTTGACCTGCTGAAGTTCACAAGTCTCTTATACGAGACCCAAGATGCTGCTGTTGTGGGTATTCTCCCAAATGTGATCACACTAGAGGGACAGAGGATACACCCAACAGAAATGGGAGCACTGAGTTGGGTGCTTAGGCAAGAAACATGCCCTGTAACAGAACTCACGTAAGTTGCATTTGTATCGTTTGCAGACATAGCCTTGTATTGTAATACAAATTAATAACCATCGCATAATGTCAGCAAAGTATCGACATGGCTAACTAATATCAAGTTATAGTATGTTACAACCAGATTTATAATGATGACCTGGTAATGTACAATTGAACTAGTATTCTAATAATCATCAGGTTATGTAATCAATGGTCTCATAGTGTAATACAAATTACTAAGTTAATGACGATGAAGGTGTTGTAAACAACCATTAATCTGATCAGCAGGTAATCTAATAAATGTAATGGTAATGTAATAATCAATTGGTAATATAATAAAAATTACAAAATTAATTTTGACGAAATTAGTTTTGATATGTGTAGAAGAGGTTGGCATTGAATATGAGTATGACTAACGATTACGAAGACATGGAAAATGAAAACAATTATGGGGTCACTTAGATGATGATGGTGATGATGATGTTGACAGTTATGATGATTAGGATGTTGACGATGATGGTAGTATTAACGCAAATAACGATACTAACACAATGATGATGAAAGTGATGAATGATAATGACGACGTGAGACCAGGATGATGAAGAAAATTAATATGTTGTCTTAGTTGGAAATGCTGATGATTATAACAGTGATGATTATAATGACAAAGATGAAGATGATCATCATGAGTATTACCATTATGAGAATGACAACAATAAATTCACAGCCTTGCCATTCTCCGTGACCTCATTGTCATCCTCACATGACCTTATTAAAACTTAAAGGTTTTGAAATTATCTGCACAGAACATAAATGGTTATCGAGTTATCTCACTAGTTGATCTCATTCAGTGTCACTGGATGGCCACATGTCTGATCAGTTGTCAGTCAATATTGGGGTGCCTCAAGGGTTAGACTTAGGCCCACTGCTTTTCTTGCTTTACCTAAATTTCCTGCATACACTGAACATAAACATGTATGCAGACGACACTGAAATAGATTCAGCCGCAAAACCAGGGTGTTCGACACAGTTAGAATCCAATAATTTATGCAAAGTCACGCAGTATTTTGATGTTAAAAACTTTGTTTTAACGTTAATTTATGTTAATTGGCAATCATCAGTCCTGTGCAAAGATGGCTGATGTTAGAATTAACATCAACACTAAACCACTTAAACATGTGTTTGTGGCCAAGTACATGACCCATATAACAGTCGGTCATGTTGATGTCTGCTGAAAGTATACTTAAATGGAGTTTCTAGTTTGGATACTGACTATGCTGTATAAGACATAATCATGAATATCCACGGTAATGTCAAGTCAATAATTAATATGAATGAATCAAAACATGTTACAGCAAAGGGGAGGGTGATTAGGAACACACCTCAATAAATGAAAGGAAACATCTACTTACATCTCAAATTAATTGTCAGGGATCATTAAAATATGCTTACAAAATAAATACCTCGCTATTATTTTATCAAATTTATGGATACAGTGTAGTCTCAAACAATATGAGAAATGGCAAAATGCAATGCTAATTATTGATATTAAAAATACAAACTTAAGCACAATGTGTAATTTCAAACTAATATTCATATTTATTATCATAAACTGGAGCAGTTGAGAAACTAAAGCGTAATCTAAAACATAACTGTTAAGTGCAGTCTTACTGGATTTCTTTCTTATGAACAAATGATTATGATTAATATTAATGGAGTATATAAAAGCATTTTTAATGAATCATCTAAAATGAGTCATCAAGATGCCATTTTATAGTGTTAATCAAATAAAGTGGCCTTCAAAAAGTTACATAAATTAGGGGACATCTGATATTGATGCATGGTTCTTCTAAAAAAAGTACTGTTACAAGATCAGCTTGAAGTCATTAACGCAATCACAAGCTGATAGTTTCAACGAATTAAAAGATAATTTCAAAAAATAAATGATCTCAATTATTTTATGGATTTCGAAAATAGGAGCACTGATTAAAAAATCATGTCAACACACTAAGGGATCACATTAACACAATGATAGTCTTCTCCCAATTACTGGGTAGGTATTCTAAAAAAAAAGTCATCAGAAGATAAATGTTCACAAATAATTTTTTTTTTTTTAACTAAATTAACTGATCATTTCAAAACATAAACATGTTTACTGCATTTGTCTTTGTGAACGTACCAACATAACATGATTAACATTAGTTAAAGGCAGAGATGTGTACCATGTTCCCAGTACAGCATGATGCACACTGTCTCTTGGGGAACTTGAGAGTGGAATGCAATCCCCATTGTTGACTGCTGATTGATGGCCTCTGTGGACAAGCCTCAAGTATACAACACGTGGCATCTTCAAATGGTTCAAATGAAAAATGCTGCTTATGAAAGTACCCTTTGTTCCCTCTATGTCAACTCCAGTAAAATACAGTTTGATTAATACTTGAGAACATTCAAAAGTATGCTTCACAGTTGATATCATATACATGAGAGTGCATCACTATAAACACATAAGTTGTTTATACCGTTTAATTCCATAACTACTTAGGCAAATTCAATCAAATATCGGATGAAATTGGTGGATTCCGGTGTTAGATGCAACTGTATGACATGATTTCAATAGCCATATATTATGTATTGCATCAATGTTAAGGTGTGTCACTTGACCCCTACATTTTAATTGGTATCCATTGCTTAGAGCATTTGCCTAGATTATTAATTTAAAACATGATTTCTTAGATTTATTCCAGCACCTCCAAATGTGATCACTGCTTGATGAAATACACACAGCTTAATATGCTTTTAAAAATGATAAGTTCATGACTACTTTTGCCTGTCCCCGTGTATGACTGGCCAAATGAGTTTGCTTGTTGTGCCTCTGAACTTGAACCTTTTAAGAATATATCCACTATAACAGTTTTACAATTATTACTATTATTAATTGTTAAGCATGTTCCATTTGTATTACTTTGATCAGCATTTTCTTCACTTATTCTAAACTACTGGCGTTACATTTTCAAATGGAAAGCAGAATGCTAGGACAGTCAACCTAATGTATGCAGTGCCACGATTGGCTGAGGCATGCTGCAACCAAAACGTGTGTTTTAAAGTAGTAGAGAATGACAATACTGGTGCTGTAGTCAAGGAGGTGAAGCTATTTTAAACTCTTGCATATCAACATTAGATCTTCTTCACAGAAAACTAATGCAAACAATAATATGTGAAAGTTGGATCAATTGAATTATCATTAATTCCCATATATATATATATATATATATATATATATATATATATATATATATATATATATATATATATATATATACATATATATGCTATTATTACAGCAGATACAATGGCACGTGATCACTTTACTTTTACACAGCTCAGAACAGAAAGTGTTATCTATTATTGTAGCAGTCGTGCTTATTATAGTCATGTTGACATGGAGATCAAAGGAAATAATCCATTGATGATATATCCATGGGACTAGTTTGACTCTGTTTGTGCTTTACAGTGCAATAGGCCTAAATGTTAATCGGTACAAAATAGTTATGGTGATATATCCATGCATGAGTGAGAAACTGTCATCATGTGGGCATTTGCTAATCTTACTATTTGACGGTTTATACATACAACCAGCATTGAATTGGCAACATGTACCTGTGTCACGTGTTTTGTATGAGAATGTTGACATAGTCCAGTTCACTATGTACAGATTAAACTTTTCGTTTTCGGAGATTTGTAAAACTATACATTTTTGGAAAGTTTAGAACATACTGAACCTGAAAAGTAATGTAAATTTTTTTTCTAAACACTATGGCGGCCATCTTGGATTTTCAAAATGGCGTATATGTTTGCTCACATTTTGCAATATCTCGGCTTCTAAGCATCTTAGCCTTTTGATTTTTGTTTCTAAATATACATTTTCAGATACAATGAATCTAATGGGACAACTTATAATGAGCTATATATAATGCATGACAGAATTTTGGAATTTTGTGAAAAAATACATATATTCTAACTAACAAACTGAGGCTCAAATGGTAAATATTAGTTAACTTTTCGAGCATTGAAAATAGTCTAGTTATTAAAATCATTATTGTCTAGTCTAATAATTACATTTATTACTAAAATCATTGTTGTCTAGAATCCAGTGTCCCATTGTTGTTGCTTCAAGTTCTAGAGACATGGAGTCAACCACGAATGAGGTCCCCAAACTTACTGGTGGACGGCCGTGCCAAATCACTGACTATAAACTGTGTGTTGTGTGTCAAAAACAAGCCACTGACCGATGTTGATACCCTGCCGTGACACACAAGTGGTTAACTCTGTTATCAGTCATGAAGCAGGCACATCAGTTAAAGGAGTTGACAGTTGGAGAAGAGTACATCACCTTCATAACCTATGACATGGCCATCTAAGTGAAAGCAGTTCAGCTGGTGGATGCTAGGCCAAATTTGAAAGGCAAAGTGTTGCCAGGACTCGGTGAGCTACACGTCGTTACGTGTGCCTTGAGAGCCCTGGGTTCACCAATTGAAAACCCTGGAATAGATGACGCCTGGAAGGCAGCTGATGTGTATGGCTCTGCCACCACCAGGCAGATTATGAAATGCACCCACTACAAGCGCTCCCTGCGTGCCCACGTATACTCATACATGGCACTGTATGAGCTGGCGATCGATCAGTTCTTGATGGACAACCCTGACCTGAAGGATGTGTGCCTAGAAGCTACCGCTGAGTTAGAGAAGGCCTGCTCTGCGGCAAACAAGAATACAAAAGCTGAATCTGTGAAGCAAGCCAATGACCATCTACTGCAAACGCTGATTCACGAGAATGTGATGACGAGGCTGCATGATTGGGAAGAACAGAAGGCCAAAAACGCAATGTTCCATTCCATGATGAACTATCTGCACCGGGTGGAGACGAATCTCTACTTTGTAGCAGCATCTCGGAATGCTGATCTTCACCTTCATCTTGAAGCTGGAGAAGCGCTCAGCAAGCTGTTCTTTGCAATGAATAGAATCAAATACAAGCGACTCTGGCCACGCTACATAGCAGACATGCATGCACTCAAGATTGACCACCCAGAAACATGGAGTGAACTGGAAGAGAGCAACATTTCTGTGACCAAGAACGCCATTCCATGTGTGTCCATCGGCGCTGATCATGCATGCGAACACCTCAACAAACTCATGAAGGTTCATGCTGGTCTGATTGGGATCTCCAACAACCCCAAATGCAAGACAACGATTTTGTTTGGCTGCTCCAGAACTGTCATGCCTAGTAAAGAAATTCAAGGACCATTTCCATGATGTTGGAAGCAAAGCAGTGGAACATCACGACCTTTACCCAAGAAAAAATCAAGTGGGAGCATGGACCCATTAGTAGGATTAAGGATGCCATACAGAATCACTGCAATCCATTTGCTGTTGACGGCAACATGATCTACAACATCATAACCCATGCATACATTCAAGATGAGTACGTGCCACAGATCCTGAACATACATGACATGGGCCCGAAGCTCTACGAAGACCTCATGGCTGAGCGGACCAATGGGGATGTCAACCTATGGCCCCTGTGAAGAAGTAACACAACAAGTTGTACATGTCTGGCAACAACACGCATAAATTCAAGCTTCGCGACAAGATCGTAGACCTGAAGGAAACCAAAGACCTGTAGTATGGGAGGTTGATGGTCCTTGCCCGCTCAAACGGAGATATTAACCAGAAGCAGGCAGTTGGCACATACGAGTTCACACCGACACCAAGGGCACTCTTTTTCCCTAATGGCTCGGTGCTGCCATGCAATGAAAAGTCCAAGCTTATCCATGTACTTAAAAAGTTGACAACACGAGGAACAACAGAAGCAGACCAACAGTCAGATGAAGATCCATAGATACTGATGCAGGCCCCTCTGATCACCGTCGGAAGATTGCAGTGGTAGATGGTATGGTCCTTGTCCAGAAAATGACAACGAAACCAGCAACTGTAATGACAGTGAATGATCTCAGTGTATGCTTCAATGACAGAATGATTTACCTCACGAGAAGCTTTGACGAGGTCATCCTCGTCTTTGACATATACAAGGCTGATTCTCTGAAGAGCACAACCAGGCAAAAGAGGCGAAAAGGAAAGGATCCATTCAGTACCAAGTCCGATATGAGACCAGCATCAGGCACATCACAATGAGTCGCTTTATGACACATGAACAGACAAAGGCCGATCTGAAAAAAATATTTGGCTGAGAAAACTTTGGACTACAACAAAGATTCATCCAAGCCGGTCATCACCTCAGCTGCTGGCCACACCAGGAACAACAAGGATGTGGGCCCCTTTTCAGATAACAACCACGAGGAAGCAGACACCTTGATGATATGCTTGGGATGGTCTGCAACAGAGATAAACTAAAGGGATGCATAAATGACATTCTTTTCTCCTGATGCTGTTGTTCTCGTCTTGATCATAGCTAGTTGTGATTTGTTACCAAAGAACACATCAATCTCAGTGGTTTCTGGTGTCCAGCAGATCAAGCCATTATGGACAGCACTGGGGCCGGAGAAAGCAAAGGCCTTACCAGCATTCCATGCATTCTCTGAGGCAGATAACACTGGAAGGTTTGCACGATTAGGCAAGACAACCTGGTTCAAGCTGTAACTGGAATCTAACGATGATGTCATCAGGGTCCTGTGCATGCTTTGTGATGACACGGGTGTGACGGAGGACTTCCTGCAAACAACCTTGGCCAGGTTTGTGTGCACTGCATACTGTCCAAAGGGCCTCCAGATCTCAAGCATTCCTGATCTACGTTGGCACCTATTTTGCAAATACATGGCAGAAAGTGAGAAGCTACCACCTACCATGGGTGCCCTCAAGCGTCTGGAGCCTGGCTGCCCATCTCGAGCAGGTTCCGCTGGACCCACTGAGGAATGGCTATCACAAGGACCACGATGATTGCCAGCTCAAACCAACCACCACTGATGTGCCACCAGCACCGAAGGCTATCATTGAGATGGTCAGGTGTCAGTGCAAGGGGAACTGCACATCTAATCGCTGCTCGTGCAAGTTAAATAACTTACCTTGCACAGCTCTCTGCATGTGCAACACACATTGTGAAAACGACGAAGACACATACTACGGGAATCGTGATTCAGATGATGACAGTGATGACTAATGTCATTTACTTGATATATCTTAATGTCTAGATCTAAAGGGACTATTCATTGTTCTAATGTCGCAATCCTTTGCATATTATAATTAGACTATTGCGATGAAACATTTGTTTCTATCACGTACACAAGAAGTACGTTTTGGTCAGTTTTATTAGTAAACATTGTGAGTTATACTGTGTTGCACTAATGCAGTGCATTGTAAGTTGTCTCATTAGAGTCCTTGTCTCTGAAAATGTATATTTAGGCGCCGAAATCAAAAGCGTAATATGCTTAGAAGCCGCGATATTGGAAACTCTGAGCATCAAATAGTCGCCATTTTGAAAATCAAACATGGCCGCCATAGAATGTTTAGGAAAAATTTAGACATTTCTTTTCAGGTTCAGTAGGTCATAAACTTTCTAAAAATGTCTTGTTTTGCAAATCTCCAAAACATTTGAACGAAATTACACAAGGAACTGGACTAACAGTTATTAAGCAGAACTTAACACATGACAATACTAACACTAACACACATTATAACAAGAAAATGCAGAAATCATGCATGATATATCAGTTCCTCTAATACTATTTTCATTAAGTCTAGTTTTTATATTATAGTTATTTTATATACATGTATACCCTGTCACTGGGTAGATGTGGTTGTATACTGAAGCAATTAATCTTTATAATACTAAATTCGTTTTTCATTTATTAGTTAAAATAATTTATAAAATAATGGGGTGTGGTATGCACACTGAGTATGATAATTGTTATATAACAAATTATCAGTGTCTATTTTGTATACATAACAACATAATAACATGTAATGTAATCAAGCATTGTAACATATATAGACATTAATCTGATATATTATCGCATCAACATAACTATATAAAAAAACATATTCAGAGTATCTGAACGAATGCATTGTGGGTCATTTTTCATCAGCGTTGTGACATGACTGAAGGTAGATCTCACCACTGACACCGGCCTTATGCGGCTTAGCCCTGGGCGTCATGTTTAGGGTGACACCCATCGAGGCTGTCCCGTGTTTAGCTACAAACATAGGTATGCCGTTATCACATATGTGTCTTGATGCCACTTCTAGCTAGCGCATTCAGGTGAATGCATTGACTCTCTATCAGTTAAGGTGATATTTCCGTGCTGTAGTGGATATATCAGTTAGTTGATATATCCAATATAACAGGACCGCTCGAAGACAATCTTCACATGTTCATATATCTGGCTGTAGAGTATGTCAATGTCTTCACATATATATGAAGTTTTACTTATTCTTCTGCACATACGTCAACAGGGATATCAATCACACTAGCTGCTAATTAACTTTGACAGTTGAACTAGTCCCGTTATAGTTACTTTTCTATTTGTCCATTTTATAATGTAACAAGATTAGGGAGCATCAGCTATTTCATCTCCATCCAGCTGATGTCCGAAAGTGGTGGACGGCTTCTATGTGTGCCTCAACTAATAACTTTTAACAAGTACTTTGCGCAGATGTGGTTTAATGATGATGCAGAGATCTCCATGGACATTTGGAACATCAGCACAGAAACTGACAAAAAACAAACAACCATGTTGAGGGATGACATTCCAAATTCGCGAAAGTGGTGGAGAAACACCATCCCAACATCTAAATTCCAATTTCATGGTTGCTAAACATGATGCTGCTGTCCAACAACTATATAACAAGAACAATTGATGACTTTCTGAAAGACGTATAAAACGGATTACACGAAGACCTGGCCCGTGTTAACAGCATCAAAGAAGCATGGCGTTGTGCGTTGCTGTGTGTGCAATGTCGACTTCTCGATCGCACACGGAGGCCGCGATGACAGCCGTCGACATGTTGCCTCAAAGAAGCATCAAGAATACGTGGAGTTGGGCAGATCATCACAGCCGATACGTGATTATTTTGGGAAAGAGGACGAGATCGTGAGCAAAGTGACAAAGGCAGAGGCAGTGATGTCATGCTTGTTGGCAGAACTGAACCTGCCAATTGCCGCAGCGGACACATTCACTCGAGCCGTAAAAGTGGTTTTCTAGATTCCGCTATTACACGGAAATTTCACTATGGACGCAGCAAAACGACAACGGTAATCAAAGAGATGGTGGGCAATACGAATAACTCTCTAGCAGAACGCATGCGAGCGAGACCGTTCACCCTATCGACGAACGGAAATGACGATGGCGGGAACAAGCAGTTTCCACTGGTTGTTAGGACGGTGATACCAACTATACTGGAAGTGCGTTCAGACGTGCTTTCAATGCATGTGTGCAGAGGGTCGGCAACAGGGGACGCCATTTTCAAGGTTATACTCGAAGAGTTTGCGAAGTATCGTGTTCCCAGAGAGACTTGTAACGCTGTTGGCTGCGACAACGCCTACATTATGACTGGAAAGGAAAAGGGAGTGTTTGCTTTCTGCAAGAAAAGACACAACAACAGTGCTCTTGTCGGCTGCACGTTACACCTTGTCCACATATCTGCCGAGAAGGGGCCGGTAGCCTGCCAATGTCTGCGTCCGCTGTCTTGGTCGACGTGTTTTTCTACTTCCGAAAGAGCTCCCTCAGAAGCACTGCTTTGGTGAGTACAATGCGGACTTTGAAGTTGACCAGCATAAGATGCTGAAGCATGTGTCCACCCGCTGGCTCAGCATCGGCCGCTGTCTCGAGTGCCTTCTGAAAACAATTGGGACCCACTGAAGGCCTTTTCAAGGCCGAATAAACAGCACCTGGGAAGACGGCAACTGAACAGAAGAGTCGTGTCGGGTGTATTGTGACTTTTTTGAAATCACCGACGAACCAGCTCTACAGCACCTTCCTTTTCTACAGCAATGGCGTCTTCGGTGAGGCGCTGCTAACTCTCCAGTCCGATGCCCCGAAGGTGCACTGCCTACATCACAGCTTGCACAACTTGCTCCTCAAAATCATGATGCGCTTCGTTAAACCAACAGCCATGAAGCAACATGGCCAGACAGAGATGGATGCCGTTCAATACAAGCTGGCGTATCACGAACAGATAAACGCAGACCTCATGATCGGGGCTGAAGCGAGCAAGTTCATCTCTGTAAGGGAAACCAATCGCCTGCGTCAGGTGCGAAATGATGAATTATTTAGTAGCGTCCGCACGTATTTCGCTACCGAGTGCGACTACCTCGACTACCTGAAGCGAACTAAGGTGGCGGATATCTCCTTGCAGACGAATGCTAAATCTGCAGATCTGGTGTTCTTTGTGAAAACGTTCCCGGCGCTGATGCCAGCAGGTTCAACGCACGACTCGCTGTTGGAGGCATTAACCGAATACCAATGTACAACAATCGACGACTGTGTCCGCGAAAGGATGGATCTCTCGTGGAATGCACCGAGTGACAAGAAGAACGGCGGCGGTGTGTAGCCATTCCAGGCCCTGGCTAGCGTGGTGCTAGGCATCCACACCATTCCACACAGCAGTGCGCACTGAGAGCGTGTCTTCTCCTGCGTGAGACAGAACAAAACCGACACAAGAAATGCGCTAGGCAACGACACGCTGGAGTCGCTACTCGTGCTCAAGTCGAACTCAGTACTCAGTAAGTTGCATCGACCGTGAGTACACTGCCGCCACCCTGAGGAGCCTGAAAAGTGTTTACCACCGGTCACTGAACCTGACAAGGAGTAGTAAATAACTAGTCATGCCTGGAAAGGGTGTGTCACCTGGATTGTAAGAACACGGGACTCAGTTTACACATGGACCTGGACGTTTTCTTTAGTCTGCTGCTGATTATGTCACTAGATAATCTGTCAATGCTGATCAAAACTACAACTAATACCGCTGATATAGATGTCAGTAAAATTGTCATAATTATGTGCATTGTTGTCATGTTGTCTCAGATATATATATATGTAATATGTATATATATATATATATATATATATATATATATATATATATATATATATATATATATATATATTAGCTATCATCTATTACATTATAGTGTATGTGGCACTGATCTATTGAATTAAGATGACGCCGTGTAGACAGTATGCTAAACTGTTATGCCTTCAACAATATTATAATAGGTAGTAGAAGAACACAAACCAAGCAACGTATTTATTATTGTAAATAAAACAAGACGAAGAACTAAACCATGTCTACATTATTATCCACTCAAAATGCGTCGTGGTGTAAACTAATAATTTAACTTCCGTTAATTAATTGATTAGGAAAATCGATAATACTACCCTGATATGACTAGCTATGAATACATGTTTCCCGCTGTACGTGAATTGCCAATCTGCCACATTGTAACTTAATGCGTTTTGCAACAATGTATATATTTTTCAAGTGTTCTTTGATTGCCAAAAGTAATTAACTTTTTATTGACGTAATAATGGCAACAAAGTATACTTTTGCGGACTGATTAAAATACACCAATCCTACATAGTATGTTGTTCCCGAGAATTCTTAAATGGCCTACATGTGTGACACTGCTATACATATAATTGGCCTCTTGTTTGATGGGAAGGTACGGTCGGAGTGGGAGTGGGAGTGGGAGTGGGGGTGGGGTGGGGTGGGGTGGGGTGGGGTGGGGTGGGGTGGGGTGGGGTGGGGTGGGGTGGGGTGGGGTGGGGTGGGGTGGGGTGGGGTGGGGTGGGGTGGGGTGGGGTGGGGTGGGGTGGGGTGGGGTGGGGTGGGGTGGGGTGGGGTGGGGTGGGGTGGGGTGGGGTGGGGTGGGGTGGGGTGGGGTGGGGTGGGGTGGGGTGGGGTGGGGTGGGGTGGGGTGGGGTGGGGGGCAGGGCATTACAATTAAGTTAGTTGTCTTTAAAAATATGTTGCACAAATATGGTATATTTTCCATTTCAAATAAATGACAGTTACCTGTGTATGTCATTTTTTACTTTTTAAATGTGTCCTTTGTTGGTATATTTCATGTAGAAATCTTACAGTTATAAAAACTCGTTAATGGTCCCTCTTGCTGCCCACTCCTGATTTGTTTTATTCAATAAGTAGCTATACCGGGACGAGTGTGCCTGCCAATCTTAACGAGTTGCGGTATAACAGGAATACATGTGGCCATAACAGGAAATACGTATCACGGGGAGTAGCTGTCACGACCTTCGACCTATTCCATGGAAATAATAAAGATCCAGTCAATAGAAAACTAAGCTGAAGCAATTGGTGACTATATCTGCGAGCTAGATCTTGACAGACACATCTCTCTGTTTCTGTTTCTGTTTCTGTTTCGGTCTCGGTCTCGGTCTCGGTCTCGGTCTCGGTCTCGGTCTCGGTCTCGGTCTCGGTCTCGGTCTCGGTCTCGGTCTCGGTCTCGGTCTCGGTCTCGGTCTCGGTCTCGGTCTCGGTCTCGGTCTCGGTCTCGGTCTCGGTCTCGGTCTCGGTCTCGGTCTCGGTCTCGGTCTCGGTCTCGGTCTCGGTCTCGGTCTCGGTCTCGGTCTCGGTCTCGGTCTCGGTCTCGGTCTCGGTCTCGGTCTCGGTCTCGGTCTCGGTCTCGGTCTCGGTCTCGGTCTCGGTCTCGGTCTCGGTCTCGGTCTCGGTCTCGGTCTCGGTCTCGGTCTCGGTCTCGGTCTCGGTCTCGGTCTCGGTCTCGGTCTCGGTCTCGGTCTCGGTCTCGGTCTCGGTCTCGGTCTCGGTCTCGGTCTCGGTCTCGGTCTCGGTCTCGGTCTCGGTCTCGGTCTCGGTCTCGGTCTCGGTCTCGGTCTCGGTCTCGGTCTCGGTCTCGGTCTCGGTCTCGGTCTCGGTCTCGGTCTCGGTCTCGGTCTCGGTCTCGGTCTCGGTCTCGGTCTCGGTCTCGGTCTCGGTCTCGGTCTCGGTCTCGGTCTCGGTCTCGGTCTCGGTCTCGGTCTCGGTCTCGGTCTCGGTCTCGGTCTCGGTCTCGGTCTCGGTCTCGGTCTCGGTCTCGGTCTCGGTCTCGGTCTCGGTCTCGGTCTCGGTCTCGGTCTCGGTCTCGGTCTCGGTCTCGGTCTCGGTCTCGGTCTCGGTCTCGGTCTCGGTCTCGGTCTCGGTCTCGGTCTCGGTCTCGGTCTCGGTCTCGGTCTCGGTCTCGGTCTCGGTCTCGGTCTCGGTCTCGGTCTCGGTCTCGGTCTCGGTCTCGGTCTCGGTCTCGGTCTCGGTCTCGGTCTCGGTCTCGGTCTCGGTCTCGGTCTCGGTCTCGGTCTCGGTCTCGGTCTCGGTCTCGGTCTCGGTCTCGGTCTCGGTCTCGGTCTCGGTCTCGGTCTCGGTCTCGGTCTCGGTCTCGGTCTCGGTCTCGGTCTCGGTCTCGGTCTCGGTCTCGGTCTCGGTCTCGGTCTCGGTCTCGGTCTCGGTCTCGGTCTCGGTCTCGGTCTCGGTCTCGGTCTCGGTCTCGGTCTCGGTCTCGGTCTCGGTCTCGGTCTCGGTCTCGGTCTCGGTCTCGGTCTCGGTCTCGGTCTCGGTCTCGGTCTCGGTCTCGGTCTCGGTCTCGGTCTCGGTCTCGGTCTCGGTCTCGGTCTCGGTCTCGGTCTCGGTCTCGGTCTCGGTCTCGGTCTCGGTCTCGGTCTCGGTCTCGGTCTCGGTCTCGGTCTCGGTCTCGGTCTCGGTCTCGGTCTCGGTCTCGGTCTCGGTCCCGGTCCCGGTCCCGGTCCCGGTCCCGGTCCCGGTCCCGGTCCCGGTCCCGGTCCCGGTCCCGGTCCCGGTCCCGGTCCCGGTCCCGGTCCCGGTCTCGGTCTCGGTCTCGGTCTCGGTCTCTCTTTCTCTCTCTCCCTCTATTTCTCTCTCTCTCTCTCTCTCTCTCTCTCTCTCTCTCTCTCTCTCTCTCTCTCTGAAAATGATGATACAGACTTAAATGCTGTTACTGCTGGTGGCCTGGGTACATAGTCAGCCTCTTCCCTGAGGTGACTGATGAGGCGACAGCGTTGGTGTGATGTTTACAGTCACATGCCATGTATGTTCTACAATAACTATGCCCACCCAGTCCTTTGAAGCTATCGGGTTAGCACAAGTCCTGACGGTAAAAAGGCTGTACCGTCTCCCATTGTCTTGTGAAATATCAATGCAATTTATGAATAATACAGTCTCATTCCGGAATGCGCAGTCAGGACAAAGTAAACTGCAGTGATGGTCATAAGCATGCAATAACTGAACTCGGTGTCAGTTATTACACACACAAATAATGCGTCGCTCTCCACATCTTACTCCCATGGTCAAGGAAACGCGCCATTTTGCCTGCACTGAAAAAACAAAAACAAGGCATCGGATGCTGTCTAACTCCCAGCCAAATGACAATGTTTGTGTTGAAGACTATGGAGTACCTCGTCTCAAGGCAACTGGTCTATTGGGCAAGTACTACAGTGCCAACAAATCTGGGCCGTTTATAAGACTGCCCGGTTTGGGCAGTTGTTCGAAAATATCAGTAACTGCGATAACAGTGTGCACTGAGTCAGACAAAGTAATAATACACTCAACAATACCAATATATCGTCAGATGAATTTTTGTGTGCATCTGATCACATAATAGTTTGGTGAATAACAAAAATCATTCTTGAGATGACAGTAATTTGTGTGTCTGTGAATGGATGAATCAGCTGACGTCAATCTGTATAGTGACATTAGTTGAAGACACGTTTATGGTGACATTAGGTGAAGTCAGATTTATGATGATATTAGGTGAAATCAAAGTTATGATGCATTAGGTGATGTAACGTTTATGGTGGCATAGGTGAAGTAATTTTTTATGATAATATTAGCTGACGTCACGTTTACGGTGATAAGACGTTATCATGCCAGTACGTATGCAACATGTGTGGTGGTATGTATTGAGTTATTACATATGATGTATATATCGTGTTTTCCTTTACATTTCAGTTTAAAAACCGCAATATAGACATTGACAAAGGCGCAAATAATTATACATTATACACATCTGACTGTGGTGGTGTCAGGTGAATAGCTGTGCAGTGCATATGGATGGAATAACACATGATGATATCAGGTAGTTGATGATGTCAGGCGTATAGTGAAGTGTATGGTGATTTAAGATGACGGTAGATTGTGCATGGTGACATATCACATTTACGGTATTCTTCCAGTACCATAATATTGATATTGTTGTTTTTTATCTTTCAGGTTGACTGAGTGTGATCTAGACACCGTTCTTACCAAGCAACTAAGTGATGGACTGGAAAAGAACAAGTCTATCAAGACCCTCAAGTAAGACCTTTCACATGCTAACATCTTCACAATAGTAGACTAACATAGATTAGACCGCTGTGTACTTACTGACGAGCCATTAATATCCCTTTACCTTTCGGATGTATATGTGTTATATAAGAAGTTGGCATGTTTGTATTAAACTAAAAGAGTCGCAATCCCAGGGAGAAACCCTGAATAACATTGGCCGATAGTGATTATTGATCGTTTCAGTAGCCTAAAGTTTAACATAATGTTATACTAATGTATGTTATATATTCTTTTTATATCAGTTGAATATATGTATTACAATTGTCTGTGTGAAAGATTCGCTCACTGTCAGGATGTGTTTAGCTGTTGGACTGTATACAGTGGGTGGGGAAGTTGCATGTTTTAGCTAGACAGAACGTTATACAAATTGATGATATTGTTTAAAATGGGTCCATTACGATAATAGTCATTTATTTGGTTTATAATTTTAAATAAATAAACGTCTATAACCAGACTGTTCATTTTATTTCGTAATTATTGGATAGTTTATGCACCTCACTCAGTGAGGCTATGTTAATATCAGTGGTGGTACTGCTTAATAAAGTTTTTTTAACGTTATTTCCATATAGCTGAAATGGCAGTATGATTGTCAGCACCATTAACAGTAGAAGTATTATGTACATTCTTTCAAAAATTAGCTGTATATATAAATGCATATGCTCGAGTCATATATTCAAATTGTTGACATTATTTAAGCAGATATTTAAAAGATAACCTCGTTTTCAGCTTTATATCACGATCCTTCTATCCTGGTATACAACGTAATCTAGGCAGAATGTTTTATGGTGCGCGGACGTGGGACAAAATCGCAACGGTGTGTGCCGGTGATAAATGTCCTAATATGCAGAGGAGAGTGTCTCCACACAAAATGACCGAGGTCCATCTAACGAGCCACACCCGCGTAGCCCACCATCCGTATCATCGTCCCAGTAATTATGAATATGCTATTCGGGAATATCTCTATCCAGGTGCTGTAGCGGGCCATGTCACCAATAAAGCAATGCAAGTGGATCCTCTGCTGGTAATGGGTGCTTTGGTTGACAATTTGTAGTGCCTCCGAGATAACAGCTGATATGGAGTGGCCACTGCCTGATCACATATGCAGGACGAGCGGCTTTCCCAGTTCCTTTGCAGAAAACCTGTCTCTGGAAAGAGCGTCGCTGGGCAGGCAGCGAAGATGGGGGCTCCGTGTAGTCGGACCCACACTTCCCAATCACACAGCAGTTGACGCTCTAGATCATTGGCAATAGTCGCCCCAACAGTTCTCAGTGACTGTCATAGCCAGTCGATGGTGGCCTGTTTTACAATGATGGGGCGGTGCCCAACAGTGGGCCACTGTCCCATTCGAGAAAACACCCGGTTATCAACCACGGCTAACAATTGGATCGCTTCTCTCCCTCCTCGCGCAACGAAGGTCTCATCCCAAGCGCAAAAAAGATACATGCCCAAGATGGAATCAGTTTCGTTCTTGCTTTGAGTGGCAGTCTTCCTCTGTTGGAGTTATGTAAAATGATCTCAGGGATCTCTCGTAGAGGTTGCCCAGAGACAACACACTCCTGGAACACTTCTTGTTTGGTGGCCTGTTGTTGCGTCAGCATCAATGTGATGCTATACCAGTTCAGGAGCGCCACTGGGTGGTTTGGTGAACGCAGTTGAATGGCATCAGGCGAGATGGGGAGCCCCGTTATGCTGGCTATTTATGCATATATGTAGTTGACTGCTGCATTGTAGTGCTCATTTCGGTCGTACCACTCCCTCTTGCTGAAGAGGCTTATTACATCATTAGAGGTTGTTGGGGTATTTTACACAGCGCTACTGTACAGCGACGTGCTTGTGCTTGCTTTAGAGCACATGTTGCAAATGAGACTAGAGTGTAGTCGCTCTACTCCATTCCGAATCTGCTACAGTGCAGCCCCAATTGTTGTGTTGGAGACATGGGTATCTAGTATGAATGGGTCTTCATTGTTGTGGAACGCCAATACGTGTTGTCGTGTCCTGCTTCAGTCTTTGAAATGCTTGTCCGCAACTCAGCGTGAGCCCTTGCCTTTATTAGACTATACAAATTCCGGGACGTGGTCGCTTGCCACATTTAACCAACGTTCCGCGACGCTATCTGTTGCTACGCGACTGCCAGCTGAACGAACAATGAGCCTTTCAAATGTTCGGGGTGTTTATACGGAAAACAGCTTATGATGTAACTGAATTATTTTATAGGTTTTGTTTGTGAACTTAACTAAGTTTGTTGTATTTACATTCAATTATAATTCTAGCTACAATTAATTTTGGGTTGAGTTATTTTGAACAATACGACGTTGTCGTCACATCGAACTCACCAATTGTCGCGTAGTATCACAGACGTATGCAAGTGTATTTGTTGCGTGATCCTATTATTTTCCTGGGCACCTTAATCTCTTCCCACACAAAAGTTTTAGTAATTGTTCAGGGCTATTACATTTCCGAGATAGCTCAGTTACAACGTGCAGTTTGATTTTGAGTTGTTATATTAAAATAATACAACTACTGTAAACAGCAGTCATTGTTTTGTTTTACATTATTAGTTATTTATACAAAAACGCCCCGGTACCCGTTTGTGTAACTATATTACACAATAATTATGTACAAAAACGAAACACAACTGTTACGGGAGACATTAGCAAAGATGAAATCCCAAATTCAGGAAAGATATTACAAAATGCGGAAATATGAACGAGAAAGTTCAGATCGGGTCTGGATTAACTGGCGTGAAGTCATGAAGTTGATTACAGAAAGAGACAGAGAGTGTGCGAAGAGTTGCTACAATGTGCGATGCTAAACATAGGTGGAGAAGGGAGATGGGGATTGCATGAGAGTGAAAAGATGGCGTATCAGAACCCTACAAAACCAAACAGTCATCCTTTTGATGACAAACACCATGACGCATATCCCAGAGATGGCATACACACTATCTCACGTTTGTTAGGACCAGGAGCACGCACGAAAGGGACAGTCAGTCACGCACTGGTTCACATAATGCACCCCGGTCGGCGTGAAACGTGAACCAGTGGGAGAGCTAGACACCACCGCATGGGATGTTAGAAATGGCCCTCCTGAGCCATGGACATCAAACAGAGAGACGAAACACGCACAAAGGACACAACTAGCGACACACTGGTTCACAGGTACACTCCTGTCGGCGTGACACGTGAACCAATGGGAGGAATACACCGTCACTCGTCAACATAAGACAACGCTACATAATTGAAAAAGCCTGACTCTAGTGACGACGTGCCCCAGAGACGACGACGAAAGAGGTGTCGGGGGTGTTGCCTGAAGTACGTCCTAAGCGGTCAACTCTCCCTACCCCGATCCCTTTGGTGTCACGTATGACCAAGGCGGAATCGAATCGACTTCAGTGTGAGCGCGGACAATCGGAAGAAGCTACATTTTGAAGAGTATAAACCATGGATGCACCACGGAGGTGGAAACCCGGACAGACCAGGCAACATGTTCAACGACTACAACACAGGAAACATGTTTTCGGAATGTGTAGCGCCATTTGAACGACACTCAGCTGGTATTAACACGAGCCCCTCTACATGATGCTGCAGCCAGCACGATGGCGCCACCTGGTCAGACAGAAATTGAGACGTTGCGGTTGTTTGGTGAGCCTCTGGGCGCACGAGATGGCGGTCCTGAGTCATTATACAGCACATTCTTGCGAGGACATAACTTGGTCGACCATGTGACATACCACGAAATGGAGAATCGCCGGCGACATATACAGGAGTTCATCCGGAAGCAGATGGAAGAGAAGGAACAGGCGCCGCGGACGAACTTGAAAGAAGAGCATCGTTGTTCGGAGTCATTGCAACAGAGAAGTATGTGATGGTCCAAATGAACACGGCACCGGGTCACATAGCGAGAAGTCGAAGGTTGCCGATCATGGCAGTCGTGACAGCTCATTGGTGGATGAAGGAAGTCTTACGTCAGAACAGGTAGAAAATCGTCACAAATCAAGCGAGACAAGTCATCCCGGTCAACACGGTCGATGCAGGTACCGACACAATCACCATAGCCAGGAGCGAAAACGTGACATGTGTGACAGTGACTGGTGTCACAATGACCGCGACACTGATAGATATCGCGACCGACGATCATCTCTAGACGGGAGGAAGCCATGTTATGAACCGCGACAACGCAGACGTCGGTCATCAAGTGTCGTCAGACATCGCTATCGACGCAAAGGTCGTCATCGACGATCGCGGTCACACACAAACAGTTATGATAATAGTAAATCATGGTATCGGTTCTGACGTTCCGACAATGATGGTCGTGACCGTCATCGGAGTCACGAAACACCAAAACGCATCACAGCACCTGATAACGCAAGATCCAAAAGTGTGCCGCCGATGAAAAGAGTCAGCGTGTGTAACTTGCCAACTGGGGTGGACAGAATTCAACTGCCACAAACGACTAACGCCAGCACTGCCTCTGTTGCATCACCAAGCACTGTCAGTATATCAGTGATGGCAAACGATAGTGCTTTTACTGTAGACAATGACAAATACTTAGACATTGGGAGGGTCGAGATGATAAACGCTGACAACGATACTCCCGCGCCACGAGAACAAACGTTGATGACATAAAACCGCATGAAACAGAACCAGTGAAGTTGGGGACATCGAAAAGCAAAACGATCGGGTTTTACACGATAAACCTCAGGCGCCGGGGACTCCACGTGTGTTGATAGTGTTCGATGGCGATGACAACGAGAAACCGCCGCCCAAGGAGATGAGGAAGCAGGTGTTGCAGCATGCACTTGAACAACCACTCAAAGAGCCTGTCTCTGTACCGGGACGCCTTCGGACAGGTTTGCGTAGTCTCTACCTGAAAACTGCTAATGTAAAAACCATATCACTGGAACCGCAAGTTACGACAGATAAAGCCAAAACAATGCAAGGAAAGACTGAGGAGTTAACACCGATTGATAAGGCTGTATTCAGCACTAAAGAGAAGGAAACAATGGCTGGACACAAGGCAATGCTTGTCAATGTATTCACTAGCTTCTCACATACACACTCGGCATAACCAGATGATGTAAAGAATGTCGGTGACACAGACACTCAGACAAGTGTTGCTACAACTGCTTCGTCAGAGCATAGTGGATTGGACGTGTCAAGTAGTGACTCGGTTCCAGAAAAAAGCGCTGCTGACACAATGTCGGTGTCACCAGATAAACCAACTTTGACGATCGTCAAGCAGTGAAAATGGGATGCGGTACTTTCGCTGTAATCACCAGTCCTAGCGTGTTGCCCCGCTCGTAAGTCGCGCTGTCGCGCTTACATTTTTCCAGTCGTTAGAAACGTTCCGATTGACGTTTCTGCGCAAGGGCAATAAATGTAAAATCATCAATGCCCAGAGAAACGACAACAGATTTTCGGAATAAATGCCACGGGCTGTTTGTTAACTCTCCTGTGATGATTACTGTGAAGAGTTTCTTAAAATGTCGTACAATGCAATAACATATTACTTTTTTATAAATTACTGTCACGGTTTATGGCGCACTACAGTCACGTGATTTACGCTTGCTATCAAAATATGCCTCAAACCTGGTTTGCCTCATGTTAATTTGTGATAAATAACTTCGCTGAGAGGATATTATACATCCTAAGACCTAACGAACAACCCTTGGTATTCATGCCACAAATGCTTTGTCCTTTCGCTGCACATGGATAATTTTACATGTATCGCGCATGCGCAGAAACGTCAATCCGAACGTTTATAACGCCGGGAAAATGTAAGCGCTACAGCGCCACTAACATGTTGCTCAAAGCCAGCCGTGTCCAGCAGATCGGCCAGATTCACTGCGCTAGTGCAAGTTGGGTCGCCATATTTTGTGTTGAGTACCAGCGATGAGTAACACCTTAGACATATCGTCCAGGAAAGTCCCAAAACATGAGTTTTGTGGCCGGTACGTTCACGACTACACGCATTGAGCAGCTGGTGCGGGTGTTTCGTTGAGTGGTGGAGTGTGTTTCTGAGGCGCGGGTGCCGAGCTGGAGAGTTTTGCGGCACAAAACTGTGATATCCCCACCGCGTCGAGCGCCTTCACGCGGCTGGTGGACAAGCCTGAATTTGTCTCTGCAAAGTTCAGAAACAGAAGTCGTATCTTCGTCAGTCAGCCAGGTCTCAGTCAGAGCAACAATGTCGAGTAAACATTCGTCGACACAGTTACCTACGAACAGTGATTTGTTTCGTAGAGATGTGGCATTAATCAAGCCGAATTTAGACTTGTCCACGATTACAGCCGCGTCCCGTGTCGTGATACGGTCGGTACTTGTACTAGGTTGTTGTTGTTACAACGTTTGTGGGGCCGGTCCGTGGGTGTTCCCAATGTCTTAGGATGCTTTCTGCCATATTTCGTGTCTCTACATCTATTTCTGGCCCCATAGTGACAACATATTTGAAGTTACTTCATTTCAAGCCCGAAAAGGGGGTTCTGGCCCCTGAGGCCTTACGGCCCCGAGTTGGGAGTGGTCATTATGAACTTGCGATGGCCCAATATAACAGTTATCAGGAAATACTAGTGAAAACACTTAACCAGAAAACAACCTGAGAGGTGGACCTGGCTCCCGGCCTAATAAGTACATATGTACACCTAGCCTAGCTAGCACAAATGACACGAATATAAGCAAACAATAACATTTATGTAATTCTGTCATAACTGAAATAATTGCTAAAAAAGATGAAAATGTGCCAATGACAATATAATTAATATTATCTGACAAAACAATTCAGTCTGATTTCCTTGCTGGTACGATTTGTCCCTTACTATTCCACATTTTTAAATAAATTCCCCAAAATCATGTTTCCTATGTAGCGACGTCTGGCGAATATCACAAAAACAACTTTGGTCACTCAACCCTCCAGATGGCACTACCGTCATCAGATGTCGTCTGCTAGTTTAGTGCTAACCACATCTGTTTGCAACATTACGAGTATAGGTTGCTCGGTATTATGACTACATCACATGTAATTGTTTTGCAAATGTGCACGTATAAAACATGCAGGTAAGAGTGTAAGTAAAACACACCAACATGTAGTTTTACACTTTTCGTTTTGAAAATATTATCATGATAACATGTTGCAATAATTTCCCGCTAAAACGAAATACAAGGTTACAGATATGGTGTGAAGGTTGAAGCTGAATATTGGCGTTGCCTTGGGCTTTGGCATTGCTGTTTGTCGACTTTCTATGTTGTTATTAGGATCATTTTGTATTTATGATTTTTAAACACGCGCCAAACAAAACAAAAAATGTTATTATATAAAACTGAAAATAAGAATTCGATAAAATAGATTGGACTAAGCCTATTGTTTATGTTAGATTTTGTACATGAGTCTAAGACTTAGAGAATAAAATAAGACGAGCAACAGGCAAGACCAAGTTGCATTGTTTAATTGAGGACTTACCATATTTAAGATGCCATATTGTGACACTGATAATTTAAACATTTCCTAAAAGCTAAACATGTTATGACAAGACAAACTATGTTCTACCAATTACAATTTATGACAATCTGACGTTCATACACAATGCATGTATTTGATAATTTTATAAATATTTTGCGGTATGGTTGCTGGTAGATACAAAAAGGGTTATACTTTGCCAAGCAATGCCTTCAGTATCGGGAAAATATACCGACTAATTTGCAGTTTCAGAGTCATCAACATTTGATTTGCTTTTTAGATTTCCATAATTATATATTCTAAAAATATATTATTAACAATCGCCGCATTAAAACAAATAGCATAGCTACAACGTCTACAAATAATGCCTCCATCATAAATGTAATATAAAATCAGTCGCATACAACGATTTTAAAACGTTCCCACTAGTAAAACGTACCTATCACCAGTTGTGGGTCAGAGTTCTGTTCTTGTTGTCTGCTGCACAACAAACTTTAAATGTTTCAATTTTCCCCGAGTCATGAATACATATTACACACAATATAGCGGGGAGTCAGTCACGTGATCGTCTGTTTGCGATGTTCTCATCCACGGATATAATTTATTCACAGGTTGAGCGGGAGCAAAGGTATGTTGAAGAAAGAAGACGCCGGACGGTCGTTGGGAGCCTCTCTGGGGTCTATGTCCCAATTGCGTCATTTAGAGTAAGTGTCATTAATGATTACATGTAGTAGTCGTTTAGTTGTTGTTCCGTTTATTTACACGTAGCGTCGTAGAACGGTTGAGAGAAGTGAGTTTGTGATATGGTAGATTCGTCTTGATGAGATTTAGCCAACAACTCGTCGTTTACGTTACAGACTTGACGGCTGTGGTGTCACCGGCGTCTCCTTGGGCCACATGCTGGACGGACTTGTGCTAGGCTGTCCAAGGTTGGAGACACTGAGGTAAATATTGTATATTCAGTGCACATTATTTACAATACATATCGCACTACTTGTTAATTATAATTGTTCAGTAACATTTATCAACAATTAAATCAGAAAAACACGACACATTAAAATAAAAATTATGCTAGATCATTATTATTTTATGACATGGTTTCTTACTGTTTAATAATGTTACGTAAGGTTAGTATTTGTAGGAAGTATATAAATCAAACTTTCATACACAATTATTATATATTTGGTGGCGTCTAATAAATAATTGTTTTATAGTTTACTAAGCAATGCTTTCATTATTATGCAAACACACATAATTAAATAAGGCAACTAATTTATAGTCATTCGAACCATAGTCATAGTACACATGTTGGTTTGCATTTATGTTTTAAATACATGTTCTGCAAATAAATTATATAGTGTAACTAAAGGCTGCACAAAACAACAGCTTCGCATTCGGTCATAAGCCATATAAAATAGTCGAATAAAACGATTTTAAAACGTGTCCACTACTAAAACGTATCTATCACCAGTTATGGGTCAGAGTTCTGTTATTGTCGTCTGCTGCACAACAAGCTTTAAATGTTTCAATTTACCCCGTGTCATGAATACATATTACACACAATACAGCGGGGAGTCAGTCACGTGATCGTCTGTTTGTGATGTTCTCATCCACGGATATAATTTATTCACAGGTTGGACGGGAACGACGAGATGTTAAACGAAGAAGTTGCCGGACGGTCGTTGGGAGCCGCTCTGGCGACTATGTCACAGTTGCGAGAGTTAATGTAAGTGTAATTAATGATTGCCTGTAGTAGTAGTTTAGTTGTTGTTCCGTGTATTTGCACGTAGCGTCGTAGAACGGTTGAGAGAAGTGAGTTTGTGATATGATAGATTTGTATTGATGAGATTTAACCAACATCTCGTCGTTTACGTTACAGCCTTGGCCGCTGTGATTGCACCGGCGTCTCGTTAGGCCACATAGCGGCCGGACTTGTGCGAGGCTGTCCACGGTTGGAGACACTGAAGTAAATGTTGCATATTCAGTCCACATTATTTATAATACATATCGCACTACTGATTAATTACCATTGTTCAATAAAATTGATCAAAAATTTAATCAAAAAAACACGACACATTAAATTAAGAATTTATAATAGATCATTATTATTGTATGACATGGTTTCTTAGTGTTTACTAATGTAATGTAAGGATATTATTGTAGGAAGTGTATATACATTCAACTTTCATACACAATTTTTATTTATTTGGTGGCGTCTGATAAATAATTGTTGTATAGTCTAGATTATACATATATATATAGTACAGCTTGGTTTGCATTCATTTTTTTAATACATGTTCTGCAAATAAATTATATAGTGTAACGAAAGACTATACAACTGCTGATTCACAAAACAGCAGCTTCGCCTTCGGTCATAAATCATATAAAAACAGTCGCATAAAACGATTCTAAAACGTTCCCACTACTACACCGTATCTATCACCAGTTGTGGGTCAGAGTTCTGTTATTGTTGTCTGCTGCACAAACAACTTTAAATGTTTCAATTGTCACCGTGTCATGAATACATATTACACGCAATATAGCGGGGAGTCAGTCACGTGATCGTCTGTTTGCGATGTTCTCATCCACGGATATAATTTATTCACAGGTTGGACGGGAACCAAAGGATGTTTGAGGAAGACGCCGGACGGTCGTTGGGGGCCGCTCTGGGGTCTATGCCCCACTTGCGTGGCTTAACGTAAGTGTCATTAACGATTACATGAAGTAGTCGTTTAGTTGTTGTTCCGTTTATTTACACGTAGCGTCGTAGAACGGTTGAGAGAAGTGAGTTTGTGATATGATCGATTTGTATTGATGAGATTTAACCAACAACTCGTCGTTTCCTTACAGCCTTGACAACTGTGGTGTCACCGGCGCCTCTTTGAGCCACATACTGGACGAACTTGTGCGAGGCTGTCCACGGTTGGAGACACTGGGGTAAATGTTGTATATTCAGTCCATATTATTTACAATACACATCGCACTACCTATTAATTATCATTGTTCAATAACATTTATCAACAATTAAATCAGAAAAACACGACACATTAAAATAAGAAATTATGCCAGATCATTATAATTTTATGACATAGTATCTTATAGTGTTTAATACTTTTATGTAAGGATAGTATTTGATTTGTAGGAAGTATATAAATTAACATTTCATACACAATTTTATATATTTCGTGACGTCTGATAAAAAAGTGTTGTATAGTTTACTGAACAATATATTCATTATTATGCACACAAAAATAATGAAATAAGGCAATTAATTTATAGTCATTCGAAACATAGTCATATGCATAGTCATAGTACAGGTTAGTTTGCATTTATGTTTTTATTACATATTCGGCAAATACATTATATAGTGTAACTAAAGGCTGCACAACTGCTGCTTCACAAAACAGCAGCTTCGCCTTCGGTCATAGGTCATAGATCAGTCGCATCAAACGATTTTAAAACGTTTCCACTACTAAAACGTATATATCACCAGTTGTGGGTCAAAGTTATGTTATTGTCGTCTGCTGCACAACAAACTGTAAATGTTTCAATTTTCCCCGTGTCGTGAATACATAGTACACACAATATAGCGGGGAGTCAGTCACGTGATCGTCTGTTTGCGATGTTCTCATCCACGGATATGATTTATTCACAGGTTGTGGGGTAACGACGAGATGTTAGAGGAGGAAGAGGCCGGACGGTCGTTGGTGGCCGCTCTGGACTCTCTATCGGAGTTGCGTCAGTTAGAGTAAGTGTCATTAATGATTACATGTAGTAGTCGTTTAGTTGTTCCGTTTATTTACACGTAGCGTCGGTATGCAGGTGTTGCAGTACCCCAGGTATTGCAGGTGTTGCAGTACCCCAGGTATTGCAATAACTCAGGGAGTTTGACGCCCCTGCCATGTAGAGTTGTAAACCACTGCCTTGTGGTACAGGTTCTTGTCAGAACCGAAGGCTAAGGGAGCAAACCCTAACCAGAAAACCATGTCACTGTGGCAGCATCAAGGGCGGTTGATGTATGGAACTCCCAGCATCTCTCGACCAGCCACTGCAGGGACAAATAGTTTGCGCCTGTCTTGACATGTTCTTGCCGGTGTGAGACCTCTATTTGTTCCCCGAGAGAGTGTCGCTAGTAATTTGCAAAAGCCAGTGGCACTTCAACAATTTTTGCAAGCAGCTTCCATGAAATGTACAACTGCACGAAACATGATACCGGATCGGCCGTCGCCCGGGTTACCAAGGACCGCGCTGCTCGACCTCATCTTCCATCGACAGTGAAAAATCAGCTAGGAAGAAGAAGACAAAGAAGACAACTACTGACAATTGGACAATGGAACGTCAGGACTCGCCTCGACCGAGAAGGAGCTAACCGACCAGAAAGACGTACGGCACTAGTAGCAATGGAACTTGCCAAATACAACATCGACATCGCCGCCCTATGTGAAACAAGGTTCTCAGAGTCTGGTAGTCTCAACGACTTGGAATACTCTTTCTTCTGGAGTGGCAAACCCGAAGGAGAAAGAAGGGAGGCCGGAGTGGGCTTTGCTATCAAAAGGATATCGTCACAAAGCTGACGGAAATGCCACGGCCAGTAAGTGACAGAATCATGACGATGAGACTACCTCTGAACAAGGACAACTTTGCTACAATTATCAGCGTGTATGCTCCGACAATGACAAACCCAGACAAAAACAAGGAGGCCTTCTACAACCAGCTGGCAAGTGTGCTCAGTGGCATCCCTCGTACAGATAAGCTACTGCTGATAGGAGACTTCAATGCAAGGATAGGAAGAGACAGTGACAAGTGGCCCTTGGTCATGGGCAAACATGGGATTGGGAAATGCAACTCTAATGGCGAGCTTCTACTGGCTCTGTGCTCTGAGTTCGAGCTGATAGTGACGAACACCATGTTCAAGCAGAAGGATAAACGCAAGACCACCTGGATGCATCCTCGTTCCAGACACTGGCATATGATCGACTTCATCATCACGAGGTGTCGGGATAAGATGGACATCCACAGCACCCGAGCCATGCGTGGAGCAAACTGTTGGACCGATCACCAGATGTTGAGGTCAAAAGTGGCTTTCAGAATACGACAAAAGCACAGCAGGCAAGGAACAAATAAGCCGACCAAGCTCAGCACAGCAAAACTAAGTATCACTAACCATAGGGATAGTTTTGAGCAGGAGATGGACAGTGCTCTTGCCCAATGGGAGGAGAAGGAAAACTCAACACCAGATGAGAAATGGTCAGCTCTGCAGCAGGTTGTGTACAACACGGCTAAGACATATCTTGGCAAGCCAGACAGAAAACACCAGGACTGGTTCGACCCCAATGACCAGGAGCTACAAACTCTTATGAGCAGAAGAGACCAAGCCCACCAGAGAGTGTTGCAAACCAGGAGCACTAGATCCACCACTGCAGCATATAAAGACGCCTGCAGACTGCTACAAAAACACACCCGTGCACTGAAGTCAGACTGGTGGGAAAGGAAGGCAGTGGAGCTGCAGAGAACTGCTGACAGTAACAACATGAAGGGCTTCTACAATGGACTGAAGGAAGTGTGGGGACCCAAAAAGAAGGGACCTGTTCAACTGAAATCAGCAGATGGAATGGAGACCTTCTCTGACAGCAAGAGAGTTGTGGCAAGATGGAGTGAACACTTCCAGAAGCTACTCAACGTCCCTGGAGACATAGATCACGAAGCTTTGGACAACATCCCGCAGCGCATTATCAAGACAAGCCTAGATGAGATTCCAACTATGGATGAGATGCCTAAAGCAATCGCCGGCCTGAAAGATGGCAAAGCACCTGGAGGAGATGGAATTCCTGCAGAAGTATGGAAGCACGGAGGAGACAATCTGTTCAACAGACTGCACCAACTAATCACCAATGCCTGGGAGGTGGGTTCTGTACCACAAGCATGGAAGGATGCCAGCATTGTAACCATCTACAAGAAAGGTGATCGAACAGACTGTGGGAACTATAGAGGAATCTCTCTTCTTTCCATAGCAGGCAAGATCTTCGCCAGGATCCTACTCAATAGACTATCTACCCACATAACACCAGAGGTAGTTCCAGAGACTCAATGTGGCTTCAGAGGTAACCGGAGCACCGTGGATATGATATTTTGTCTCCGACAACTACAAGAAAAGTGCATTGAGCAGGACCGACCACTGTACATGGTATTTGTCGACTTCAGTAAGGCGTTCGATACAGTTGGGAGGACCGGGCTATGGCAGCTACTGAGGAAGTATGGATGCCCAGAGAAGTTCACAACAATGATCGAGGCACTACATACCGGAATGATGGCGAATGTTAGTGTTGGAGGGGAAGTCTCGGAATCGTTCAGTGTCACAAATGGGGTCAAGCAAGGATGTGTACTGGCCCCCACGCTGTTCTCCATCTTCCTATCAGCAATGCTCGATGATGCTTTCCGAGACATGGGGGATGGCGTCTACATACAGTCCAGACAGAGCGCTGACCTATTCAACGTCGCACACTTCAGAGCGAAGACCAAGACTACTCGGATACTGGTGAGAGAGCTGCTATTCGCAGATGACAGTGCACTGGTTGCACACTCTGCTGAAGAGATGCAGAATATAGTGGATGCTTTCTCCAATGCATCAAAGAAGTTTGGCCTGAAGATTAACATCAAGAAGACCGAGGTGCTGTACCAACCCAACTCTACAAGAACCCGAGAGGAGGATATCATGGTTGATGGAAACAAGTTGAACTCTGTTCTGGAATTCACCTACCTCGGAAGCACTATATCAAGTGATGGATGCATTGACGATGAAATACAGAGGAGGATGGCCAAGGCTAGTGCATCTTTCGGCCGACTACGCCAGAGACTCTGGAACAACCACCATGTATCCATGCGGGTTAAAGGCAAGATATACCGTGCAATCGTGCTGTCCACCCTCCTATACGGAGCCGAGGCCTGGACAGTGTACAGACGACAGGTGAAAAAGCTGCATGCCTTCATGATGCGACATCTGCGATCGATCATGAGGATAACCTGGATGGACAAAGTGACAAACAAAGAAATACTCGAACGGACAGGGCTGCCATCTATGGAAGATCTTCTGATCGGAAAGAATCTCCGGTGGACTGGACACCTCATGAGGATGTCACCAGACAGGCTACCAAAGCAGGTTCTCTACTCCCAACTGTCTTCTGGTCACAGAAAGAGAGGGCGCCCTCGTCTCCGGTTCAAGGATACCATCAAGAGAAACCTGAAGCTGAGAGACATAAAGACCGACTCCTGGACATCACTCTCACAGCAGAGAGATAAATGGAGAGCAACAGTCAAGTGATGGAAGCAGTCTTTGTCGCTTCGCGACCGACAGCATGATGATGATGAGCGTCGTAGAACTGTTGAGAGAATTGAGTTTGTGGTGTGGTAGATTTGTGTTGATGAGATTTAACCAACAACTCGTCGTTTACGTTACAGCATTGGCGACTGTGGTATCACCGGCGTCTCCTTTGGCCACATAGCGGCCGGACTTGTGCGAGGCTGTCCACGGTTGGTGAAACTGGGGTAAATGTTGTATATTCAGTCCACATTATTCATAATACATATCGCACTACTTATTCGTCATCATTTGAGGCGGCAAGTTGTGTGCACAAAGTGTATTTAATTCGTTACTTGTCGACTGAGACTAGGTCCAGGAAGTAGGAAGATGTAACGTTTGTAAGTGTAATAATATAAGTAACCGACAATAATTAACAATGCTTCGTTTAAATGACAGAAAACATGTATAAATTACATTCATCTGGGCCACATAATTTACCCTCACCCTTCTACACATGCCCCACCCGCATGAACTACTACTCAACTGTCGGACGTCAGTTTATTTGGCGGGTAGAAACAAAAGTTGCATATTTTGTGTATTTGAGGAGATTGAATGTGTGAGACTGTTTACTTTTGTGTCTCTTGTTTACAGCTGTCAACACAACAAATTGACTGACGACAGTGAAGAGGCTCTGAGGACCCTCCTCACCAGTCTACCTCAACTGACGATACAGTAAGTTGACGTCTTTCATACAGTCACATGACATGTGTTAGTATGTGACACCCGCGTACTGAGAGTGTGAGCCGTGTCACTGATGTATTCTGTCTCTTCCAGCCCCAGGGCGTATGACAATTACCTGTCACAGCCAGTGGAGGACCGACTAAAGACAGAGTTCGGTGACAGGTTCGACCTCGAGGTAAGTGACGTTTGTGTCTCTTGTCTCCGTCACACGCACTATCTACTCCACCGTCACCCACGACCCTCGCCCAAGACCAAGTGTCTCCAAATGTCCCAACCCGTCCACGCACGCCACTTGTCGCCATACCACAACATTATCCCTTCGACCTGCCTGTAAAATTATGCGCGTGCAGAAAGCGTCCGACCTTGACCTGACTTGTTACTTTGTATCAGAGTCGGCTCTAGTTGTTGTGGGTGACGTCACTGATTATGTCGTAAATAAATCGAAGCAGTCACGGCCGGAGACAAACTAACAACAGGAGGAAGTTTACCAGGCAAAAGGGAACTTTATGTTTGTTTACAATCCGGTGTTTTTGTGTTGTTCCTCACAGTTCGAAGTTGTCCTTCGTAACTACACAGGCGTTGAACCAGTGGATGGTGGATTTGTTTGATGTTTGTGGGCGACATCCGAATTAGTTACAAAAACTAGCCTACACTACAAATACCCCATCCCATCTTCTGATGTTGTTTCAATTCACCTAGCCCTCTAATATTTACCACATGTCGATACCTTTTAAGTATGATTTACTATATCTTTTAAAATATGTTTATAAACCTGTTTTGTGTGAATGGTAGTACTATTTAATCCATTGCTATGCTATTATTGCTGCCAGTGCAATAATTAGTTGTATTAATTCATTTGTATGCCGCACAATGTCATTGATACAGCCAATGAATGTTTAACTGCAAACAATATGAATGGAAACTTGTAATGCTTTTAAGTAGCAATACATGGACTCGAGAATTACTTTCATTATTCTGAGAGTGTAAATGCTTAATTAGGTCACTGCAGTGGAGGTGGGCCACTTTCTCCACTTTTCCAAAAACACATGTTGACTGTGAACTGCTTTTTCGTCATATAAAGGTTGATGTAATGTTTAATTAATTAAGTGACACAACTGGTGGTGCTAGTATTGTAATGTAATCATTAAATCAATGTCAATGTGTTTACAGAAACGCTGGCTTTGACACGGTTCATCAACACTGAGTCTGAGATTGGTGCATGACTGTGGACCTGGCGCCGTATGCATGGCCAGGGACTAACTCGCGAAACTGGGTATAACTCGGTTGCGAGGTCGCAAGTTCGCTAATCCGGCATGCATGAGCACCGCATAGGCTCGATTTTAGGCTGTTGCCCACACTGCGACCGCCTATCTCTAGGCCCTCTAGCTAGGAGGTGTAACTCTTAGGCGGTGGTGATAAAAATGGCGGCCTTAGTAGTTTGGAGAAGTCAACACAGGAGGAATTTGAGGCGAAATCGGGTATTCCGGGATAGGCAGAATCCACTGGATATGTACGATGACGTGGAGTTATACGACAAGTTTAGATTTCGCCGTCACGATATCCTAACATTCGTGGATGAACTGCTAGACGACTTAGAATACCCCGATCGACACGCCACAAGGCTCCGGCTACTTTGCAAGTTATAGTGGCATTGTGGACGTATGCGAGTTTGTTTCTAGAACTTGGTGGCTGAGACCATCCGTATCGACCAGTCAACCGCATCCCGAACCATCCACCGTGTGACCAACGCTTTGTTCGCTCGGAAGCATGAGTGGGTACAGCTACTGATGCAACAAAAAGCCGACCGACAGAAGGCGAGTTCCTCCGGCTAGCGGGATTCTCCACTGCCGTAGCATGCATCGACGGACGAGCACGAATATGTCAACAGGGAGAATTTTCACTCGATAAACGTCCAGGTAACGTGTGATTTATCAAATAGTTTAAATTTCACAAAACCTTTATGCAATGTGACTCTATTTTAACATACTACGTATTTACTGAACTACTTCTTGAAGTACTTGAATGACCATAATTTTGTTAAATTATGCAAATACATGATCAACCAGATCTAAATACAACTTCATAGTTAAAATATAATTACATTTTATTAACTATTTGTAATTGTATGTGACACTACGTAAAATTAATCGGTTGTATAAATTTGTATTTAAATACTTCCCTAAATTATTTGAATTTTTTTTCAAATAATATTTCAAGTACTTTTATTTCAGTATGGCTATTATTAAATGAAGAGTTAAATTTCATTTGCTTTTCTTCAGTCAAAAATGTCAATAGATCATTTGAAAATTGACTACATTTTCTAGTAAGAAAGAAAACCATTATCACTGAGGTCATACCAATGAAAGCAGGTTAAAATTTCTAGTTGTTACCTGTGAGTTTGGTTTCGTTGCTAATAACACTCCTAACACATATTTGCTCTGTATGGTCTGAGGGGAGGTAGAAGTTCCTCAAAAATTATGACGTGCCTATATTGTTGACATTTGACAGCATACCAACTGTAGCTATGTAGGAATATATCATCATAAATATGATGACGTATTGATTTGACCATATATACAGGGTACTTTAAGTATTATTATTATTCACTTATGTGAAACACCTATGTACATTGTACACTGTGAAACAGTTAATTTTGCCTGTTGTGCCAGTCACTGATGTTTCCTCTGATTAAAGTACACTGTAGCTACCTTATTTGTACGGGCCACTTATTTGCAATTAGTAACACCAGACATCTGTCCCCAGCCACCAGCTCCTACTATTGTTTGTTCAAGTGCTCCTTGCAGCTGATAACACATGGTTACACTTTGAGGACAGGGTAGCATAGTGTACTAAGCATACATAGATGCCTGCATGCTAGGGGTTTATTGCTTGAATGGAAAAGCTGTTTTTATTATGATAGATCAATGGAATGATGTAGGATACTTGGATCTTTTTACCTATGTACTTTTTTATTTGCATGTTTAATGCTATAAATGTGTTTAAATGAAAAAATGTCCAGGTACTATCTTACTGTAGTCACTTAAACTTAACAATAGCGTGCTGTTTGAAATGCAGCAGTTACAAATTCAACACTTAATAATTAAGAAATTATTGTATTTCACCCCTATGCTATTGACCACCTCTAAATAAAATGTAAGACACAGTTTTGTTTCATGCACAATCTAGTAATAACTACACAGTATAAAGTATTAAAAAATACATTGACTCAGGTATAAAAACATGCACATTAAATGAGTGCCATCTGTCTCTGTTGTAGTTCATATGTGATGCTGACATGAGGATTATGAACTGCATTGCCATTTGCCAAGTGGCTGGGTTCAGTGCAAGATTCCAGAATCCTGAGTGATTAGCAGCTGTTTCAGCATTCGAGTCGCCACAAAAACCATTGACTGATGTGTTTCTTGGGGACAGTGGGTATATATTCTCTCACCAATCCTCAACAGGTGGAATTAACAGGATGGTCATACACATATGCCCACTGTATCAACGTAGCAGTCAAAGTAGCAGTTAACCGCTGCTGTAGTGACTCCACTTGCATAAACCAGCTGGCCCCCTAGCCCTGGAAGTTCTGACAGTGGTGCAGGCATCACAGAAGATGATACATCTGGAATGCCAAAACATGTTCCTTTAGTAACTTATTTGAATTAGCACATGCACTTTGTTATTGACATTGAAATAGTCAATCATGTTTTCTTAACTGAAACATAGAGTCACTATACCTGTATGTTACCATGGTTCAGTCTTACCCGACATGCTGTTTACTCACGTAATATACAAGGTGTTCATTTAATTGATCAAAAATGTATGTATACTCCCATACACCAACATGTGTGTGTGTGTATGTGTGTTTGTGTGTGATATGTAAGTATGATTAGTGTTCAGAATTTAGAAGGTGACATATCATTGTAGATGTGACAAAGTGTGGATACTGACCTCTGTCCTATTATGTAACTCTACCAGTCACCAACTCTAGGGCTGACCTTGCTTTTGTGTATTGCTATTGTAGTATAACTACCCTGGTTATGGATGCCTGCCACTTTAAGGTGGCTGCCTGTAACTTGAGTTCCCCCACTCTGCTATTTTTATGATGGCTCTCTCTCTCTCTCTCTCTCCTGGTAAGTTTCCATTATTAGGATGCTTGATGCAACCCACATTGTTTACATAAGCTGTTTGACATTGCTAATTAGATATGAAAATCAAAGATAAATGGAGATTGCTCACCCCATGCATCATCGACTGGCAGAGCCATATCCTGGCCATCACCTGTATCAAACATGAAGCTGTCTGTGCCTTGCACTGATACGTGAACATTATAAGTTTTGTAAATATTACATATTTACGCATTGTGTTAATATATTATTTCCATTGTATCATGTATGAGTTGCATGTTACTGTACATAAGAATTATTTCTGTATAACAATTCTGCATAAGAGTTGCTTTCACAATACAACTGTCTGTAGCATTAATTACATTAAAAACAATTTGAATATAGGCATATGCTTGATTTACTAATGGATATTGAACTATATAAAATAATAAAATAAAGTTTCATATGTGTCATTAATGTATTTGGTTCATTTTTATCGGAATGAGAATTATAGCTGTGACAACTGTACTCCAACAATAATTACATATACTAGTATATGTTTTAATATAAATTTATTTTATGTTATAATTTATGTAATCAACAAGTCTGAAAACAGTCAGTCCTCGCCTTAGTGCTATTTAATTTTGTTGTAATAGGCTATGTCACAAGCACACATCACAAAATAAAATAATTAAATTTAAATAGAAAACACTGATTGGGATTTTATTTCATTTGTTTAATTTTCTATTATTTTTTTTACCGAAGAAAACACTGTAGTAAATAATGAATTGTACATAATGCGGTAACACTTGAAATTACAACACACACCACAGACAGTAATCATTCGTTTGACTAGACATGAATACTCACCATCAATTCCCGTTGTTACAACGGTTCCTTCACCAGTTGTATCCACGATGATAGCAGCTTACAGCGGAGATGTGCTTGGTGGTCTGTCTCCCACTATTCCTTGATCACGTAGTGCGTTTTAAGACCGCAGATTTAAAAACTTTCCACTTTTATTTAGGTCGTCCTTCGTTCTTACTAATCTTAGCGTCACCCCGAGTGAATAATTCACTTTAGCGGTGAGCTCTCGTCAAACTTCCCCTTTTCTTGTTTGTTACCGATTTTTTTAACTTGCTCATCAAAATAGTTTTTTAGTTGCCGATTCCCTCAAACATATTATTTCGTCATCTCGACAGGTCGGCTTACGCTTAACTTTTTTCTCCATGGGCTTCCCACCTTCGCCGACTTCCCCGCCACGCTTAATGTAAACAAACACTGACCACGACGTGTGTTGAACCCCGCTTTGACCCTTGGCGTCACCGCGCGCGTGCGCAATGCGGCAGAATTAGCTCCTCAAATAGCATCGACTACTCCTCAATTGACTCTCAGAATCGCGGTCCGCAGACCAACTATGCGGCAGCTAAGTCGCATTGCGACCGGTTCATGCATACCGACAGAATCACTCGCTAGGCCACGGCACAGTTAGTCTGAGGGTATTGCCTGTGCGGCGCCTAAGCTAGTCTGAGGACCCCTGGAGCCTGGACAACGAAGCACTGAAGACTTGGACACTGGATACTGATAACAGTAGCTTGATGACAGTGATCATCAACACTGAGGCTTGTGTGTGACCCTGCACCTAGGCAATAACAGACACTGAGACTTGTAATAGTTCGACCGATGTTATACTAATGTGATTAGCAAATGCGTCTTAGTTCTAGAACACCTCAGTTGTAAAGGTGACTGTGTCAGAAGACTTAAGGTTCCAGTGTGTGGTGTAACTTATGTAGTGTTTATGTTTTGTTATACACGGTAGACAGATGGGATTGTTTATTTTGTGTAAATACTTTTCTTTATAACATAGTAGAATGAGTCATGAATCATTCGAATTATAATTTTAACTCTCTTGTCACTGCATCGCGTAGATTATGATAACTCTTTTCAAAACTCCATCGTGATAGCTTAATTACTTTCAGAAACACCCTTTTACCAAATATTGAGGCCTTTCGGGATTTTTTTTTAAAAGAATTGTCATTAAAACGTGCATAATACGTGCGATTACTTGCTATCAATATGCATGATCCTTAAATTAAAGCTGATGTTGAGGTTCGAAATTGTTTACAAAAATTAGCTTAACTGATGTTGACATACAAATAGTTGCAGTATATATACTCTGGCATACAATCAGTATGTATATTATTTGTCAAACACCCACATTTTATCTTCGTCTTAAATCGTGTTTTAACAGGAGTAGGTGTAGTTACTAGAGTGTTAAGTATGTGGGTTTGTGATGAATTCAGTAGAGTTCTCTCCTCACACAACTGGTCAGTGCAGTTGACAGTAGTAGTTTGACGCGGTCAGCGACGCACACGGAACTCTTCCGTTGCTGACCAGCAGCTCTTCTTAAAATGACCAGTGGGTGGCCGAACATGTGTGTTAGCTCCTGATAATGTGTAATGTCGTATTACATTAGGAACTACTTGTATATATGATATATGTTAGCATGCTGACACCAATGTCACACGCAAAGGAAGCGTTGCAGGACGCCAGGCGATTGAGCAAAATCGTATTTCACATTGTGCCTTGTATGATGAAGTGTCCTTGGGTGCAAAAACATATGTTTAGAAATACAAATAAGCATAATGATAAATTTGTTTCATGTCTTGGGGCAATATTGGATATGATGTCATAGTGGCATCATGAAGTGTCTGATTTAGTAGACCGTTTAAGATAAAGAATAATAACACTCACTTTATTGTTACAGTTTACAATACCATCAAATTAAATCTTAAACGAGGGAAAATCGTTCCAAGTATTATGTAAATGTATTAATGTTGCGCGTACATTGTTTTCTCGGCGTTATAAACTGTCTGTGTGATGTTTCTGCGCATGTGCAATAAATATAAAATCATCAATGTACAGATTTACAGCAAAATGCAAAATATTTCTGATATAAATGTCAGGGTATGTTCGTCAACTGTCCTGTGGTGATTATTGTAAAGAGTTGACTAACATTTCATTCAATACATTAAAATATTACGTTTGTTTAAACTTTAAACAGTTGTCACGGATTATGGCGCACTGCAATCACGTGATTTGCGTTTGCTAAAAAGATACATCAAAACATGTTTGCCTCGTGTTACTTTGCACAACCTTGCTGTCAGTTTATATACGCCCTTTTGCTGATAGTAAAATACATACATAATTATATATATATATATATATATATATATATATATATATATATATATATATATATATATATATATATATATATATATATATATATATCATATTAATTGTGTATTTAATATGAGATTGAGTGGGAAGCGTTAATGTATTTAATGGTAACTAGTGATGCGCATGCGCAGAAACGTCACCCGGATAGTTTATAACGCCCTGAAAACTGTAAATGCTACAATGTCATCTAGCTATGACTTCACGATTTCGTCCTAATAATACAGTTGATATAAGAGGTAGTAGGCCTATATAGTTACCCTTTGCTTTTATAGGCATATTATTCCTCAGCGCATGTTGTGCCGTTTGTTTATATGAAATGTGACAATGGAGTTCTCTATACAAAGAGTATCATCGTGATGTCAGCAAGGATCTTAATAGTTTCACTACGATGTGTCACTCCTGCATTAGTCACTGTGCAAATTAGCGCGCAGCGCCATCTATCCGCCGAAGTGTAACGGCCGCAGCCAGACTCGCAACAGTGCAATGGATGAATATAAAAAAGAGCATATCTATGCTCCTCGTTAAGCTAGAAAGGCGATTGAAATCAGAGAAAGGAGCTCTTTCCATTATTGGAAACATATAATAGGTAAAATCAACATGAATATTTACAGTTTTACTCAGAAAAATGTATTGATGCGGTCATAGACTTTGGCAATGTCCTTTACCGACGAGAAATATAAACAAAAATTGAATTATTACTAAAATTGTGGTGAACATGAAAACAATTCTTGGCAGCTAGTTTCCACTACACATGTCTTAATTATAAACCTTTCCCACAAACTGAACATATATCAGACAGTAGTATTGACTACTTTTGTAAAAACTTAAATAAAAAAGAATCAGAACATTCAGTTGAAGGGTATGATTCATAGAGCCTAGCAATATATAGAATAACTCAACAGTATTTTACTATGATCTAGTTTGTAGCTACATGATTAAGTTTTAATTTATTTTATTAACTTAACTTTTAAGCAGGGTCAGGAAGAAACCCACCACAGACATGCCACATTTTTGGGATGGCAATCCGTATTTTTGACCTAAAATTCTGTAAGAATCCGTATCAATCCGTATCACTAATCAAATCTTCTAGTTAACTGGCCTAAGTTATTAAGGCCTTTTCAAAACGCATGTTTGTATGGAATGTCATTCTGCACCACTCCCGCTAAAAAGAAGTCAGATATATATTTTTTTAATTGTGTTTTTGATCAATGTAATGCCGTCGAGTCTACGGAAACAAGCCGATGTCACAAGGTGCGATCAATTAAATTAGCGCAGCCTATAGACACATCGGGGTCTCAAACCCCGGCTTTGTCAAAGGATGTCTAGCGTGTGTATTGCGAAGTCGAAAAAACAATTAGCCATATTTGATAACATTTATGTTTAAACAAATATATCTGCATTATATAGAATAAAAAGTTAATGATGTGGCCTTAGTTTTGGGGACACATTCGCAAATCGCAATACATCGGCCTTGCGTCGTGATACGTCTGGGGAGCGCTATGTATGGCTCACGCCCAGTGACATCGGCTTATTTTCGTCGTCTCGACGACATTAAATTGATATAAAACACAATGTACACAGTTTTACACAGTTTTAGCGGGTATGATGGAGAATGACATTCCAAACACATACACATCGAAAAAACGTGGTAAACCAGTTTTAAAAAGGCCCTAATAATTTAGGCCAGTTAACTGGAATATTACCGACATTTTAGTTCACTTCAGCACGTTTAAACTGCATACCGCAAAACAGACAGTGTCATCAAATAATAACAATTTATCTCAGCAGTTCGCGCGTATATCGAAGTTTCACTGGCAAGCGTCAACATCTTGAAATCAGAAAAATAGGCGGTTTCGCCGCGTCGAGCTCCATTTCCTGTACTGCTTTTCATAATCGTCACGCGCCTGCGACGCGCCCTGTTCACACCCGTTGAGCCACCTGCCGCAGTTTTCAGAACAAATTTACCAGCGCGCCATCTATTATGCGCTACAATAAACTAATCGATGGTTTAGTTCGTTCGTTTCGAATCGAATTACTTAGTCACTAACAGTAAACGATTATTCCATTGTGCTGTAGTTTTGTGACACCTACAAGGACATAATGTGGTTAAAAATAATGTATCCGTAAATTTAGCTAAAATCCGTATCAAAATGGAGTACGGCCGTATCACTTAAAAAACGGCCAAAATCAAATCCGTATCGGATACGGGTAATCCGTATCATGTGGCATGTCTGCCACCACTGGAACCCTGTTTGCCTTTTCTTCCCCCAACTCAATTCGAAGACGGAGCTTCAATTATTTAGTTCCCGAAAACATGAGCTTGCATGGCTGCTAAGAATGGAGAAGCATATTATGGCAAGCATAAATAATACTTGATTTAACATTTTATACCACAATTATTGTTCAATGCCATTCTGATTAGACTAACTGTGTTTGCCGTGCTGGTCGAGAGCGTAGGTACCATTCATTCATGGTTGACACGAACGAACCACGCTCAGTCGCCGGCTCAGAGCGTATACTCGGGTCGTGACTGTCTTCCCTCTTCGGACTGTAATCAGTTCGATATTAAATAAATGGAATGTTTTTTACACTCACATGGTTTCCTGTTGTGACTGATTTTGACAGAGACTAGCTCATATTCAATGTCGGTTTATTACTAACGAGGGATGCATTTATCATTGTCAAAAGACGTGGACATGGCCAATGTTAACAGCCTGAAAAATTAATGGCAATTGTACTGATTTGTGCACAATGTCAAGTAACAAATAACGAATTCCTCACATACCGTGTGTTCACTAGTTTACACTTGCCATACCGGATGAAAGGTCAGTGTGGCGATGCCTCTTCAAAACTGACCATCGGCCAGACCTCGATAAGACTAGCTTGACCAGTGCGACTGACAGTAGCAGCAATCCAACCATCAGCACTACGGTCACGCCTGAGTATACTTGCATGGTCCGCTCACCACTAGCGCTTTCGTTTTGTGGATCTACACCTGAAATTGAAAGTAAATATATAATTAATATTTACATAAATAATAAAAATACACACACAAATTATATTAGCCGTTTGATCCTACGCTCACGTACGTACGTACGTACGTACGTACGTACGTACGTACGTACGTACGTACGTAACGTTATATTTCTGTCTATCGGTCGGTCGGTCAGTCTGTCGGCTTGCGTGCGTGCTTCAGTGCCTTGTAGACGTACATGAGAGAAATGTATGTAGACATTGACTATACAGAGGCGAGCGAGGTTATTCTAATTGACAGTATCGTATCCTACCTTTGGGTGCGGCGAGGGACTGGTTATCCAGCGTGTGATTGTACGACGGCGCACCTCCAAGTGGAACAACGAAGCATTCATTATACAAGATGCAGCCGTAATATTTAGCAAGATATTTAACAAGGTTACCAGCTGGAGAAAGTATTCAGGAAGCCTTTTGACATCGAGAGACCCACAATGTTTATCTGTGTCTCCCGCCCTTCTGCGACGTGCATAAATGTCATTGTTAGACATGTTCACGCTACTGGCGGTGTGGTGGTCCAGGTTTCGACCAGTCCAGGATTCGACCGAATCTGGGACCGCGACGGTAGCGGTCCCAGATTCGATCCGGTCCAGGATTCGCCTTTGTTACTAACGTAGTTTCCGTTAGTAATACGTCAAGTATTGATATAATATTGTTATCACACACATCTTGAATAAAAATAGATTAACTTATATGATCATTTTCACTCACTCGAACGTGTTGTGTTATTTAGAGCGTTGTTTTCGTCAGTCGAGGTTATAATTAGTATCGAGGCTACAGCAATAGGCTGCGCGTGGCGCTGTCTATATGCACAGCCGCGGTGTCCTGCTTCGTTTTATTGGGAGATGGCGAATTGCTACCTCTCCAAGAACAAATGCATGTAAACGCCTGGTGTGAATCTTGTAAAAAGTACCTTCAGTCCAGTGGCGTAGCCAGGATTTAGCATTGCAGGGGCCATCCGGCAACCAAGCAAACTTGGTGTGTGTATATATATATATATATATATATATATATATATATATATATATATATATATATTATATATATATATAGTATATGTCTATACATTTATATGTATATATATATATATATATATATATATATATATATATATATATATATATATGTATATATATATATATAATTTATAATATATATATATATATACATACATATAAATTAGACATATATATATATATATATATATATATATATATATATATACATATAAATATATAGACATATATATATACATATATATATACATACATATAAATGTATAGACTTATATATATAAATCGGTCCCCATATGTAATCATGTTATATATATATATATATATATATATATATATATATATATATATATATATAATATTACTAAAATATATTATATATATATATATTATATTACTAAAACAATGTTATATGCATTCAGATGTTATGTATGTATATATATATATATGCAGGTATGCAGGTATTGCAGTACCTCAGGTATTGCAATACCTCAGGGAGTTTGACGCCCCGCCATGCAGAATTGTAAACCACTGCCTTGTGGTATAGATTCTTGTCAGAACCGAAGGCTAAGGGAGCAAACCCTCAACAGAAAACCATGTCACTGTGGCAGCATCAAGGGCGGTTGGTGTATGGAACTCCCAACATCTCTCGACCAGCCACTGCAGGGACAAATAGTTTGCGCCTGTCTTGACATGTTCTTGCCGGTGTGAGACCTCTATTTGTTCCCCGAGAGAGTGTCGCTAGTAACTTGCAAAAGCCAGCGGTACTTCAAAACTGTTTGCTAGCAGCTTCCATGAAATGTACAACTGCACGAAACATGATACCGGATCGGCCGTCGCCCGGGTTACCAAGGACCGCGCTGCTCGACCTCATCTTCCGTCGACAGTGGAAAATCAGCTAGGAAGGAGAAGACAAAGAAGACAACTACTGACAATTGGACAATGGAACGTCAGGACTCTCCACGACCGAGAAGGAGCTAACCGACCAGAAAGACGTACGGCACTAGTAGCAATGGAACTTGCCAAATACAACATCGACATCGCCGCCCTATGTGAAACAAGGTTCTCAGAGTCTGGTAGTCTCGACGACTTGGAATACTCTTTCTTCTGGAGTGGCAAACCCGAAGGAGAAAGAAGGGAGGCCGGAGTGGGCTTTGCTATCAAAAAATGATATAATCACAAAGCTGACAGAAATGCCACGGCCAGTAAGTGACAGAATTATGACGAACACTTCCAGAAGCTACTCAACGTCCCTGGCGACATAGATCACGAAGCTCTGGACAACATCCCGCAGCGCATTACCAAGACAAGCCTTGGTGAGATTCCAACTATGGATGAGATGGCTAAAGCAATCGCCAGCCTGAAAGATGGCAAAGCACCTGGAGGAGATGGAATTCCTGCAGAAATACGGAAGCATGGAGGAGACAATCTGTTCAGCAGACTGCACCAACTAATCACCAATGCCTGGGAGGTGGGTTCTGTACCACAAGCATGGAAGGATGCAAGCATTATAACCATCTACAAGAAAGGTGATCGAACAGACTGTGGGAACTATAGAGGAATCTCTCTTCTTTCCATAGCAGGCAAGATCTTCGCCAGGATCCTCCTCAACAGACTATCTACCCACCTAACACCAGAGGTAGTTCCGGAGACACAATGTGGCTTCAGAGGTAACCGGAGCCCCGTGGATATGATATTTTGTCTCCGACAACTACAAGAAAAGTGCATTGAGCTGGACCGACCACTGTACATGGTATTTGTCGACTTCAGTAAGGCGTTCGATACAGTTGGGAGGACCGGACTATGGCAGCTACTGAAGAAGTATGGCTGCCCAGAGAAGTTCACAACAATGATCGAGGCACTACATACCGGAATGATGGCGACTGTTAATGTTGGAGGGGAAGCCTTGGAATCGTTCAGGGTCACAAATGGGGTCAAGCAAGGCTGTGTACTGGCGCCAACGCTCTTTTCCATCTTCCTATCAGCAATGTTCGACAATGCTTTCCGAGACATGGGGGATGGCATCTACATACAGTCCAGACAGAGCGCTGACCTATTCAACGTCGCACACTTCAGAGCGAAGACCAAGACTACACGGATACTGATGAGGGAGCTGCTATTCGCAGATGACAGTGCACTGGTTGCACACTCTGCTGAAGAGATGCAGAAAATAGTGGATGCTTTTTCCAATACGTCAAAGAAGTTTGGCCTGAAGATTAACATCAAGAAGACCGAGGTGCTGTACCAACCCAAATCTACAAGAACCCGAGAGGAGGATATCATGGTTGACGGAAACAAGCTGAACTCTGTTATGGAATTCACCTGCCTCGGAAGCACTATATCAAGTGACGGATGCATTGACGATGAAATACAGAGGAGGATGGCCAAGGCTAGTGCATCTTTCGGCCGACTACGCCAGAGACTCTGGAACAACCACCATGTGTCCATGCGGGTTAAAGGCAAGATATACCGTGCAATTGTGCTGTCCACCCTCCTATACGGAGCCGAGGCCTGGACAGTGTACAGACGACAGGTGAAAGAGTTGCATGCCTTCATGATGCGACATCTGCGTTCGATCATGAGGATAACCTGGATGGACAAAGTGACAAACAAGGAAATAATCGAACGGACAGGGCTGCCATCTATGGAAGATCTTCTGATCAGAAAGAATCTCCGGTGGACTGGACACCTCATGAGGATGTCATCAGACAGGCTACCGAAGCAGGTTCTCTACTCCCAAATGTCTTCTGGTCACAGAAAGAGAGGGCGCCCTCGTCTCCGGTTCAAAGATACCATCAAGAGAAACCTGAAACTGAGAGACATAAAGATCGACTCCTGGACATCACTCTCACAGCAGAGAGACAAATGGAGAGCAAGAGTCAAGTGATGGAAGCAGTCTTTGTCGCTTCGCGACCGACAGCATGATGATGATGATGATATATAAGCATCATCTGAATGCATATCACATTATTTTTAGTAAAATAATATATAATCATTTATTGTTGGTCTATTACTAATTATAAAATAAACAAAGGTGTTTATTGTATGCTATTTAAAATAGTTATGTTGACTACATGATTATATTGTATGTTATTTAAAATAGTTATGTTGGCTTCGTGTATTTGAATATTGTGACTGTGAAACAAATTCTATGTTAACACCACTTTTTTATTGTAAATAACATTCGAGTAGCAGAGGGGAGCCTCGAGGATCATGGCCTGCCGTCAATAACAGAAAATGTAGACTGAGGATCTATCGTTGCCTGATGCATAGAGTGACAAGGTGCAGAGGCTACAGGGGTGCCTGTCTACGACTTCCCAATCTTGTCTTTTGACAAAGACATTTGTCATCACTCAAATAGCATTAAGTTACACAAAGTGCATGAATCCACTACTTTAGCCACACGTGATAAGCATCCTATTAATATACTTAAGTATATCAAGTTGCATTCTGTTTTCAACCAAGCAATTTATCTAGTCGATGTTCCCTCTGGGTAGTGGGTATTTCATATTGTGAGTTTGTTATTTTTAGCTACTAGATCTATGTAGGGGCTTATGAGATAGGTGAGAGGGAGTCAGATTTTTTCTGGAATGAAGAGGTGACGGGGACATTTCCTATGCTGTCCCACTAAAACTGAAAAGTGGGGGTCACCCTCATCCCCCTCCAATCAATGCCCATGCATGCTTTACGACAAAACAAATATATAGATGCTGCCATGCACAAGAGGTTCTTGTAATATGTTAGTATAACATATTCCACCATCGAGGACGAAACCCCTCTTTGGAGTGTCCCATTAAATGCTGATATTAATACTAGTAAATAATATATAACTTCTATTGTGGCTAATTCCTTAGAAATTATGCTGGTCAATATACAAATCGATAAGAGGCATTTAATTTGTCAACAGATGTATGTATACGACAGGGAGCTATTGTGATTATGAAGGCGGGACTTTAACTAATGGCGGAATTTGGCTACAGGTTTTACTGATTTAATACAACTTTCACATGAATATCAGCATAATTACAAGGGGAATGCAATGTTTCGGTCAATAAACCGATATTTTGCACAAAGGCATACAAATTGGAATTGAACCAACAAGTGAAACCGAGACATTAGTATTTACTCTTAATTGCAATGCAAATATATAATTCAATTGATTAATCCACATGACAATTAATTGCCTTTGTAAAAACTACTTTATTTTGGGAATGCATGCCCACTTCTCTCTTGGCTCCCCTTTGTCCAGGTTGGTGAAATAGTACTGGTGACTTAATTACAACAGGTAGAAGATTAAACAAGTTGTTAAAAATAAGAAAATTCGCAACATAGCATTTTCATGCCTTTATTATTAAAGCCAATAAAGCATCAACACACTCATTTTTTACTATTTCACCACACAATTATCATTAACAGATTTCTGTTTTTAATAGGTGAAACATACATACAAAAAAGAAGAAAAAATTATGAATATGTGCATGATATTTTATTTTAGTTAATAAAGTATTTACTAAGACAGTGTCTGATTGTGTTCATGCTTGTGGGCTGAAGTACTTGTTAGTACTATTAGTATTCGTGGTTAACCGATAACAAACTATTATTGTCGTTATGCAATAAGTAAACTGGAAAGCATGTTCCGACAATAACATTTTCATCAAGTAGTTATCTAAATAAAAATTAAAACAATCTTATATTAAGAGCTTGAGTCCAAAAGTGCTATGTTTTATGTTTACAATATCCTCATTGTATAAGCCTTAACTGTCAATCACAAATATGACTACTTTCAAAAGTACTCATACTTGTAAGTCAACTATCTGGGATGAAATCCTCATTACCCATACACATGTCACATATAGTACTCACCCCAAACATGACTTTTCCTGGTTACACAGTGTAAACAAGATACACGGTTTTAGAAAGCAAGCATATATTGCAACATCTGCATTTGTACTGTTTTATATTCGTATAAGTACATCACTCCAAAGAATATTTGTTATATTTTTTATGAACAACAATCATGGAATTACAGATATAGCACCCTGATATACTGTGAAAGATTGTTCTGTTTTATGTAGTACCAATAAAGTGGTTTAGCCTAGGTAGAGCGAATATTAGTCCTACCAGTATGCGCTGAGCATCTGTGTGAATAGCCTCTGCCCTTTGGGAAGTGTCGTTGCAACAAGCTTGCGTCATAACAGGCTCTGACGTACATTGCGCATGCGCAATGTCCGTTTAGCCGAATATATGACGTACATTGCGCATGCGCAATGTCCGTTTTGTCGAATCTCGGCTCGGGCATGACGTATGCCGTTGCCATACGTCACAGCGTAAAAAACAGCTAAAAGCGGTCACTGCGCATGCGCGCGCATGCGCGATATAGAGCGGGTCGAATCTGAGACCACCACAGCGGCACGCAATTAGCCAATAATCTGTTCAATTAATTTATAATCCTTTGTGAAAAAGACCATCACTTTCATATATTTCATCAAATATTCATCAAGCCATTCTAGAAAATGTCCCACGTACCGAATATACGTGTGCGATCTTTCATGCATGTCGATATGGTGGCTACGAATCGACGGCCGGAGTAAAAGCTCATCTCGTGACTGCCTCCGAGTGGTTTTCCACGCGTGGAGGGGGTGAGCGTAGATTCCGCATTCTCTCAACGCGCAGAACGCTGCAACAGTCGTGACGTACGCATTGTAGTAACAGTCCACGCATCGATGTGTCGGAAGACCGTTCTTGTTAACCAGCTGTGTACATATATTGTGCCCACTATTGGTTACTCTTAAGAATAAGGGTTAGGGGTTGGGTTTGGGGTAGGGTTAGGTTTAAGGTATGTTTAACAAGATTGACATTAGGTGTTATACATGCATTTGATAAGATCTTGTACTTGAGTGGTTAGCAAAAATGTCTTCCCGATGTGTCGCTGAACATCGCTCACGATACGATATTCAGGCACTTCTCAACTATCGCGATGCATGCGATATAATAGTCTCGCTTAACCGACTGTTCGTCGGCTACGTAACTACGCCGAGAAGAGTTGATGGACTGAACAGTGTTGACTCCTCACGGAGACTGGTTAATCGAGGCTAGCGATATGATTAAAACTATGGGGTATTCCATAGCGTTAACCTGTCGAAAGTTGTCAACAAAAAGCCAAGAGGGAAATCTACTAGGCCCGCATCTAAGAAAACCTGAACGTAGCTACTTACACTCATCAAGTTTCACAATATACATATACTATACATGCTACAACTGTACACCAGACGTTTAATATAAATAAATAACATTAGTCTTTCGATAAAGATGAACACGATCGTTTCCGCGTAAACATTTGTTTAATACATCTTCGCATGCCAGTGGTCGCTACGGGCGATTACATTAGTACAGGCTCTTCTCTACCACTGGCACATCCCTATCAACGATTGGTGTTTTACCATTAGCCAACGAGGAGTGTGGTCGGCCTCCGGCCTTGTGAAATAATTTTGGGTGAGTTCAGCCATACGCGACTCGTGTGTTACATGCAATGTTTATAATGCGACTAGGTCGTTATAATGTTATTGTTATTCCCACCAGTCGTGTATCCGTCTTCAAATGCGGTCGAGTATTTGCGCTGTTCCAACGGCTGTTGCAGTACTGATGTAGCGACGCAGTAGCGACTGGTTAACTGTTTTAATGTTGTAGTTCGACTCCGTTTCTCGGTTTGCGGAGACGATCGGCCATGGGTACTGTGGTTGGAGGGGTAGTAAAAACCTACAGTGGACACTTTGTCTCTTGGTGATGTTTCCTCTGTAAATAAATATAAAAAGAACCATTTACCATAAGCATATTGATTAGCACAGGAAATCTCACTATACCAATATTTATTGATAAGATGCTCAAAATTACGATTTGTATATCATTTTCAGGGTCTTCTTATTGAATATCCATCTAACTACTAGCCACACTTCAGAACACTTCCTCAACGTGCTACAAAGATATACTTATCCAAACTTATCGCATATTCACTCATCAAAATCAAAATTAAATAATTAACTTAATATTTTACAATTCACACGGTGGCATTCTCTGTCATCTTGGGTGTCAGAAAAATGTGGTTTCACCTAAGGAGTTTCCTTTTCCTTGAGCAGAAAGCCTAGTTCACACAAATTGCAGCCGACCTACCGACGCGCCCCTAACGGATTTGCAGGTTTCTATCATAATTGTCATAAGTTGGGTGATCAGAAACACAAATATTAATTTTTCGATCAATGCAAAACTTTGTACTCGCTTCAGGATTTGATCCACAGCCCGCGTCTACTGTTGAATGCGCATGCTCCGCGGAAAAGGTGTATTATAGTTTGTGGGCGGGGTTTTGGAGAGAGTTCCTGTTGACAGCAACAGTAGGGGGGTGTGGGGTATGACAACCAGTGGTTGAGAAGGTCACCCATTTTACGTATATAATTATATATATATATATATATATATATATATATATATATATATATATATATATATATATATATATATATATATATATATATATATATAGAAATAGTTATATATATATATACATAGAAATAGTTATATATATATATATATATATATATATATATATATATATATATATATATATATACATAGAAATAGTTATATATATATATATATATATATATATATATATATATATATATATATAGGTTCAGCCGTTAGTAGTACGTCAAAGCGCAGTCGGTGGTGCTCAATTTCAACTCGGCACTAAAGGAGGTAACGACATTTTATTATATTATTATTTAGGCTTCTGCAAATGCCAAATAACCGTTATTATCACTAAGCCTAATCATATTATACTAGTATGTGTTCAACCATGCTTTGGTTGTTTGCCTTCAGGCTTTTGGACAGTTTGGCTTACGTATTTGACGATTGTGCGGGCACAGATTCTTCCCATGCTACCACAGTTAAAGAATGGAACTCTCCACCCCAACCTCTGTCTCAAGCGAAACACGAAACTCATTTCAAAATTTCTTAATCCTCCATTTGAGCAATTAAGTCAGACGACCCAACTTGCGCACTGGCGTGATGTGTCTTGAGGACATGTTGTCAGTTAACAAAGTTATAAGACCGAGTCCTTGTGAATGAGAGAGAGAGAGAGAGAGAGAGAGAGAAAGAGAGTCGGCTGAGCGAACCTACAAATGTCTTTCTAATGCAGTTAAAGGCAAATTAGAGCATACAACTCCTATATGTCCAGATCAGGCAATTTAAAATTCGACATATGTTTGGTAGCAGTTTCACATTCTTCAATAGTAACTACCCCTTCACATTGGAATGCTCACTCGTCACTTAAACAGGGTAATTCGTCAAAGAAAAGCAGGGTTCAAACAATCATCCACTTCTTCTCGCTGAGATAATTTTATATAAAATCATGGATACCCTTCCTTGATATTAGCAAACCGTGTCCGTTCCATAGTTCTTAGTTGACATGTTAATTTGTTTAATTGAAAGCAGTAGCCTTTCCCTCTATAGAAACAAATCTGGTAGGCTTCTTATTGGTTTATAAGTAATTCATATTTGCACTTGTATAGGAGCTTTCCATTGCCTTTTCGAATAAATTATCCATCTCGTTCTGGGCTAGTATTATTCTTCTCTCCCCCTGTTGGAGATTACCCCTTTACCCTGTAAAATATTATCGAGCATCGAACGCGCCTCCATCTATTTTTCTTTCCGAATACACGATAAAGGGTAAGATCCAGGGATAGTCTCGCTCAGCCGACTCTCTTTCTCTCTCTCTCTCTCTCTCTCTCTCTCGCTCTCTCTCTCTCTCTCTCTCTCTCGGCTACGTAACGTCTCCGAGAACATAGTCTCGTGAACATAAAAAGGATAACATAAATGAGATGAAAACTAACAACGAAAAATAATTGTCTCTGTATTTTATGTCTGATGTGTTTCAATATAAATGTTTAATAGTTATTCTGGGATATAGCCCCCTGGCCGTCACAAACGCGAGGAACAGCGCGGACGTTACTGGTGGTGGCGCCATCTAGCTGGGCTTAACTAACAGAGGTAGTACGATATATGCAACTGCCTACGACATTAGCTTACGACACTAGCTCGATTACTAAGGCTCCGCGAGGTGGCAACATTTTATAGCTCCTCAAATCCGCCTGGTTGTGTTATGCTTTGTCGATGTTGCCCCAGGGAGGTCTTACCTCAAAATAGGGCAGAGACGCTGATTGGCTCTCAGCCCAACTATGACATCGTTTTCTGACACACATTGGTGTTACCGTACGCGTGTGGGGGTGTCGGGTGTTCTCAAACAGCTGATCAATAGTGGTGAACACGAAATCGTATATGTTAAATCTTAGCTTAAAATAATAATTTGAAATATACTTGTTTTATTTTAGATGATTATTTATTTATTAGTTTAACACAACCATTTTAGATAGATTATTTATAATTGTAAAGGATATTTTAGATATCTCTACACAGTGTATATATATATATATATTTATATTTATATATATATATATATATATATATTTATATATATATATATATATATATATAATACATACATACATATATATATATATATATATATATATATATATATATATATATATATATATATATATATATATATATATATATATATAAACAGAAATACACATTCGTAGCTGTTTATGTGCAAGAATTACACAGACTCCGTAAGGTGGCAGCACTTTATAGCCCCTCACACGGATAACAAGGTAAAGCCGGCTAGGTGATCAGGCTGTCTTCTCGGCGATGTTATGCAGCCAAGCCAGAGTCGGTTTAGCGAGACTATTACGACATATGCTATTGAAAACACAACACGGATTGGATCCAAGTCAAACAAATGAATATCAGCATGAAATATAAGTTGATTCGAGTGCAGAAACTATTGGACGTAACGTATGGTGCCTGTGGCGCAAGTATAACACTGCATCAAGATGATTGGTATGTGATTGCCGATGAAAGTAGGATATGTACATTCACCTATCCTTCTCATGAGTTATGACTTAACAATAACGTCTGCCAAGCCATTGAACATGGACGCCGAATGCGCGGAGCGTTCGGACATTTCGTTGAATATTTTGTGACATTCTGGATACAAATGTGGAGATACAATTGAAAAGTCTCAGGAGCATTTCTAAACTAATTTGAAGGTGATTGAAGATAACAGTGGAGGTATTTGTCAAGGTCAGTTGTTTAGTGTAAGCAATAGGTAACCCCACCGTGCACTGTATGTTGAACTGGTAAGTATGTATTCCAAACATATCCTTCCCGGTAGTTCCGTTCAAGATCGACGCCTAATAAATAAATAAAGCTGCGTTAGTTAACCAGTGAGTACACACATAACTAATAGCAACTGAGTTACACTAAGTAGCTGCCACAATAGTGGATGTAGACGGTGAGATCTACTATATAGTGAATTGTTCTTACACGAACGTTAATACTAACGGACACAATTCGCGATTTTAATTCAAAACAATGATGAAATACACACTGCCGGTTAACATATCATGCTGGAAATCGTTACATGAACACAATATGTGTTGTTTAAAACACGCAAATGTTGTATTATAGCTGCCACGCATGCGCGTTATTCGTTGCCGGAAGTTCCGTTGTGAACGCGCATGTGCCGGTTGAGGTTTCCGGACTGGGAGAAGCGCAATAGGCACAGCTTACACTGGTACGGCTTCTCTCCGGAGTGAATCCTCAAGTGCTTCGTCAGGGTCGAGCTGTCGGAGAACGCCTTCTTACACATCCGGCACTGGTACGGCCGCTCGCCCGAGTGAGTGCGCATGTGCGTCGTCACCGAGGAACTCTTGGAGAAGCTGCGCGCGCACATGGGACACCGGAAGAGCTTATCGCCGCTGTGCGTGCGCAGGTGCGCTGTCAGATTGGCGGCCTGCGAGAAGGACTTCGTGCACATCTGACAGCGGTACGGCTTTTCGCCGGAGTGCACGCGGAGGTGGGTCTTGAGCGTGCTCGGACGGCGTATGTTTTTCCGCAGATGCGGCACAGGTTCACACCCCACGATGCTCGCCTTGCCGCCCCGTGTCCTCACGGCGCTGAATGACGCCAACAGCCCGGATAGCTTGGCGCCCCCGTCTGTCCCGCCGGCGCCGGCGGCTCGTAACCGTACATCGGGCCGACGTTCCGCGGTCGGCGTACGCGCACGCGTACCCGCGACTTCCGGCGGGCGAACAGTGATTGGGCAGCGCGTGGTGCTCGCCCTGCGCCGACGAGTACGGCGCACTACATTGCGCGGCGGGCGGATACGCGCAGTTCCAGTCGTTGTACATGCCGACGTTCATGCTCATTGATACGTTGACGCTCATCAACGAAAAGAAGGCGGCGCCCTGGGCCGAGTGCCCGGATGGAGAGTGGTCCGCCACACAAGGTCCGGTGCCGGCGGGCGCCGGAGGGTATTGGCACGACGCCGGACACGGGTAGTTCGCACTGGCCATCTGGGGCTGGTGGTTGACGGTGTACGGGAAGGGAGAGTGGCATGGGGGGGGGGGGGGTAGACCGAGACCTATGGCGGACATGAGGCCGGCATCTGTGTGGGGCGTGGGACGGAGGGGCCTGGACGGTGTTGGAGAAGGACGGGCAGATGGAATGTAACCCAGCAAACTGCACAGCCGCCAGAATCATGCCAAAGGAAACTAAGCTACACCGTGCAATATCGTACACCATCCACAATAAAATGTCTAAAGCTTCTGACACAAGTGAACACTACGGGGTCTCAATCACTGACAACATGACATTTTCAAGATATACAGCAACTGTTTATATTATGATGCACACACAGCCCCTCAAGCCACCCCAAGCGCATAAGCTTAAGCGTATTGATCATGATGCACAACGTCTGAATTCACAACACCTATCGACAATCAGGTACATGAATTCACGACATGTCTTGGCCACAACCAATCCACAAAAATGGAGGACAGGTTGTCCAAACCAACCTCCCTACATTCGTTTATCTCGGAACAATGTGGACTCTCTGATGGTTCCGACCACTAACGTGCATTTCCCTCTACCTCACTCCATATTAGCTATGCTTTCCTTCAAAGCAAAACACTAATTTAGTATCGTCACTAGTTCAGATTGCAATATGGTATCATACCATCCTGTCATACATTATAAAAACACATAATATTGTAATATACTAACCAAAATGTATTTCATTAATGCTTTTTTAATGTCGACATTTCGTATTTCGGAGATAACTGCCGTTATGACAGCGTTACTCTTTTGAAGGCAACGACACAAATTAAATTACTAATAAAAAAATGTGTACATCATGTATGCATTTCTAACTTGTCACATCGTTTCTCATAATTATATAATTTCGTTATTTTGGGATCTGAGTGACATTTCGATTTAAAATGTCTTGACCATTCCGAGATCTCAGACACAGCACATCATGGGGTGATGGTGGACCTAATTATGCCTGTGATCCGTCAACTGTTCTGCCACTGCGTCCTCTCGACTTGATCTAAGAGCTAAATGACTATGACGCACCTCTGTCCTAAGTGTACGAATAACATAAGAACAGGATGTGTTAGCCATGTTCTTTGACCCCTGACGTGAACGTCATCTCCCGGCTACAACTCTGGTTTGGTTTTGCATTTCCAACCTTCTAATTATGGTTATCTTTGACTTTGCTAACTGACTAGTGCAAACGTTTCTTCAACTAGTTTCCTGTTGTAACCTCTGGATAACCGTTTGGCAACATTTTGTATTAGTAAATTACCTCTCGATCTGTGTTCTTGAAGCAATTCCAATGACGACGGCAAATTGCCTGACAAACTTTTATCGCAATGCAACAATATGTTTTGGTAGTATGCGTTGCCTATTGAACATTTTTACCATATATATTTATGTTTGTACCATCCGCTCGGCTTGTCCATTCGACGTAGCATAAGTAGGACTTGACGTGGTGTTTGTGCTTCTCTGTCACTCACAAATCAACTAAAAAAACTAACAACGTGTGGCACGTTATCGCTGATCAGGACTTCCGGTCTTACAGATCCAACAAATAGTATCATCAATACCTTAATAATGACTTCACTCTTTTCTTGCCAGGGGAGCGAAAAATAGCCATTTTCAATAATAGTCGTCCGCCCTCTAACGCAAAGAAGTCTGCTCCTACTTTCTCGGAGGCGATAATTAAGCGGTCTTTGAGAAGTGATGTCCCGATTAGCTTGGCATATACTGCATCGTTCTCATAGAAGTATTCATGTTAACGATACGGGATTCGACGTGTACCAGGGGTTGGCAATTAATTTTGAAGTTGACGATGTGGGTTTGTTTCAGACGACATAGTCCTTGACAAATATCGGTATCCGTCAGCAACATGTGCTTTGTCTCCAATTGATTCCCCTTCTCCACCAGTCCCAGTGCCACGTGGGTCTGGAGCCAAGTAGCGCTGGCACTCTCTCGTTCACAACCGCAAACACAACTGGGTCGTACTTGTTTCGGTACTCTGCAGTGTAATTATGTATATCTGACAAATCGTGACACGCATATTATGATGTTATCGTAATATGACACTTGTTCAAGCACGAAACTGGTTGAGCCTTAGACAGAATTTCATAATCACAGTTTGAGTTAACAGTGCACGATGTACCTGTGTCAATGTTGACCCTCACTTCCCTATCACCGTTGTGTAACACTGCATGCCACTTTTTACACTCTGGCGTTTTCACGACGTCACTATCTGGTATCGTACCACTTTATATTTTAGTCTCTCGCGTTTTCATGACGTCACTATCTGGCATCGTAACACTTTATATTTTTAGTCAACACAATAACCACATAAACTAACCATATTCGTTACGTCTATTAGGACACGTTCAAACGAGTCTCCCTGTTTATAGCCATATTTATGTCTCGTTCACATGTGGCGTAAAATAAATATTGATTACTGAATGTGTCATTGACCTTCCCGATGTAAATCAATCAATTTATTTCAAAACACACAACATTGAAAAACAAACAACACAAATAATAAGTCACATGGTACGAATGATATACAATGAAGAAATACGTTTTAAAAATGAGTAGAGTTGAAGTTAAACACTTATACATGTCTATCCCTGTCAGTTTTGTCAGCGTCTGCTGCAAATTCAAATGGCCGATGTATGAATATGGCATCTGGCCATAACAATGTCAGTAGTATGGCCACTTGGATATCACTAGCCTTCTTATCTTTCTCAGTACTTTTCATTTCGTACTGTTCTGCCCATTCTTGCCACCTGCATGCTATGTCCGAGCCAATCGCGTCGACATTTCCCGGCGGTGTAATTCCTCACATTTCCATTGTCATGTTCCTTTTAAATGACCGTCTTACCGCACTTCATAACGATCCCCAATATAACACCATATCTTGTTTTTTGTGTGACAATCCACGAATGCATGATTAGCGCGTCACTGCTAGGATTGTTGTCTCATAAACTCACCAGGAATGCACGACAACAGCGCACATGGGATATATACAAATAGGTACCTTTATGTGTACCTTTGACACCGGTTCGCTACAGACGAAGTGGTCAATTGTAGAACACGGCTATGACTGCAAAATTAGCGTGATTTGACCTTGCCTTCAGATGCAGTTGATGAGGCGAGGGGCTGGGTTTTATGCTCATTGGTGTCGCTTGGTTGTCCGTCGTTCAATCTACCGAAGGCAGCACCTACAATTACGGTTGTTCAGTCAAGTTTGCACAAGACAGCATGTTGCAGCATGGACGCATCTCGCTTCAGCAGCCGGTCACGAATTCTGCCGATCGGCCATAGATAGTAGTTGGCCGAAAAACTGTAGCTGGAATACTGTAGTCGGATGAGGGGGGTAACGTGCACCCAAGGAAATATACTTTTAACTGGTATCACCTGGTCGGAAATAAATACGTAGACAACGGTTTGCTACGTTAACAAGTCAGTACAATGTCATTTTTATGCAAACAACATTGGCTATATATCAGCCAATAGTGCAGATAACTGACAAAATAATGTGTATATACCCATGTTTTGAGATTCAGCGACCATAATCAAACAATTTTTACATAATCATATGTGTCTATGACAGACTATTATGCAGATTAGTGTCGCCATTATTGAAAAATCTATTAGTCACTATATATCAGCCAATTTTGCAAATAACTGACAAAATAATATCACCTCAGGAAAGTCAAAGAACAACCTATGGTTTTGATATCATAAATGCTTTGGGTTTCGCTGCACTTTGATGATTTTACATATGTTGTTATTATTGTAGTTTATAATGCCAGGAAAAATGTAAGGGTTGGCAATGTATAGCGTTCTGACTAAAACATAGTGTAATACAGTTAGTACTTTATTTAGCTAGACTCTCTTTGACAACAATCGTTTAATGAAGGAACATATCGTTTTTTAAGTAAATAATATTCCAGCTGAACGCGAATTTAAGCAAACGTTTCGAACTGGTTTTGTTGTAATTTATAACATGTTCTTTATAGCATTTTGCCCGAAACCTTTCATATATGTGTCGAAGGAGAATGTTGCACCTAATGAATGAAAGTGTGTGCGCGTGCGTGCGTGCGTGCGTGCGTGCGTGCGTGTGTGTGTGTGTGTGTGTGTGTGTGTGTGTGTGTGTGCATATGCGCGTATACGACTATGAATATATATATATATATATATATATATATATATATATATATATATATATATATATATTCTCTCATTTGCGATCACAAAGAAATTAGTGACATATTCCATGCAGAATTGTGTTCATTATTAACAAGCTAGATGTTAAATAGTACACTATTTCCATTTGTTTAGTTTTTGATGGAAACCTGGCGTTTAAGCAACCGACTTCTAGTTCGTCCCAGTGGAGATCTGTCTTGTGCCCAAGCGTGTGTTACAAGGATCGAGCAGTGGACGGGAGCCGTGACACGGATGCCACCCGTTGCTTCGTGTCAAGTTATCAGCGGAACCGCGACGCGGCGCGACGCGACGCGACGCGACGCGACGCGACGCGACGCGACGCGACGCGACGCGACGCGACGCGACGCGACGCGACGCGACGCGACGCGACGCGACGCGACGCGACGCGACGCGACGCGACGCGACGCGACGCGACGCGACGCGACGCGACGCGGCGCGACGCGGCGCGGCGCGGCGCGGCGCGGCGCGGCGCGGCGCGGCGCGGCGCGGCGCGGCGCGGCGCGGCGCGGCGCGGCGCGGCGCGGCGCGGCGCGGCGCGGCGCGACGCGATGCAATGATACTAGTGATGTTATGATTCGTAATATGAGCAGTGACAACATAATAAAGACATTTTATATATGGGATTTACATGTATGATGTTTTTATATGTGGACATCTTTTCACAAATCAACTTCATTTTGGTACCGCATGTAACGCTGTAAATGATGTTAATTCCCAAGCAGCTTGCCCTGGTTAAGTTACAAATGTTACATAGATACTACCGCCTGAACTGGACCCTCCCGTCTTCAAGGATGTGTCGAAGCGACTGGTTGACGAAATCAACGACACCTGCCTGGTCCTAGATGACATGGTAATGTACACTTTCTCGCCGTCGACGAACCAGTGGCTGCCTCAACCGCACAATGCCTGCTGGAGGTCGGGACTCGTCATCAAGACACGTGTGCCTCGGTCCATCGATGGACCATTCAAGGTAACACTCACCGGACATCGTCTCGTGTGCTCCAAACCACACATCGCGGTGATGACAAGGCCCAAGAAGCGCCCAAACCGCGGTCTGGTGTCAGGAAACTACCACATCTGTCGGCTGACCGGAGTCGATGCCCCAGAAGCTGGTGGTCTCACCACATGCGTGGCAGAGTGCCAGTACATGCATGACAAAACCAAGTACGTCATCATCGAAATCCCGAACAAGAACGAAGGCTGGAAGTTGTGCGAGCTCCCCATCGAGTGATTAAAGAGAATGTGTACATGTGTAGCAACATTCCATATTAAGTTTAGGGGTTACTAGACACCCACCACAAAAGTGGAATTTAAGATCTCGCCCACTAATATGGGCTGTTTAAAATCAATCACAAACCTCTGTTTGCGTCCCGTTGAAGGCGTGGATGCGGGATTACGGAAGATGGCCATGAATATGGGACGGTACTTCTTGAATATCACAGTTGACACAGCAAAGTTCCGCTCGAGTTTGTCTATTCGATCGCGGAGCTCCCGACATGTCAAACCTTGAGCAAGTTTTGTTCACTCTACATTGCCCCAATTCACTCAGCTGTATACATGAGTACCAGGCTATAGACAGAGGTGGATATTTGTGAACAGAGTCTTCAAACATTAATTGCAGCATGACTGGATGCTTTCCAAAGACGTCGAGATGGTGTCTGGGTGAACGGGGCAGTGAAGTGTAAAGTGCTTTGAGCTCAGTCTATGGGCATCTGAGACAGGACTTGAAAAACAGTAGGTTAACAAACCGTGAAAACAAATGTAGTACATTTAGGTAAACATTCTTAAGAGAGTGATCTGTTCCTGTTTATTATAAATTCGTATTATACTATACATACACCATGTATTCTAACTTCCACTCGGCTCAAATATTTAACGCTTTATCGAAGCATAAAAACTTGTTACAACAAGTTGGCTCTCAGATCCCCCCAAAAGCGAACATAGATACTTTTATGGCATTGGATTTATATTACTAAGAACATGAAGGAAACAAGTAAGTGTATGATGGAAATACTGGCCTTGACTGCTTTATTACTAACAATACAAAATACAAATGATACCTAGTGACTATCCCACGGTTGCAACTTAAAGACTAGACAATGAACTACTGGTTGGATTAAGTCCAAACCATGTGAAACCTAGGTATAAACATAAAAAAGCAACTAAACGTGGGTGCCACCGGCCACAAACCATCTGCAGAGCAGATGGTGGCAGCCACCAATCTAAATAAGACATTACAGCAGTCGGATATATGACAAAAAGGCATCAGATTTCCATCTACCCATATGTCTAATTTGTGCATCAGACATGCCATTTTTTGCTGCATGAGATGCTGCACCGATTCTAAAACTATGTGCCTTGTACAGAGATGCATTTATGCCGATGAAATGTAGACACTTGTTCATAGTAGATGTGAACAAGGCACTAGACACAGGGTGACCAGAAGGTAGAATGAATAGTGGCCCAGGTGATGTACCTCTGTATGCCAGGTAGTGTCTGAGACATCCCACCGGACAGTGTTCACCTGGGCGTTCTCGGATTAAAATGGTGTGAGGTTGACCTGTGGAATGTTTATAATGCTGAAATGTAATGTACATTCCCTTAACACTTGGTTAAAAAAGAACGTTACTGAACTGTAAAACATTCTGTATTCTTCCATGAGATAGTGTCATTTCTCCTACTCTGATGAAAGCAAAGAAGGCCAAGAGATACATGGATTGAAAAAGTATTTGAATCCACGGTGAAGTGCAAACATGCTGAACTGATGCACAGAGTTTATCTAATAAATCTAGAGAAACTGGCATCCTGGCATCTGGAACTGTTCCCAAATTTTTTATACCACGCAATGAGTTCTTGACCAAAAAATTATCATTGGGTTCAGGGAGATCGTGACAACGATGAATATAAGATATTGCTGACAACGTGGAAACAATTGTTCTGTATGCAAGGTTTTTCTTGTGGAGATATGCCACAAAAAGTGCCACAAATATGGGTGGCACAGGCAAGTGATGAGCCACATGATAATGGGTTAGAAATGATTGGAACGATGAAAGCGAATGTTGATATCCTCTAATTGTAGTTGGTGCCAGTGAATGCTGTACCAGATGAATTAGGTGAGGGACCAGTTCGATGGTAGCATGTGTTCTGCAACGGGGGTTGGGAGTGGATCGCACCCAGGTGCCCGTTCTCGGAACTTGACAATCTGTAAACGAGACAGAAGATCAGCTAGCGTATTTGACTTTCCCATTATGTGTTTGGCATATATATGCACATTAAATTGCATACATGTGATGACCAATGTCCTGACAAGAGCCATCACGTTTGCATTTTTGGACGTGGAGTTATTGATAACATGTATCAATGCCAGGTTGTCTGTGTGAATTATAATACGTTTATGACGTAGGTGTGGTGCCCAGAGATGAATACTGATCACAATGGGGAATAGCTCAAGGAATGAGATGGGCTGTGTTTTCCATTTTAAAGGCTATTCACCAAAGACCCAATGTGCACCAAAAACAGCTCCGTAGCCTAAACCGCTGGCATCGGTGAATAAATGCAGATATTCGTCCGAAATCCATGGATCGTACTTGAAAATAGCTGTCCCATTGAAATCAGACAAGAACAGTTTCCATGTCAACAAATCTTTGCGTGCCTCTGGTGAGATTCGTACATGTTGATACGGTTTTGTAAGCCCTATGCAAAGATTGTATAAACGCCTTAAGAAACATCTTCCTGAAATGACCACGTAACAGGCAAACTGGAGCAAACCGGTTATTTGCTGTAAATGTTTTAAAGTTATCTTTTTCTTCGTAAGCGCAACCTCAATGGAAACCATGCATTTGTTGAGCTTATCTAAGGGAAGACGAGCTTGGAAAGCAAGGGTGTCAAGTTCAATTCCTAGAAATGTTAATGTCGTAGAAGGATTGAACGTTTTTTCCTTAGACATCGGCACACCAAGACGTCTACACAAATCGAGAAATGAATTTAACTGTTCTTGACACGTAACTTCAGAGGATGATAAAATCATAAAGTCGTCCAACATGTGTAAAATGTGAGTAATATGCAGTTGGCGCCGAGCAACAAGTTCAATGGTTGAACTGAAAGTTTCAAAAATGTTACAGCTAGATTTGAGCCCCATTGTCAGATTGGTATCTACATAATAGAAACCATTGAAATTAAAACCAAGAAGGTAGTGATCTTGTGGTGCAATGGGCATAATTCGAAAAGCCTTCTCGATATCGGTTTTACACATAAAACATCCTCGCCCTAGTAATCTGATCAGTGCGATTGCTCCATCAATCGTGGTGTAATGTACTTTGGCTGATTCATCAGGGATGCCATCATTTACAGATTTTGTAGGGGGAAATGATAAGTGATGAATAAGCCGGAATTTATTAGGAAGTTTTTTGGGAACCAAACCAATTGGTGATAATACAAGGTGAGGCATGGGTGCGGCAGTGAAAGGACCTTGCACTCGGCCAGCTGCCACTTCATCATCAATTTTTTCCTGGGCAACTGAAGGCAGAGCCATTGCAGATGATAGATTATAGATTCTTCTGTTAGAAATAGACCCTTGAAAACCTGTCCGAAAACCATACGTAAAACCATTAACCAAATAAGTGCGTGTTGCCAAGTCGATACAACTGAGCGCAACTTTCAAGTTACTAATGTTGATGGGTGTTGGGGGAACCCATCCGGGTGGAAGATGACTGTGAGAAAGGTGATACTCTGTTGGCAAGGGAGTATCGCGAGGTATAGCGTGGTCTTCTGAAAGAGAAAGGATTTCCTTGTGCTGGCTGAAAACGAGGTTTGTATGATGGAGTGGGGAACTGAGACGTGGAGCGAAAGGACTGTGAATGAAAGACATCCGAATTCCCACGCATCTGTTGTTGTTGGGGGAAATGAGGGGCATGTATGTGCTCACGAGCAGCCTGACCTTTGGAGCTTGGGTGGGAACCCCCACATCCGGGACACATGTGGCTATGTTGACAGCCTGGGCAGAATCGGCCAGCGTGAAAGGCGAAACAAAAACCTCGGGGAACCTGGTGAGCGGGTGTGAAATTGGATGATGGCGGCTTGTTTGAATGTGTCATTGCCACAACATATTGTTCGGCGTTGAAAGTGTCCCATGCAGTGGGGTTATTTTGCCGCTGAATGCGGACATTTTCATCAAATGAAACGAAATCTCCGCCCGCTTTTTCGATGCGCCGCACTGTTTCGCAGTATTGTAGAATAGATTGTGCTTGAGTTGGGAATTTAGTGAGGAAGATAGTCATGAAGATATTAAAAGCCGAGCACCACTGGTCTATGCTGACTATTTTAGTTTTTCGTTTTGGTTGAAGACAGAGAGCTGGTGCGCCAGTCCCAGTGGTTAAGGCTAAGCTGTACTGCCCCCAGTCAGATGGTTTGAGTAGTTGCACGAGATCGACATACTCATTTGCCCATATTTTTTGTTTGATGGAGTCAGGTATGAGGGCATCTAAAGGAATTGATGAAGTGACAGAGGTTGAAATGTTAGGAAGAATACCTGATGGCTGGGGCTCCTGACCCTCAGTCTCAACTATTCCTAGCGCAGTGTCAACCAAACAGGGGCGAGGCTCCTGACCTTCAACCCCTGATGTGCTGGCCACTGGTAGCTGGTAAGATGGCAGGTGGTTACTGAGGGCTTGCTGTACTGACAGCTTGATGACGTCAGCGAGCGAGTCTGTGACACGAGCTGTGATGATGCGCTCAAGCTCGCTAGTGTCATCAGGCCTCACGTTACTTGCCATCCGCTGACGCCGAGTGACCACCCGCGTTTTTGTCAATGGTGCCTTACGTTTGGGCATGCTGAAAAATAGATAACAGAGAGCAAGCACTTGTAGATAAAAGCGTGTTATGAAATGTCAAGGCCATGGCCACTGATAGGCAGTGACAACGTTTCAGCGCTTCCTGCTCTCAGTTTACTATACTGTGGAGAACAAATGAAATAAATGAATGGTTAGAGGAGCATACCCCATAGCAACTGGGTGGAGAAACATGACAATGGCAGAACATGATGAAAAATATGTGGAGTGCCTGGAATATCCAAATTAAATTATCACTATTCTAAAATAGGAAAAAACAATTCCAAAATATAGAAATTTAATTTATATAATGAATTAATTTTTTAGTTTGTTAGCACAAACAATCATGTATCGTACCAGACCGCATGGGAAAACCCACGACAATAGTCAAGCTAAATGCTCTGAAGCCATTATGGTATCGGGCTTCCAGGATATGTAAGAATACATATCCCGCAAGAGAGCAAATAGTGACATAAATATATGTAGAACGTAGCTACATATAATCAATATAATACACAAATACATATGATACTTGCATATAGCACACAATGACAATATGTATGGAAACAAGGAAAACATGTGAAGGCGTAGCTTCATATGCTATGTGAATATATCAATGGTTGAAAATAATATATCTGTAGAACATGGCAACATATGATCGACATACTATAGCTACTTAGGAAAAATGTAATACATACGAAGGCGTAGCTTCATATGGAGTGTGCATATAGCAAATAGTGATGTAGATATATGTAGAGCGTAGCTACATATAATCAATATATCAGGACATATGAAGGCGTAGCTTCATATGATATGTGCATGTAGCATATAAAGACATCAGTAGAAACAGAAAATAGCTACGTATACTCAGACATGGGCATATAGCAAATGTTAACATAATTATATAAGTAGATCAAAGCTACATATGATGAATATCGAAGTGATGTTAGCGGCATGTTAAGGCATGGTTAACATATTTGATCGCATGCTCATAGACGGTTAAGGCCATGGACAACTGCCCCCCGAATTGCTTTATAGTATTTAAAAATACCCACACCATTATTGAGATGGACACCATCATCATGCATCACAACTTGTTTACTGAGTTTTACACCTTTGCAAGACCACCAGGTAATTTGGTTATTGCCATAGAAATGGCGTTTCAACTCAGCATTTGCTGCATGCACTTGATCATTGAATAACATTTGCTGGTGATGTGAGTGGATATATCTCCCTTTAAATCGAAAAAGGAGTTCACCCACATACAAACGCTTGCAAAATGATTGTGCAACCAGTTCTTGAGCTAGAGAAATAATTTATCTAGCTACATGCACCCCATTTTGCAGGTCGACAGAAATATCATTCTCACCTATGTGAAGAAAGATAATCTGCGGTTTCTCCTGACTAACGTAGTGTAACAAAGGACGCATTGACTTAACATGACCACCCCGTTTTGAGATGAATTTAACCTTACAGGTGATCAAATCTAAACCTGCAGGCATATCATTCCTACTGCCAGAAGCTGATTCTAAACGGGCAACAAAACTATGCCCCAATATCACTGTAGAAGTCATCGGAATAAAGTAATATTTTCTGGCAGTGTATGCTAATGCATCAAACTCACGTGATGGGAGACAGTGCTAACCCTGTCTGTCTCATAAACAGAAGTCGAACTCTGGTCGACCTCCTGGTAAATGCGGAGGCGACTAGGACCGCTCTCGTAGCCTGAGGCACTGGACTGGCGTCGTTGTGGCAGAAAGTGAATATAATTCGAAGGAAACTGCAAACAAAAATCGAAATCTTAATATAATCGAACAAAAATTCGTACCTTATTCTTCCAGCAACCGCTCGTAAGTGTACTGGTGAAGAAAATGAATTAAAACAGAAAAACGCAACAACTGTTGTCGTAAACAAGGCAAAAGGCCTCAGCCTCCGGTGACACTGACAGCGAGCTGTCGATGCAAGTGACTGCAGCAGACACAAAAACCTAAATCTCAGCCGTGTAAACGTATCTGATTACAAGATAAAAACTTCCAAAGTATGCTAGAGAAGTAAACAAACCGATCAGAAGAAATTAAACCAAACAAAATATAATAAACTTAAATGAAACGAATTTTTCGATCCCAAAATACAATACGTCACATAAACAGCAGTTGAAATCGGAGTCTGGTAAACATTAGCGCTTATTGGGTCTTTTAAGTCACGTGAAATATTGACATTCTTGTACTAGTGCTAAGACTACTCGCTGGGGTTGATATTGGTTTACTACACATTCGCTAGGCGGCAGCACTGCAATGAATTACAATATGAGCACAAACGAATACAAATACAAAGCCATAAATCCGTTTACAAAGTCTCATAAACGGTGTTATATGAAAGGTCGTGACGCACAGTTCTCTGATTACTAATCGGTTCGGTGTCAACGCCTTCAAAAGATGTCGCATGTCTAATGAATAGGTTCTTTCTGAAATGTAATATTCCACTTGAAAAATAAAATTGCATTACAAAAAAATAAAATTAATTTAAATAAAACCAAATTCGACTGTTAGTATATTACAATAGGTATAGTTTATACTACATGAAAAGAATGTCCGGTACCAGCGAACGCATACATTCGCTTTAATTATCGTTTATGACAATCTGAGATGTTTGTGTCACTAAAAGGAATTTCTTTATCATACAGAAGGAAAGCACAACTGAGACGGAAAGGGATAAGGGGAGAGGGAAGGGGATGCGGAAGGGAAAATAAGAGGGTAGGGGTAGGGGTAGGGAAGGGGAAACCTGAAAGCATAATTTTAGGCTACATTTTATAGTTATGTTTTCTGTGACGAGATACGTTAACTCAATCAAAAATAATGTGCATCAAATCGCACCATTTGGCTAGAAGGTGGTATATCTCTCATAAAGCGTTGAATAGTTTAGTATGGAATCAACGACAAACTTGCCCTTGCACATAATAGATGCGCGTGTGTTAATACGGGAACGGTGGGAAAATCAAGATGCTATGTGGGTGCAACACAACAGTCCACAAATGTTGCAGCATCTGTCAACATATCCACATACAAACACACACAAACACACACGCACACACTCGTACACACACGTACACGCGGACGCGGACGCGGACGCGGACGCGCACACGCACACGCACACGCACACGCACACGCACACGCACACGCACACGCACACGCACACGCACACGCACACGCACACGCACACGCACACGCACACGCACACGCACACGCACACGCACACGCACACGCACACGCACACGCACACGCACACGCACACGCACACGCACACGCACACGCACACGCACACGCACACGCACACGCACACGCACACGCACACGCACACGCACACGCACACGCACACGCACACGCACACGCACACGCACACGCACACGCACACGCACACGCACACGCACACGCACACGCACACGCACACGCACACGCACACGCACACGCACACGCACACGCACACGCACACGCACACGCACACGCACACGCACACGCACACGCACACGCACACGCACACGCACACGCACACGCACACGCACACGCACACGCACACGCACACGCACACGCACACGCACACGCACACGCACACGCACACGCACACGCACACGCACACGCACACGCACACGCACACGCACACGCACACGCACACGCACACGCACACGCACACGCACACGCACACGCACACGCACACGCACACGCTCACGCTCACGCACACGCTCACGCACACGCACACGCACACGCACACGCACACGCACACGCACACGCACACGCACACGCACACGCACACGCACACGCACACGCACACGCACACGCACACGCACACGCACACGCACACGCACACGCACACGCACACGCACACGCACACGCACACGCACACGCACACGCACACGCACACGCACACGCACACGCACACGCACACGCACACGCACACGCACACGCACACGCACACGCTCACGCTCACGCTCACGCTCACGCACACGCACACGCACACGCACACGCACACGCACACGCACACGCACACGCACACGCACACGCACACGCACACGCACACGCACACGCACACGCACACGCACACGCACACGCACACGCACACGCACACGCACACGCACACGCACACGCACACGCACACGCACACGCACACGCACACGCACACGCACACGCACACGCACACGCACACGCACACGCACACGCACACGCACACGCACACGCACACGCACACGCACACGCACACGCACACGCACACGCACACGCACACGCACACGCACACGCACACGCACACGCACACGCACACGCACACGCACACGCACACGCACACGCACACGCACACGCACACGTGTGTATATATATATATATATATATATATATATATATATATATATATATATATATGTAAAACCAATATAAATTGAATGTATTATGTGTGTAGAGTCACACAGCTTTCGCAAGTTGCACAATTACATAGTTTCCAAATGTGTATGTTTGCGTTGAAACGTCCAACTTCCGATCGCAAACGATTGAGCATCTTCCAATCCTTACGCGGGAGGTCGGAAACAGCCCAGAGTACACATGGGTTAACACCTAGTTGAGGGGCTGAATGGTGCAGCCACCTGACGGAGCCTCGTTAATCGGAGCTACCACTAGAGACGAAGGCCTCTTAAGATGGCCCCACGTGTGTCGTAAACGCAGAAAATGAGATGTATATCGTCGAGTGTATACGAACTGCGTCATTTCTGGAAGAACGACAGTCACGATTATTCTAGGAATGTGCGAAGTTTTGAATTATTGAATCGTAGTACAACATTGCAAACAATTAATTAGTTTTTATATTATGTAAATGTATTGTGATTCAGTAAACATGTCAAATTAAACGTTTACTACATTGGATTTTATAGTTGTTGATGGTAACATTTTACCACATGATTATGTCACAACAACCAGGAGTACGACTTTCCAGTTTCGATTATTAGGTGGACGCTTGGTGGACAGGATAGCTATTTTATCGAATACAATTCTTCGTAAGTATAATTGACGGTGGCACACGAACATAATACCCGGTGGATCACAATGAATATTCTAAGAATAAGCATCTTGATTTTCAATTTTCCTTATCATTTACAAAACACTTGAGCGAATTCTCTACAATTCCTTCTTCGGTTTGCCCATGTACTATGTTGAAATGCGTAGTACCTGTAGTATTGCCGTGTCCTCTTTGTTGTTATTATTGCAGGTTTGGCTGCTATTCTGTTGCATTTCACTATCTTTACTGTTGCTTGACGTTGTTGTTTTTCTTTGTTTTCTGTTGAGGTTGCTGTCGAATTTGGCAGACGTTGTTATTGTTGTTGTTGGAACAGCTGCTTCTGCTGCTGCTGTTCTTCAACGTGTGTCTGCTGTGTGTACGGTCGTTGGTGGCGTAGCTGCTCTTGATGCTGCTTGTGCAGCTGTTGGTGCTGCTGTGATCTTAATAACACCGTGGCGCCGCCTCAATAACAACAAACCGTCGCCTTCGCTAACGTGTTATCAAATTGACAACTGCCACTCGATTGATGTCGTTCCCTCCTTATCGCACGATCCAGTAATATATGCCATATTCACCTATATTCTTATCGTAACTGTTTCGAGAATAGCACTTACGAAAAATCGTAACTTACACAGTTTAGACGCCATATTTTAAACAAAATGGCGCTATGCTATTTGTATATCGTTCGAGAATACCGGCCCAGGCAACTTATACCGCGAGATGGAAGAGTGAGTGAGTGAGTGAGAGAGAGAGAGAGAGAGAGAGAGAGAGAGAAAGAGAGAGAGAGAGATAATTTTATTAATAATAATTATTAGTATTAATATTGTTTTATATGTTGTTGTAGTAGCATCAAAACAATAGCTGAGATAGCAGGTGAGTTAACGATTTAAATCATTGTAATATCAGTTGTAATGACTCCGGATGATAATACAGATGTATTCAATCATATGTTGTGTTGATTTGCTTTTGTTCCTGCATTTGTTGTTGTTACTATTATTAACATGTGTCCAGTATTAAAATTGTGTATCCTCGCTACACGCATAAATAGTCGCCTTAAAACATATTACTTATTGATGGTAAGATAATTCAAGCCTCGATGACTAGCTTGTAAACATTGCTCTATTCCTGTATCTATGAGTGTTGCAGTTGTTATGTAACGTCCGGTGTTTTGTTGACAATAACAACAGTGGCGATGTCGACGTTGTTGGCGAGTCTCATGGGCCCACCACGGAGACCATATTGATTGGTCACGAAGCACTGTCTGACACCTGTATCACGACTCCCGTCCACTGCGCGTTCTGGTAGCACACGTTTAGGCAGCAGCCAAATCGGCACTCCGACGAACTAGAAGTCGATGGCTTGAGTGCCAGGTTTGCACCAAAAACTAGACAAACAAAAGACACGTGTTCTACAGTTTAACATCTTCGTTTTGCCGTTTCCATATTGGGTACGTTTTCGCAGCAAACAAACTGTGATTTCCATTCCTATATGTGTTCCTCCGTGACGACGATTGGTGCGCTGTAGTGCAGTAGTTAAGGTGTTATACAGTCAACAAGGAGATGGCTCGTTCTTATCACATGTAGTCGTGATGTACCGGCCACCGAACTCATATTTTGGGACTTTCCTAGACGATGTGTCTAAGGTGTTGCTCATCGCTGGTACTCATCCCACATAAACAATTGTGTGCGGAGATTTCAACACGAAATATGGCGACCCAACCTGCACTGACGCAGTGAACCTGGCCGATCTGCTTGACACCGCTGGCTTTGAGCAACATGTCACAGGCCCGACTCACGAGCGGGGCAATACGCTAGACCTGGTGATTACAGCGAAAGCACAGCATCCTATTTTCACTGCTGTCAGGCCCACGTCGCTAATCACTGACCGCTATGCCGTCGAATGCGAACTCCTACAGTCAAAACCAGACCGTCTGAAGCGACACGTTACGTATCGAAACTACTCAGCGATCAACAACAGCAGTTTCGCAGCGGACTTGGAATCGTTCAACCTCAGCGCTGATGAGGAGGACCCTGTTGCTCTATTTGCGGGCTACGATACCTGCCTACGCACCATCGTTGACGCGCACGCCCGTCTTGTGTCGCGGACCATTATCGTTAGACCTATGACTCCGTGGCACACTAATGACCTGACCGAGGAAAAGCGAACCCTCCGTCGTGCCGAACGCCTTTGGCGGAAATCACGCTTAACTGTTCATCGACAGATTTTCACAGATCGTCGCAATACCTTCAGGACATCGCTCAAGACAGCTCACTCTGAATACTATTGATCCGAGATCTCGAAAGCTGGCGGTAACATGCGCCTCATCTATAATATCGCAGATTCACTCCTTGGCCGAAAGATGAATAGACCTCTACCAGAAGTGGCAGACGAATCACACTCGGCACTCGCTACCAGGTTTCAGCGAAGTTTCAAAGAAAAGATAGAGTCGCTGTGCCATAATCGATCTCCGCTGCCAGCCGATGACATGCCAAGAGTTGTGAGTACGCGTTTCGATGTGTTTGAACCTGCGTCGCTCTCGGATGTGAAAAAAATTGCGTATCGAAAGTAGAGACCATAACCACAGGAGTGCCACAAGTGACTGTCCTTGGACCACTGCTATTCAATGCATACATCGCACCACTGACGACACTTCTTCAGAAGCACAACATTCACCATCACCTATACGCAGACGACACTCAACTCTACATAACTTTCCCACCAACCGACCACACACAAGCCCTCGCGCGTATGGAAGCCTGCGTACAAGATGCGAAAGCATGGCTCTGTGACAATGGACTTGTGATGAATGACAACAAATCTCAAGCCATTGTCATCCGTTCGTCAAGTCTACGTACGCCTACATCGTTAACCCGCGTCAACATATGTTGCCAGCTCGTTGACACTTCCCCAGTTATACGGGACCTAGGATTTACCATTGACAGTAATCTAACCATGACGTCACAAGTTGCCAGCGTTTGTCGTTCTGCCTACTACCATCTGTCGCGAATTGCAAAAATACGAGACTCGGTTAGCACCACTGTATGTAAGAGTCTCATACACGGACTGGTGACATCGCGTATCGACTATGGCAATGCGACACTTTTCGGCATCAGCGATCGTCACCTGCACCGTCTTGAAATGGTCCAGCGGTCTGCAGCTCGAATTGTTATGCAAATCCGGCGGGGTGACCGGCAGTCCATGACAACAATACTGCGGCAATTACACTGGCTGCCTGTCAGAAAGCGGATCGAATACAAGCTACTAGTACTCGTGCACAGGGCTTTATACGACGGCACGCCAGAGTATCTCGCAGCACTACTACTCCAGCACGCGCCTCGCCGATCGCTGCGCTCTGCAGGCGGGTTACTCCTCGAAGTGCCAAAAGTGAACTTAGAACGTTTCGGCCGGCGTGCATTTGCCTGTGCAGGACCCACTCTGTGGAACAAACTTCCTAGGAATATGCGCGACAACGGCAATCTAGTACAATTTAAGAAAGAATTAAAAACATTTTTATTTTCCACATAACCAGTTTTACACAACGAACATTATATTTTAGCTTAACTATACTTATTTATTTATTTATTTACCTATTTACATGTATGTACACACCCGTGAACATTATGTTTTAGCTTAACTGTACTTATTTATTAATTTACCTATTTACATGTATGCATACACCCGTGAACATTATATTTTAGCTGAACTATATTTATTAATTTGTATACCTATTTACATGTATGTACACACCCGTGAACGGGACATACGTCCCGGATTTGATGGTGTCAAAATAAAGTTTTATTATGATTATTATGATTATTATGATTATTATGATTATTATGATTATTATGATTATTATGATTATTATGATTATTATGATTATTATGATTATTATGATTATTATGATTATTATGATTATTATGATTATTATGATTATTATGATTATTATGATTATTATGATTATTATGATTATTATGATTATTATGATTATTATGATTATTATGATTATTATGATTATTATGATTATTATGATTATTATGATTATTATGATTATTATGATTATTATGATTATTATGATTATTATGATTATTATGATTATTATGATTATTATGATTATTATGATTATTATGATTATTATGATTATTATGATTATTATGATTATTATGATTATTATGATTATTATGATTATTATGATTATTATGATTATTATGATTATTATGATTATTATGATTATTATGATTATTATGATTATTATGATTATTATGATTATTATGATTATTATGATTATTATGATTATTATGATTATTATGATTATTATGATTATTATGATTATTATGATTATTATGATTATTATGATTATTATGATTATTATGATTATTATGATTATTATGATTATTATGATTATTATGATTATTATGATTATTATGATTATGATGATTATGATGATTATGATGATTATGATGATTATGATGATTATGATGATTATGATGATTATGATGATTATGATGATTATGATGATTATGATGATTATGATGATTATGATGATTATGATGATTATGATGATTATGATGATTATGATGATTATGATGATTATGATGATTATGATGATTATGATGATTATGATGATTATGATGATTATGATGATTATGATGATTATGATGATTATGATGATTATGATGATTATGATGATTATGATGATTATGATGATTATGATGATTATGATTATTATGATTATTATGATTATTATGATTATTATGATTATTATGATTATTATGATTATTATGATTATTATGATTATTATGATTGATTATGATGATTATGATGATTATGATGATTATGATGATTATGATGATTATGATGATGATGATGATGATGATGATGATGATGATGATGATGATGATGATGATGATGATGATGATTATGATGATGATTATGATTATGATTATGGTTATGGTTATGGTTATGGTTATGGTTATGGTTATGGTTATGGTTATGGTTATGGTTATGGTTATGGTTATGGTTATGGTTATGGTTATGGTTATGGTTATGGTTATGGTTATGGTTATGGTTATGGTTATGGTTATGGTTATGGTTATGGTTATGGTTATGGTTATGGTTATGGTTATGGTTAGTGTTAGTGTTAGTGTTAGTGTTAGTGTTAGTGTTAGTGTTAGTGTTAGTGTTAGTGTTAGTGTTAGTGTTAGTGTTAGTGTTAGTGTTAGTGTTAGTGTTAGTGTTAGTGTTAGTGTTAGTGTTAGTGTTAGTGTTAGTGTTAGTGTTAGTGTTAGTGTTAGTGTTAGTGTTAGTGTTAGTGTTAGTGTTAGTGTTAGTGTTAGTGTTAGTGTTAGTGTTAGTGTTAGTGTTAGTGTTAGTGTTAGTGTTATTGTTATTGTTATTGTTATTGTTATTATTTTTATTATTATCACCTTGCTTCCGTTTCTTAAACTTATTTTACACTTAACTGCTCCAGTTCACGCAATGTATGAATGAATACATGTACCTGAATATGTGCAGTGGTGTATATTTGAGTACTAATAGCTTCGCACCATGATTACCACATTACTACAATTATACTTCTCAAAGATGGTGTTGTACAGTTTTCCAGGGAGAAATACGTATGTGTTTCCATATCCGTAACTATATCTACATCTGCATCCGACTGCGAATCCGAAACTTACGAATCTGGATCCATATATGTGCCCGCATTCGCATCCGCATCCACATCCGCATCCGCATCCGCATCCGCATCCGCATCCGCATCCGCATCCGCATCCGCATCCTCATCCACAGTCACATGCATACGATATCCATGTCCATGTCCACGTCCATATACAATGAACGTCGCCAAAGCAGTTTACCAATTAAATATGTCTTTCTTCTGTATTAGATTAGCCTCATGTTGCTGCATTGCTGGATTTCGCCATCAGAAGCTTGAATTACACATTTGGTACAAAACAACAACGCTAGACTCGCGTGATAAAACATTCTCGCCATAGTATTCAAAACTGATGTCGCACCGTGTAATCGTCCTTCGAAACAATAGTAGGATGTGCGTTCAAGCCGTGGTCGAATCATCGATTATTTCTCCACCGGTGTATCTAAATTGGTCGAAACCTATGTGTTATTAATGTTGCTTTACATAATGGACACAAACAGCTACGGTTGACACGTTTGTCCTTCTTTGAACATCTATACCTTTTATACGTTTTCGCTTGGGATTGAGCAAATGTTCCACGTGGGTACATGCATGATATTCTGTGTAACTTTACTAAGGTACTGCATAAGCATACCCTACAACTTGTCTACCGTACCCTACATTTGTCCGCTGTACCCTACAACTTGGCCGCCGTACGTACAACTTGTTCACCTTACATACACTTGTCCATCGTACACTTCACTTGTCCATCGTACCCAACAACTTGTCCCCCGTACATACAACTTATCCACCGTACATATACTTGTCCGCCTTACTCTCAAACTTGTCTGCCGTACCCTAAACTTGTCCGCCGTACCCTATATTTGTCCGCCGTACCCTATATTTGTCCGCCGTACCCTCCAACTTGTCTGCCATACCCTTCACTTGTCCGTCGTACCCCCAACTTGTCCATCGTACCGAGCACTTGTCCGCCGTTCCCGCCAACTTGTCAACCGTACCTTACAACTTGTCGACCGTACCCTACACTTGTCCGTGGCACCCCCAACTTGTCCATCGTACCCTGCACTTGTCCGCCTTTCCTCAACTTGTCAACCGTATCTTACAACTTGTCGACTGTACCCTACACCTGTCCGTGGTACCCTCTAACGTGTCTGCCGTACCTACAACTCTGTGCACACCATTAAGCACACTCATTTTAGTGTTATTGATTTCAGCTGTTTCACAATGAGTATTCCAGCATGCTTGTATTGATCAATCCCGGGACCAGGTACGTGTTTTTCATCATATTTCTACAGTATGGTGTATTATTTATGTAACAGTAACCGTGTAATGGCAATGCTACATCCAGTTCACATGTTACTGATGGTTCTGCATTCAACTGCGGCTGACACGTTTTAACCAGCAAAAAGAGAAGATGTCTCCATATCGCTTGAAACGGGAAGAAAGCCTTGTATATGAGTTTGTGTTTCGAGCGTTGCTGTTGATCGAACTTAGTTGTGTATCAAGTTCAAATCTAGATATAGGTAAGTTGACTTTAATACTCGTCGTTTCGTAAATTTGGGCGTGAGAACAGACTCTTCTTCAATTGCATTATGACTGGAATGAAACCACAATTTTATGTGCGGACATTATTCTACCATAAATGTGTATTCTACATTTGAAGGTGATTACTGGAATTGCTAAGAGGAATTTGTACCAAGCATTAGCATTTTTAGTATCATTGAAAATTATATTTTGTAATAAAAATCTTAAATAATTTAATACATAAAATGTATTTGATACCATTGGATTTGTAGTAATAGGATAAGTAGTTTGTTTTATTAAATTGTTGATCGTGTTGCGAAACGGAATTTTGTTAGGCATCGTTCATACCTAATTATTAAAACTAATGCACATAAAATTGTACAATAGCGTAACAGTGTGATACCCGCAGCAAAACGTTATTACGGACATATAAAAGCATATTAGTCCCGTGTCGTCGTATCATCGAGTGTCACTCTAAATCACTGCAGATAATTGCAGTTACACCTTATGCTGTTATTATGACAACATTATTAAACATGAATTACTTTGTTGAAATGTTAACATATAACAAAGACATATTGTATTTTGTGTAAATATGTCTTCGTAGATGTTGGCGGTGTCTATTCTCTACTTGTGGCGGCTAAAACTGACATCTTGAAGCTTCCGGTTGACGTCTCACAAACACCACACAAACTTGGTCAACCAACGGTGCTAATATCTGGAGGAGGTAACGAGTAGTGTTTTGTACGGACATTAGTTCTTACGTTTATATGATGTGGATTATGCTGGCTACAGTTAATTTAAAATTGGGGGCACCCTACAAGTTGTAACGCAGGAACCGCGCTGATTAAATTCCAAATGTCCAGGGGGCAAGTGGTCCGGCACCATACAATATCGCGGCAATGCACTGAAGCGCCGCTAAGGAATGGTATGTATATATCTCTGAAAGGACTTCTTGAATATTAACATATATAGTCAAAAAACATATATCTTAAGGCCTACGATTGGATAATACATTAGTTGGGATTAATTGTTTATGTAATAGTATTGTGAAATTGCTGGCCGCACACAGGCGTCAACCACATTCACATGTTTAAGTTGAAATAATGCTAAGCAAAATAATTCGCCAATTGTCTCTATCTTAAGAATAATTGGCAATATTAAAATGTTCATGTCGCACGTGTTAATATTTTGTAATCTGCGTTGAATATATTATTTCACGTTCATGCTTAGTCGCGAACATTTTATAGGCGTTGAGGTATAATTAGCCGATACGCACAATTTATCAATAATTGTGGCACTCAAACATGGCATTCCATCCTAATACAACGGTGGCTGAAATGCGTATTGATTTTGCGACCAATTCTACAGCCGTCAAGAACGCCATTGCTGTGGACCACACACACGGGTACATCTACTGGAGCAGCAAACCAAACATCAACCGAGCCAAACTGAATGGGTCTCCCAGCGAAGAGATTGTTACAGGTACGTATGCGTAAGTTGTTGATATAAGTATCATGATCTTGTCAATAACAGAGGCCAGTCACAATTGAGGAATTATTCCAAATCGCTAACAGCATAAAACGTCCATATATGTAAACTACAACATGTGAGAAAAAAAATGTATAAAGGAAGATACATATAATCGAGCATAGTAGCGTGGGTAAGAGGTAAGAAAGGAAATATCCGGTTGACGAAGAAAAGATGGACTGAAATTAAGCATGCGACTGATAAGGCAGACGGTATGAAACAATTGCGGGATTATAAAATGTATGCAAATAACAAAACAGAAGTAGGACATATTACATATGTTGTAATTATTTGTAGTAATACGTTGTTATTAGTTTATTAGTTGTAGCAATATCTTCAAGGATAATAACTTTTTAGGAACTCTAAATCAGGAGTGCAACAAATACGAAACATTAAGCGAGATAGTAAACTGCGACGGTTACGAAAGTTTTAATTAGGGTTTCTAATATACGTAAATACCAATTGCATTACTTAATTGTGTTGTTAAATATATAACCTGCTAATAAGAAATAATACGACTATGATCGTTCTTACCAAGTGTATTTCTCGACATGTTAATGTAATTTGCATATTTATCTATAACTACTATATATGCGTATATGTGTACATGCTTGAGTGGATGCATGTAAGTGTGTTTGCACACGTTTGAGACCGTTTGCGTTTTTGTGAATGCGCATACTTCAAACATGTACCTTTCGCAATATTAAGTGTCATTTGTATCGTCGTTTAATTACAATTACAGGTGTCGGACTCGTGCAAGGAATCGCTGTTGACCCGGGCGCTGGCAAACTGTACTTTTCAATTTTCCACGATGGCAAAGTTGAAGTTGCCAATCTCAACGGCAGCGGAAGAGAAACGTTCATTTCACATTCTGATTCCAGTGAAGCGGTGGGACTTGCCCTAGACCTGACAGACGGGTAAGTGAACACCCGCTAGTGTTGCTTTCTCCTCAATTCGTTTTAACTTAAACGTAACAGCAAACATGTGTACATGTTATACATGTTGGGCTACAATATGATGAGTACCGGCTATCAATCAATCAATCAATCAATCAATCACTTTATTGTCTTTAAAAAGGATATGCATTGTACAACTCATGATCTACAATATATGGGATGGTCACAACAAAATGCAAGTGAATTCCAGATGTATCCACTATAAGATCAGTTCAACCGGTTGACAACAATATGAATCATTTAGCATTCAACATTCTAATGGCCACAGGCACAAAACTCCCGCCATAGCGAGATGTTTTGCATTTTATACAACGGTATCTCCTATTGCGGTATGCAGGTATTGCAGTACCTCAGGTATTGCAATACCTCAGGGAGTTTGACGCCCCTGCCATGCAGAGTTGTAAACCACTGCCTTGTGGTATAGGTTCTTGTCAGAACCGAAGGCTAAGGGAGCAAACCCTAAACAGAAAACCATGTCACTGTGGCAGCATCAAGGGCGGTTGGTGTATGGAACTCCCAACATCTCTCGACCAGCCACTGCAGGGACAAATAGTTTGCGCCTGTCTTGACATGTTCTTGCCGGTGTGAGACCTCTATTTGTTCCCCGAGAGAGTGTCGCTAGTAACTTGCAAAAGCCAGCGGTACTTCAAAAGTTTTTGCTAGCAGCTTCCATGAAATGTACAACTGCACGAAACATGATACCGGATCGGCCGTCGCCCGGGTTACCAAGGACCGCGCTGCTCGACCTCATCTTCCGTCGACAGTGGAAAATCAGCTAGGAAGAAGAAGAAGACAAAGAAGACAACTACTGACAATTGGACAATGGAACGTCAGAACTCTCCTCGACCGAGAAGGAGCTAACCGACCAGAAAGACGTACGGCACTAGTAGCAATGGAACTTGCCAAATACAACATCGACATCGCCGCCCTATGTGAAACAAGGTTCTCAGAGTCTGGTAGTCTCGACGACTTGGAATACTCTTTCTTCTGGAGTGGCAAACCCGAAGGAGAAAGAAGGGAGGCCGGAGTGGGCTTTGCTATCAAAAAGGATATCATCACAAAGCTGACAGAAATGCCACGGCCAGTAAGTGACAGAATCATGACGATGAGACTACCTCTGAGCAAGGACAACTTTGCTACAATTATCAGCGTGTATGCTCCGACAATGACAAACCCAGATGAAAACAAGGAGGACTTCTACAACCAGCTCGGAAGTGTGCTCAGGGGCATCCCTCATACCGATAAGCTACTGCTGATAGGAGACTTCAATGCGAGGATAGGAAGAGACAATGACAAGTGGCCCTTGGTCATGGGCAAACATGGGATTGGGAAATGCAACTCCAATGGCGAACTTCTACTGGCTCTGTGCTCTGAGTTTGAACTGATAGTGACGAACACCATGTTCAAGCAGAAGGATGAACGCAAGACCACCTGGATGCATCCTCGTTCCAAACACTGGCATATGATAGACTTCATCATCACGAGGTGTCGGGATTAGATGGACATCCACAGTACCCGAGCCATGCGTGGAGCAAACTGCTGGACCGATCACCAGATGCTGAGATCAAAAGTGGCTTTCAGAATACGACAAAAGCACAACAGGCAAGGGACAAATAAGCCGACCAAGCTCAGCACAGCAAAACTAAGTATCACTAACCATAGGGAGAGTTTTGAGCAGGAGATGGACAGTGCTCTCGCCCACTGGGAGGAGAAGGAAAACTCAACACCAGACGAGAAATGGGCAGCTCTGCAGCAGGTTTTGTACAACACAGCCAAGATATATCTTGGCAAGCCAGACAGAAAACACCAGGACTGGTTCGACCCCAACGACCAGGAGCTACAGACGCTTATGAGCAGAAGAGATCAAGCCCACCAGAGAGTGTTGCAAACCAGGAGCACTAGATCCACCACTGCAGCATACAAAGATGCCTGCAGACTGCTACAAAAACACACCCGTGCACTGAAGTCGGACTGGTGGGAAAGGAAAGCAGTGGAGCTGCAGAGAGCTGCCGACAGTAACAACATGAAGGGCTTCTACAATGGACTGAAGGAAGTGTGGGGACCCAAAAAGAAGGGACCTGTTCAACTAAAATCAACAGACGGAATGGAAACCTTCTCTGACAGCAAGAGAGTTGTGGCAAGATGGAGTGAACACTTCCAGAAGCTACTCAACGTCCCTGGCGATATAGATCACGAAGCTCTGGACAACATCCCGCAGCGCATTACCAAGACAAGCCTTGATGAGATTCCAACTATGGATGAGATGGCTAGAGCAATCGCCAGCCTGAAAGATGGCAAAGCACCTGGAGGAGATGGAATTCCTGCAGAAGTATGGAAGCATGGAGGAGACAATCTGTTCAGCAGACTGCACCAACTAATCACCAATGCCTGGGAGATGGGTTCTGTACCACAAGCATGGAAGGATGCAAGCATTATAACCATCTACAAGAAAGGTGATCGAACAGACTGTGGGAACAATAGAGGAATCTCTCTTCTTTCCATAGCAAGCAAGATCTTCGCCAGGATCCTCCTCAACAGACTATCTACCCACCTAACACCAGACGTAGTTCCGGAGACACAATGTGGCTTCAGAGGTAACCGGAGCACCGTGGATATGATATTTTGTCTCCGACAACTACAAGAAAAGTGCATTGAGCAGGACCGAACACTGTACATCGCATTTGTCGACTTCAGTAAGGCGTTCGATACAGTTGGGATGACCGGACTATGGCAGCTACTGAAGAAGTATGGCTGCCCAGAAAAGTTCACAACAATGATCGAGGCACTACATACCGGAATGATGGCGACTGTTAATGTTGGAGGGGAAGTCTCGGAATCGTTCAGGGTCACAAATGGGGTCAAGCAAGGCTGTGTACTGGCGCCCACGCTCTTTTCCATCTTCCTATCAGCAATGCTCGACAATGCTTTCCGAGACATGGGGGATGGCATCTACATACAGTCCAGACAGAGCGCTGACCTATTCAACGTCGCACACTTCAGAGCGAAGACCAAGACTACACGGATACTGATGAGGGAGCTGCTATTCGCAGATGACAGTGCACTGGTTGCACACTCTGTTGAAGAGATGCAGAAAATAGTGGATGCTTTTTCCAATGCGTCAAAGAAGTTCGGCCTGAAGATTAACATCAAGAAGACCGAGGTGCTATACCAACCCAACTCTACAAGAACCCGAGAGGAGGATATCATGGTTGATGGAAACAAGCTGAACTCTGTCATGGAATTCACCTACCTCGGAAGCACTATATCAAGTGACGGATGCATTGACGATGAAATACAGAGGAGGATGGCCAAGGCTAGTGCATCTTTCGGCCGACTACGCCAGAGACTCTGGAACAACCACCATGTGTCCATGCGGGTTAAAGGCAAGATATACCGTGCAATTGTGCTGTCCACCCTCCTATACGGAGCCGAGGCCTGGACAGTGTACAGACGACAGGTGAAAAAGTTGCATGCCTTCATGATGCGACATCTGCGTTCGATCATGAGGATAACCTGGACGGACAAAGTGACAAACAAGGAAATACTCGAACGGACAGGGCTGCCATCTATGGAAGATCTTCTGATCAGAAAGAATCTCCGGTGGACTGGACACCTCATGAGGATGTCATCAGACGGGCTACCGAAGCAGGTTCTCTACTCCCAACTGTCTTCTGGTCACAGAAAGAGAGGGCGCCCTCGTCTCCGGTTTAAAGATACCATCAAGAGAAACCTGAAGCTGAGAGACATAAAGATCGACTCCTGGACATCACTCTCACAGCAGAGAGACAAATGGAGAGCAAGAGTCAAGTGATGGAAGCAGTCTTTGTCGCTTCGCGACCGACAGCATGATGATGATGATCTCCTTCGAGACGGAAGTACATGGAAGAACGTAGAGAACGGATGATCAGACTCAGTAGCGACAGCACGAGCTTTCTTCAAAATTGCTTGGTCGATTATTTCGAACAGCATTGGTGTAGGTAAACCAATGATCTTGGCGGAAACGTGTGAGATTTTCAGAAGCCTGTTACGGTTTTTCACTGAAAGAGCAGGGTAGTAACAAAGGCTGCAGTAGGTTATGAGAGGCTCAATTATGCTACGGTAAAGACGTAGAAGAAGTAGTGGATCAACGTAAAAAGGTCTAATACTTATTATATATATATATATATATATATATATATATATATATATATATATATATATATATAAACACACATTATACCACTACTAAATTTAAACATGGGGATATATCACTATTTTATAAACATTTTACAAGTGCACTTGTACAAAAAAACATAAATAAATTGGTAAATTATATAACAGCATAAATACAATAGATTAACAAAAATGATATAAAACTACATGGACAGTTATTAATGAATTTATTTTTAAAACAAAAACTAGCATTATTTTTTTATAAATAACTTAGTAAAAGTATATTGCAAATACGTTTAATAATTATCTCACAAATATGATGGCGACATTATTATTTTAATAGGAGCTACGGACCCCAGTTTGTAAAAGTAATATGTCTATGGTATTTTGGTACAACAATAATTACCATAAGTACATCCGTTTGTATGTATATTCGATCTACAGTATAAACTAATACTAGTATGTGAACATGAAATACATGTATAAATATATTACTTGTATGAATGTACTCACGAAATTGACGTTTTTCAACAAATCTTGTACCCACATGGGGTTATTAAATATTATGGTTATGATATGGTATTTAAATGTGAATGTTGTCCCTACCATTCCGCCTTTTCAATCATCTGCAGATGGTTGTTCCATGCAAATCGGTACCCACATGAGATCCAGAAAGCGAGGCTGGGGGACGGTGCAAATGTAACACGGATTGTACAAGTGCTTGACACTTATGGTCCCTATGGAATAACTGTAAACAGCCGAGACAAGACTATCTTCTGGACACAAGCATGTGAGTGTTCCAGGCATTTTCGATAATATCTAAGAAAAGTAATTATCATATTGTTACACTAATTACAACCATTGACACACACGCTTGAATATATACATTACTAGTAGCACAAATTACTAATAGCATAATCTATGTCAAAGGTTTTGTTAAATTTATTATTTTAAGAGTAAATAATTAATTATAGCTGTGTTGAGACACACGACCATACAGACTAACTGGCAAATGCACGCACACGCACCAGCACGAACGTACGCACACACATACAGACACATACACATATTACACATATATGTTGCAAGTTGTGTGTTGTGTGTTGTGTGTTGTGTGTTACGCGTTGCGCGTTGCACGTTGCGTGTTGTGTGTTGTATGTTGTAGTTCATATATCGTAAGATATATCAGTCATTATATATTGCATGTTACAAGTTACGCATAGCATTGCGTTGCGTCGCGTCGCGTCGCGTCGCGTCGCGTCGCGTCGCGTCGCGTCGCGTCGCGTCGCGTCGCGTCGCGTCGCGTCGCGTCGCGTCGCGTCGCGTCGCGTCGCATCGCATCGCATCGCATCGCATCGCATCGCATCGCATCGCATCGCATCGCATCGCTTCGCATCGCATCACATCACATCACATCACATTACATACTAAGAGAAAAATACAATTACATAATATTGATAACAATAACAAAAATACATGTAATAATAATGTATTACTATATGCACATACATATACACGCACAAACACACATACACACACTCCTTCACACGCCATATTCATACACACGCACATGTACTCACGCACACGTGAAATAAAATGAAAGTCAAACAATTGTCTTTGTGTATATATGTATGTATGCGTTGGAACATGCATGAATAGGCAAGAAAAGAAAGATAGTATTATTTAACATAAAGCAATGCATATATGATGTCGGCGTTCTTTGTTTCAGTTGGTAAACGTTTGGTAGAAAGCGACTGCCTAGGACAGAACGTCACTGCCTTCCACACTGCAAGCGGTTACCCCACGCATTTGGCCTGTGCGTTTCCTTACTTCTACTACGCGCAGCAAGCTCCAATAAGGTAGTATCCCTTATTCTGCGATCTTCTATATTTAACATTATGTCGGTGATCTACCGACATATGTCGTTTGTTATTTGTTGGTATTTGTCTATCGAATAATTACCGTGAAAGTAATAGAATGCTCTTTATATTAATATTGCATATCGTTTAACTATACATCGATTTGTTCTTCAACTTGACGGTTGTATCCCGCTCAACTCTCCATGTTCTTACTGCCTGTTTTTTAAATGCATTGTACACACGTTTTGTATTTTATACATTGATTCAATGAATGAAAATGTCTCAAAACACAGATATTTTGTAACATGGATCTATATGTTCGAAAACATACATGTTCACTACCATCGATTACTCCCCCACCGGCGTTTCTATATTGGTCGCAACCTATGAGTTATTAATGCATGCATGGCTTCTGTTTCATATAATAGACGAAAATAGCGACGGTTTGCAAGTTTGTCGTTTTTTGATGAACAATTGCCATAAGCTTTGCTGGTCCTGCAAACGTAATGCTTTTGTAACTATATACAATTCGATCTAAACCCTTGGGATTAAGCAACACGTTGCTCGTTTGTTATGCAATGTTATGGATGCGAATGGGTCATTATTTATCGATTTTCCAAGTAGTGAGTTTGTTTTCAAATTGGCGTATACACTTGCGCTGTAGCGGCTGCTAAATTTACTTGGTATCACTTAATAAGCTGGCTCCATTCACATCCACCGTGGGCGGAGACGACCAACCAGAGGTACTGTATCGCAACAACGACCTTTAGCTTCGAAGGATGGTTGGTAGTAAATACTGTGAACCTTTTACCCTGAAGTATGGCGAACTAAACAGAATATTCATTATAATGATTTGTACAGATAGCATAGGCTGGGCTCAAAATATGGTATCGGAGTAATTTGTTTCATTAAGATATCAAGGTAGCAAGTGATTAATAAAATATATTTATTATGAAATATACGCGTGTGATTAGAAAAAAAAAATAATATGACTAGGATTAGTAAAACATGGCATACGTTACAAAGACTTAAACGTTTAATTGTGAAATGTTACCCTCCACATGGGTAACCATGTGAAAGTGACGAATAAAAGAAGACGAATACCTTAATCAACGCATAGTAACACTAGATACACGTTTGTGTATGTTGTGTAAGTGTAATGTTTGGCAGGTTGAGGAGGCAGGTACAGCATTTACGTCATTGGTTCATTCAGGCTGACGTTGTTCTACGTCGTGTTATTTCTGACTCATCGATCATTTGTTTCAGAATGTATTCGATTAAACTTGGCGAATCAGACAAACGTGCTGTTGACGTTGGTGAATACGCGGGCCATACAAAAGGCATAGCTGTGTTGTATGAATCATGTAAGCGATATTGTTATGTCATTGTCTCCCGTTTGTACGTGTAGTTACTATGACTGTGTGTGTATGTGTTTACATTTTCGTACGATTGACGAAATAAAAATAACTGGTAAGATTAGGTGTGCTTTGTATTGTGCATTTTCCCCCATGTAAATGCACTGAAGTGGTCCCGTAAGAAGACACCAGTTGATATTAACTAATACGTAACACATCCGAGATAAAGTGCGTTGGTTGTTTCTAATTATTCGGCCGAAGTGGCAGCAATGTAATACAAACCATGGAAAATGTCATAACGTTTTCGATAATTGTGAGTAAGACCACAACTGAACCATCGCAATTATCAACATGTCATTTTTCATTTAAAACCCTGATGATTTATGTAAACACAAACTAGCGTAATTGTAGCAGATAAATCGAATGGTCACAGTCAGTTCCCATTTGATCTTGACGATAGTCAACCATTTCATGTACCGAGTAAACCTGAGGAATTATATTCATCATAATGTACGTTGTATCGTTTTGTAGACACACACACACACACACACACACACACACACACACACACACAAACATACACACATATACATATATACATATATATATATATACATATATATATATATATATATATATATATATATATATATATATATATATATATATATATATATACATATATATATATATATATATATATATATATATGTGTGTGTGTATATTGTATGTATATTACTATTATTGCAGACAAATGTGCCAGCAGCCCTTGCCAAAATCATGGCACATGCACCTACGACCTGACGAAGTACACGTGCACCTGTGTCGCTGGGTACAAGGGCATCAATTGCGAAAGTGGTAGGTTGGTGTATTTTAAAGACATAGTTAGTGTTCAAATATTTGCAAAATTGCACTGTATTGTGATATGTAGTCAGTGCATCGAATATACTGATATCATGTGTTAATTACTTTTCATTAGGGGCCGGTTTAATTAAGCCTAGGTAAAGTTAGTTAGCGGATTCTCGTAATTTCTTCTTCTTCCTCCTCTTATTACTTATCCTCTTATTTCTTCACTCTCCCCATCCCCGGCGGTTTCTGGCAAGGGCTTGAATTCAAATTAAGTCCTCACCGGTCCGTTTTATAAGCTGTTGTCCCACTATAGTTTGTTCCTGGTTTTATCTTTCACTCCATCGTGCCATATAGGGTACATTCTTTGCATGCTTTATGAACATTCCTAGCTGCTTAATCAAATCTGCCTCCAGGCATCAAAACCGATGCAGTCGCTATTACAATGATCTGCCATTGGCGGACTGCCTTTGTCGTCTGGGAATGTCATCGCACCAAATTATTCTCAACGCCTAATTGCGAGCAGTGTCGAGAAACAAGTGATTGCCAGAACATGTGTATAAATATAACTTGTAAAGTTCTTGAAATATGCTTAACATTATTTGATTATACAGCGCTTTTGACAGATTTGCGGGAATTTGTAGTGACTGGAAATCGAATGTTGCTAGCTTCCTAACATAGCGAATATGTCATGGAATATCCAACAGTAGCTTAATATGTTTTGGGGTACAATCCGCAACTGACTCCTAGGCGCGACAACACATAGGCATCCGTGAAATGTAAGACTGTGATTGGCACATGGTGAGATACACATCAATACACCTGTGAGGTTAAAGAATCGTGTTAAGTTCCATCACTACAGTAAAACGCCCTGGCATTCGTCGTTATGTACCGAACGTGATTCCAAGTTCAGAGTATTGTATAAAATGATCACATATTTACTCACAAAATACTGTTCTCTTAGTTGAATCCATTTGAAATTGAATTGACAAAAACTCAGTTACAGTTTATATTAATGTTGCAAGATATGCAAACTGAGGAAGACAAGTGTATGCATGACTTTGTAATAAGGATACACTGTTTTGATACTTGAATATTTACAAACAACAATTGCATTCATTCTTAAGCAGACTGCCCGGTTTACTTTACCAACGAACTGTTACAGCGATGCTGCAGCCTGAACTGGACCCTCCCGTCTCCAATGATGTGTCGATGTCTCTGGTTGACCAAAGCAACGCCACTTGCTTGATCCTGAATGACATGGAAATGTACACCTTCTCGCCGTCGACGAACCAGTGGCTGCCTCAACCTCAGAATGCCTGCTGGAGGTCGGGACTCGTCATCAAGACACGTGTGCCTTCGTCCATCGATAGACCGTTCAAGGTAACACTCACCGGACATCGTCTCGTGTGCTCCAAGCCACACATCAGGGTGATGACAAGGCGCACGAAGCGCCCAAACTGCGGTCTGGTGTCAGGAAACTACCACATCTGTCGGCTGAGCGGAGTCACTGCCCCGGAAGCTGGTGGTCTGACCACGTGCGTAGCAGAGTGCCAGTACACGCTGGACAAAACCAAGTACGTCATCACCGAAATCCCGAACAAGAACGAAGGCTGGAAGTTGTGCGAGTTCACCATCGGGTGACCGGAGAGACAGAGAGATGACGTACATGTGTAGTACCACGTACGTGTCATTTAGAAACAATAACTTCGATCAGTCTATGTGAATATGCGATAGTACATGAAAAACCGCATGCCAACTAGCTGAGAAAACAAATGTAGTCAATTTAGGCGAACATTCTTGAAAGAGTAGTATGTTATTATTTACTGTAAATTGATATCATGTATGTACTCTATGTATTCTAACATCCATGCGGCCCAAATAGTTAACGTTAAATTATACGAAAGGACGTGACGCATTAAGCATGTATACCTGCCACACACAATTCTCTTAATTATAATGGATCTGTGTCAACGCCTTCAAAACATGTCGCATGTCTTATGAACAGTTTCCAGTTGAAATATAATATTAGCATTATAAACTCGTTAAATAAAACACAATTCGGCTGTCAGTATATTACAATAGGCAAAGTTTGTAATACATGAAAAGACTGTCCGGTACCAGCTAACGAATACATTCGCTGTCATTATTGTTTATCTGAGATGTTTATGTCACTAAAAGAAATTTATTATACAGAAGGAAAGCACAAGTGAAAGGAGGTAACGGGAAAGGGAAGGGATGGGAAAGGGACAATAGGAGGATAGTGGTAGGGAAGGGGGAGCATTTACGCTACATGTTACAGCTACATTTTCTGTGACGAGGATATGTTAATTCAATCAAAGATAACGTGCATCAAATCACACTATTTGGCTAGCAGGTGCTCTATCTCTCAGAAACGTTGAATAGTTAAGTTTGGAATCAATGAGAAGCACGCACGTGCACACAAAAGAAACACGTTTGTTAATACGGTATCAATATGTTATGTGGGGGCTGACACACAACAGTCCACAAATGTTGCACCAGCAGTCAACGTATATATATATATATATATATATATATATATATATATATATATATATGCATATAAAGAAAAACAAAAAAATATATATAAATATATATATATATATATATATATATATATATATATATATATATATATATTTTTTTTTTTTTTTTTTTTTCTTTATATGCATCTTTATTTGGTTTCAATATAAAAGCAATATAAATTGTATGTATTATGTGTTGAGTCACACCGCTTTCGCAAGTTGCACAATTACATAGTCTCCAAATGTTTATGTCTGCGTTGAAACGTCCAACTCCCGATCGCAAGCAATTGCGATTCGTGCTATGGTTACACGGGAGGTCGGAACCAGCACAGAGCACAGATGGTTCTGAGATAAACGTATGTAGGGAGGTTGGTTTAGACAACCTGTCCTCCGGTGCTGTGGTTTGGTTGTGGCCAAGACGTGTCGTGAGTTCATGTGCCTGACTGTTAAAAAGTGTCGTGACTTCGGACGTTGTGTGAAATATGGTCAGTGTTTTGTTCTTCTTCCAAGTACTGGACTGGGTGTTTCTTAAGCTTGAACTTTTACACACGGGAAGTGTGTATGCTCTCATAAATTAAACCGTCGTTGTATGTTTTGACAATGTCATGTTGTCAGTACTTGAGACGTCAAGGTATGTGCTTGTATCAGATGTATTTTATCGTTTTGTTATGGAGGTGCACGGTGTTTCACGGGCTGACTTAGTTTTCTTTGGCAAGACTGATGGCTGTGCCCTTTCATGGTTACATTCCTTCTGTCAGTCCTTCTCCCGCTGCTTCAGAAAGGATAGATCCAATTTTGCTGCTGTTAGTCTCTGTTAGTAATTATCCTTTTAAAGAACAGCCAGTCGTTTGAAAACAACTTTGGTAAGAGAGAGGTCCTATGACGGTGTTTGCCCTGGGGCACTCCCGACGTGACGTCATCCTGAGTGGAATGAATCTTTCTAGTAGGACCTCCGCCGTTCTCTCGGCCAGGGACGTTTTAGTGCAGTCGAATTTTAGTTTTTTGCACACCTACCCAAGGTCATAACTGCTTGTTGACCCGGTGCCTTGGTGAACCGGTGACCCTGTGACCATGTAACCAGGGATTCGCAAGTCTGGGAGGTAGTATATATAACGCGTGAAGAATAAGAATTGTATTTATCAGAGTTTGTGTAATTTGCCGAATTAAACGAAGCACATAAAAAGCGATTGTCGTTGTCGATTTTGTTCTAACGTGCCTCTTTCACAATGTAGGATAATAAAGTCCATGACTAAAGGTTTCGTTTCTAAGTGATTTTATTAATACTCAACAGGAAGCCGCTTCATTTGTTATTATTTGTGTTCGGTTAGCAAAATAACCAGTAAACCGACAAAGCTATCTTTTACGGATACCAGTGATAGAAGGTTTATGGAGCAGAACGTATCAGATGCTTTCTCAAGTTCAAGAAAACGGCACCTGTGACTCTTACCATCTTGGACATAGAAGTAGTCAGAGACAACTAGCAGAGCAGGTAGTTTCAAGTAACTAGGTCGAAAACTTAAATGAGTTGAATTCAGAACATATATATATATATATATATATATATATATATATATATATATATATATATATATATGTATTTATTTATTACATATATATATATATATATATATATATATATATATATATATATATACATATATACATATATATAATATATATATATATATATATATATATATATATATATACATATATACATATATAACAATATTATATATATATATATATATATATATATATATATATATATATATATATATATATACTGTCACTCGCAGTGTAGCGTCGTTGAGAAGATAGTTTGGTCACTTAACTGGCTTAAGAACAATATCCGTATCCGTGAAAATGACCCAACCCACAGAGCCGTTGTGACCCAGGCTAACCGTGGCATAATTCCTGCTTTCAAAATAATTGCAACGTTGTATTTCCATATTTCTTTGTGTGGATATAAGTATAATTTTGAATAGTTTCTTTATTTTCTTGTAAAAGTATCCTTATTTAATTAACCAATCAGTGTATACGTCCTACTCTAGGATACGGCCGCCCTGTCAGTAACATCGGCAGAGCAACACTCAAGCAGGCGCATTTGAAGTGATGAAAAGTGCTGACACCACACGGAGTCTGGTTAATTAGGACTGTCACTAGAGCGATAACCCCGTCAGATGGCGCCACGTCTTGTGTTGTTGGTGTACTGGCCAACACTCCTGGTGGAGTCAAACGGTCAGGGTTGGGTGCGCATGCCGTTGGGATGTTAGTCGTGTATTAGAGCTTGTTTAAAATGTTGTTGTTCAGAAATATTAACTATTGCATCTGGCAGAGAATTCCAGTCTCTTATTGTTCTATGGAAATATGAATATTTATAGCAGTTCTTACTGGCATGGATAGTGTTGAGTGCTTTATTGTTTAAATATCTTGATAGGCGTTGTACGGGCTGGAGGAGGTTATTGACAGGCAAGGTGTCCATAGATGGCTTTGTGGAGTATGGTGAGGCGTCTGTTTGTTCGTCTGGTTTATTATTGACGTTTTTTTAACTGATACGGCCGTACTCCGTTTTGGTACGGAGTTTAACTAAATTCATGGATAAATAATGTTTAGCCATATTATGTCCTTGTACACAAATAGATTGAGCGGTTCACTGCACTTCACTACACTGCACTACACTAAACTACAGTATGCTACACCACACTACACTACACTACACTACACTACCCTACACTACACTACACTACACTACACTACACTACACTACACTACACTACACTACACTACACTACACTACACTACACTACACTACACTACACTACACTACACTACACTACACTACACTACACTACACTACACTACACTACACTACACTTCACTACACTACACTACACTACACTACACTACACTACACTACACTAGACAACACTACACTACACTACACTACACTACACTACACTACACTACACTACACTACACTACACTACACTACACTACGCTACGCTACGCTACGCTACGCTACACTACACTACACTACACTACACAACACTACACTACACTACACTACACTACACTACACTACACTACACTACACTACACAACGCTACACTACACAACGCTACGCTACACTACACTACACAACACTACACTACACTACACTACACTACACTACAGTACAGTAGAGTACACTACACTACACCACACCACACCACACCACACCACACCACACCACACCACACCACACCACACCACACCACAACACACCACACCACACCACACCACACCACACTACACTACACAATTAGTTTTAGCCAAATTATGTCCTTGTATGCTTCACAAAAAGATAGAGCACTTCACTGCACTGCACTACACTACATTCCACTACTGTAGATTGCACTACACTACACAACATAACACAACACAACGCAACGCAACACAACACAACACAACACAACACAACACAACACAACACAACACAACACAACACAACACTACACTACACTACACTACACTACACTACACTACACTACACTACACTACACTACACTACAATACAATACACTACACTATACTACAGTACACCACACCACACCACACCACACCACACCACACCACACCACACCACACCACACCACACCACACCACACTACACTTTTAGCCAAATTATGTCCTTGTATGCTTCACAAAAAGATAGAGCACTTCACTGCACTGCACTGCATTGCACTGCACTGCACTGCACTGCACTGCACTGCACTGCACTGCACTGCACTGCACTGCACTGCACTACACTACACTACACTGCACTGCACTGCACTACACTACACTACACTACACTACACTACACTACACTACACTACAGTACACTACACCACACCACACCACACCACACCACACCACACCACACCACACCACACCACACTACACTTTTTAGCCAAATTATGTCCTTGTATGCTTCACAAAAAGATAGAGCACTTCACTGCACTGCACTACACTACATTCCACTACTGTAGATTGCACTACACTACACAACACAACACAACACAACACAACACAACACAACACAACACAACACAACACAACACAACACAACACAACACAACACAACACAACACAACACAACACAACACAACACAACACAACACAACACAACACAACACAACACAACACAACACAACACAACACAACACTACACTACACTACACTACACTACACTACACTACACTACACTACACTACACTACACTACACTACACTACACTACACTACACTACACTACACTACACTACAGTACACCACACCACACCACACCACACCACACCACACCACACCACACCACACCACACCACACCACACCACACCACACTACACTTTTAGCCAAATTATGTCCTTTTATGCTTCACAAAAAGATAGAGCACTTCACTGCACTGCACTGCACTGCACTGCATTGCACTGCACTGCACTGCACTGCACTGCACTGCACTGCACTGCACTGCACTGCACTGCACTGCACTGCACTGCACTGCACTGCACTGCACTGCACTGCACTGCACTGCACTGCACTACACTACACTACACTACACTACACTGCACTACACTACACTACACTACACTACACTACAATACACTACACTACACTACAGTACACTACACCACACCACACCACACCACACCACACCACACCACACCACACCACACCACACCACACCACACCACACCACACCACACCACACCACACCACACCACACCACACCACACCACACCACACCACACCACACCACACCACACCACACCACACCACACTACACTACACTACACTACACAATTAGTTTTAGCCAAATTATGTCCTTGTATGCTTCACAAAAAGATAGAGCACTTCACTGCACTGCACAGCACTGCACTACACTACACTACACTACACTACACTACACTACACTACACTACACTACACTACACTACACTACACTACACTACACTACACTACACTACACTACACTACACTACACTACACTACACTACACTACACTACACTACACTACACTACACTACACTACACTACACTACACTACACTACACTACACTACACTACACTACACTACACTACACTACACTACACTACACTACACTACACTACACTACACTACACTACACTACACTACACTACACTACACTACACTACACTACACTACACTACACTACACTACACTACACTACACTACACTACACTACACTACACTACACTACACTACACTACACTACACTACACTACACTACACTACACTACACTACACTACACTACACTACACTACACTACACTACACTACACTACACTACACTACACTACACTACACTACACTACACTACACTACACTACACTACACTACACTACACTACACTACACTACACTACACTACACTACACTACACTACACTACACTACACTACACTACACTACACTACACTACACTACACTACACTACACTTCCTCTACACTACACTACACTACACTACACTACACTACACTACACTACACTACACTACACTACACTACACTACACTACACTACACTACACTACACTACACTACACTACACTACACTACACTACACTACACTACACTACACTACACTACACTACACTACACTACACTACACTACACTACACTACACTACACTACACTACACTACACTACACTACACTACACTACACTACACTACACTACACTACACTACACTACACTACACTACACTACACTACACTACACTACACTACACTACACTACACTACACTACACTACACTACACTACACTACACTACACTACACTACACTACACTACACTACACTACACTACACTACACTACACTACACTACACTACACTACACTACACTACACTACACTACACTACACTACACTACACTACACTACACTACACTACACTACACTACACTACACTACACTACACTACACTACACTACACTACACTACACTACACTACACTACACTACACTACACTACACTACACTACACTACACTACACTACACTACACTACACTACACTACACTACACTACACTACACTACACTACTGTAGATTGCACTACACTACACTACACTACACTACACTACACTACACTACACTACACTACACTACACTACACTACACTACACTACACTACACTACACTACACTACACTACACTACACTACACTACACTATACTACACCACACCACACAACACAACACAACACAACACAATACAACACTACACTACACTACACTACACTACACTTCACTACACTACACTACATTACATTACACTACACAACACTACACTACACTTCACCGCACTACACTACACTACACTACACTACACTATACTACACTACACTACACTACACTACACTACACTACACTACAACTACACTACACTACACTACACTACACTACACTACACTACACTACACTACACTACACTACACTACACTACACTACACTACACTACACTACACTACACTACACTACACTACACTACACTACACTACACTACACTACACTACACTACACTACACTACACTACACTACACTACACTACACTACACTACACCACATATTATTATGATATTGAAATGTGGGCAGCTTTTCACTGTGTTGGTTACATTGATATCACGGGAATATAGGAATTTGGGTTCTGCCAAACAATGTCTATGGGGGGCATATCGCAACGCCAGTACGTCTAAATGGGGGCACGCTATTAGCTACAACGCAGGAATCGCGATGGCGCGTAGGTGCATAAGCACAGGCGTCTATTCGTATTGGTGTATATGTATACCGGTATTTACCCAGGAGTAAGACGAATATTATTAAACCTTCTAGTTAATTTTTGATCAAGTTTCAAATTATGTACACATGAGGTTGCTTCACAGTTAGCGATCTTTGCTCTAAATACGTAATAGTTATTTTAAAATCGAACCATGTAGCGGTCGGCTGACATGCGGAACCTGTAATCATTTCAATGTAATTGCCTGCGGGTCTGCACATTTGCAAAATAGATCTACAGACCGCAATTAATGTTCAGGTAAGGATCCAAACCGGACACGATTTACACGATAATTGTAGGTGTACAACGAGCATGACACGTAACACATTCTAGTCGAAAACGTAGTGTTTTATATATAATATTATATATATATATATATATATATATATATATATATATATATATATATAATATTATATAATACACTAACCTTTCGACTAGAGTGTGTTATGTGTCATGCTCGTTATACACCTACAATTATCGTATAAATCGTGTCCGGTTTGGATCCTTCAGTGAGAATGAATGCGTGTGTTTATATGTGGATGTATATATATATACATATATATATAGATATATATATACTTATATATATATATATATATATATATATATATATATATATATATATATATATATATATATATATATGTATATATTATAAATATATATAAACATATATATATATATATATATATATATATATTCTTATATGTATATGTATATGTATATATTATATATATATAAACATATATATATATATATATATATATATATATATATATATATATATATATATATGTTTGTGTGTTTGTGTGTTTGTGTGTTTGTTTGTGTTTTTGTTTGTGGTACCAGCTCATATTCGCTGTTATCTAAATTCGTTTTATGTCGTGTTTAGGCTATCGCTATTTGGGATTTATTGATAATGTCAGGATATGTGAGCCACTGGGGTGAAGTGATCACAATCAGATATATTTTATCATCAAAGTAAAAGGAGAACAGAATCGTAAAATATGGTACAGGAAAAAATGTCACAAAGGAAGATATAAGGACATGAGGAAACATTTAGCAAAGATAAACTGGAATAACACACTGGAGAATAAGACAGCAACAGAATGTTGGAATATCTTAAAGAGTGAAATTGACTGCACTGTCGAACAATTTGTCCCTTTGAAAAAAAGGGGAAACGGTCAAAAAAGAAACACTTATCAAAAGAAGCCATTAGAAAAATCAAATACAAGCAAATTATGTGGAAGACATATAGACATAATGGAAGTGAAGAAGAATATGCCATTTATAAAGAAGCACTTAACCAAGCTACAGCTGAAATTAGAAATTCAAAGAGAAGCTATGAACAAAAATTAGCTTTTAATATATAACATGACAGCAAGAGTTTTTATGCGTATGTTCGAAGTAAACAGATAGTTCAGGATAAGGTCGGACCTCTAGAAGGTAGTGATGGAAACATAATAACAGATGGATTCTTAATGGCAGAAAACCTAAATGAATACTTTAGTTCGGTGTTCACCAGGGAAGATACTAGTGCATTACCAATACCAGAGACTAAATTCGAAGGGAGAGAGTCAGACTATTTAGGACAACTAATTGAAACACCAAAAATGGTAGCTAAGAAAATAAGGGATATGAAGGATAATAAGTCACCCGGAGTGGATGGGATTCCTCCCAAATTACTACTGGAAATTGTAGAACAAATCAGCATACCACTTGCAACAGTGTTCAATTTGTCAATACAGGAAGGAGTAGTTCCATTAGAATGGAAAGAAGCAAACATCATACCATTATTTAAAAAAGGATCAAGAAACAAGTCAGAGAACAATAGACCAGTTAGTTTAACATCGGTGATTTGCAAACTATTAGAAAGACTAATTAAAGATCACTTGGTTGATTTTCTTGTTAAAAATAACTTGATTAACCCATCTCAACATACAGGCATGGAGGCCATATCGCAAGAAGGATATTGATATACTAGAAAGAGTACAAAGAAGAGCAACTAAAATCATACAAAAACTCAGGAATATTAGTTATGAAATGCGTCTAAAAGAATGTGGATTAACAACACTAGAAACCAGGAGATTGAGAGGAGATCAGATAGAAGTTTTTAAAATATTGAATGGGTATGAAAATATTGACAGAAATATTTTTTTCTCGGTTAAGGAAGAGAGAAGGACTAGAGGACATGGAATTACATTAGCAAAGAAGCAGTGTAGACTAGATATTAGAAAATTTTCATTTTCACAAAGAACAGTAAATGAATGGAACAGATTATCGGCTGATTGTGTAGGTGCTAGTAGTGTTAATATGTTTAAAAATAAAATTGACATGTACCTAAGAAGGGCTGGGTACATTTAGATAGATAGGTTGGACTATCGATAAGCCAAAGGGCTTCCTTGTCCACCTGCCATCTAGAGTTGATTCTCTAGGTGGCAATCTTGTTAAATCTTGTTAAATATATTTGAATTATAATATATATATATATATATATATATATATATATATATATATATACATATATATATATATATATATATATATATATATATGTATACTATATATATATATATTTATATATATATATATATATATATATATATATATATATATATATATATATATATATATATATATATATATATATAACGCATTATGTTTAAAAAAAAGTGTGTGTTATGCGTCACGCACACACACACACACACACCCACACACACACACACACACACACACACACACACACACACACACACACACATACACACACACCCTCGCGCGCGCAGAAACACACACACGCTCCCGCGCACGCACACACACACACACATGCTCGCGCCTGCGCACAAACACACACACACTCGCGCGCACGCACAAACACACACACGCTCGCGCGCACGCACAAACACACACACGCAGCAGGCGGATTCCATCTCAAATAATTCAGCCACGCCGCACGTAATTCGCGAGTTCGGAATGTTGATTCACCCGCTGGTCGCTTCGATTGGAAGCGCCTTGCATTGGGGAAACGTTTAATGTA
>OZ024864.1:7447058-7457058 GCA_964017155.1 Oasisia sp. SBJ-2009 | reverse complement strand
CAGGGGGGATACAAAGACCCACTTCATGAAACCTTTACAAACAAATCTACAAGGACAAAATAACAAATTGTCAATATAAATGAACTTAGATATATATGCTTAAATGCCAGAAGCATAATGAAAAAGAGAAGTGGCCTAGACTTCATGGTAGCGGATATAAAACCCGATATAATAGGCATCACAGAATCATGGGCACATGAACACACGGTTGATGCCGAACTAATGCTCTCAGGTTATGTAATGTTTCGAAAAGACAGACAAGAGAGAATGGGATTTGGGGTCATTATATATATTAAGGATTTTATACAAGCATATGAATTACAGATAGAAAAGGAAGCAGAATGCGAAGAAGCTACTTGGTGCAATATAGCCACAACAAACTCAACATTAACGATAGGGCAAATTTATCGTAATCCTAACATACGATAAGAGGATGATGGAACATTGCATAATGCCATAAAGGAGATTAGTAAAAGGGAATGTGTTATAATGGGTAATTTTAATCATGGCCATACTCAGTGGAAATCACTAGAGAGTGTTGGAAGAGATGACCCGCAGTTTTTACTTGTAATACATGACTGCTTCCTTACACAACATGTTTTAGAACCAACTAGAGGTGGAAATGTGTTGGATTTAGTATTCTTCCCTGAAAACGAATTAGTTGATAAACTTAAAATATGTGACCCTTTCGGACATAGTGGCCATAATCACATCCATTTTAGTATAAAACTACAAACAGAGATTATTGGGAAAAAGCGATGGAGGAGAAATTTCAATAAAGGCAAATATAAACAAGTGAAAACCTACTTAGCAAGCATACATTTGACTGACGTAATGAAGGACAAGACAGCAACAGAATGTTGGATAATTTTGAAATATGATATCGAGGGCATTATTAAAACATTTGTTCCTATAAAAAATGGAAACGATCTAGGAAGAAACACCTGTCAAAAGAAGCTATACGAAAGATTGCCTACAAACAAATAATGTGGAAAATATACAGAAACATTGGAAATATGGAAGACTATGACAATTACAAAAAGGTCCATAATTTAGCTACAGCTGAAATGAGAAAATCAAAACGGTCTTTTGAGCAGAAATTTACGAATGACATAAACAAAATGATAGTAAGAGTTTATATGCTTACGTAAGGAGAAAACAGAAGGTTCGAGATAAAGTAGAACCACTGAAAAACAGCGCAGGTCGTGGAATATCTGATGGGTTTCAAATGGCTGAAAATCTGAATGAATATTTCAGCTTTGTATTCACTTAAGAAGAAATAAGTTCACTGTCGTTACCTGCTAGGATATTTGAGGGTGATGAATCACATAATTTAGGGCAGTTTGTCACTCCTGAAATAGTATCCAAAAAACATAAGATGATGAAAGAAAATAAATCACCTGGAGTTGATGGAATAACACCTAAATTACTTAAGGAAATTGTAAACGAAATCAGTATACCACTTGCTAATTTGTTTAATATATCACTTAAAGAGGGAATTGTTCCAGCAGAATGGAAGGAAGCAACAGTTACATCGTTATTTAAAAAGGGATCGAAGAGTACCACATAAATTGATAGACCAGTGAGCTTAACATCAGTATTATGCAAATTATTAGAGACCACATGGTAGACTTTCTTGTAAAACAAAAACAAATTAATAACAACATTTCACCATGGGTTCCAAAAAGCTAGGTCTTGTCTAACCAATCTCTTATGTTTTTTAGAAGATATTAGATTTAACAAGATTTAACAAGATTGCCACCTAGAGAATCAACTCTAGATGGCAGGTGGACAAGGAAGCCGTTTGGCTTATCGATAGTCCAACCTATCTATCTAAGTATACCCCACCCGTCTTAGGTATATGTCAATTTAATTTTTAAATATATTAACACTACTAGCACCTACACAATCAGCTGATAATCTGTTCCATTCGTTTACTGTTCTTTGAGAAAATGAAAATGTTCTAATATCTAGTCTACACTGCTTCTTTGCTAATGTAACTCCATGTCCTCTAGTCCTTCTCTCTTCCTTGACCGTGACAAAAATATTTCTATCAATATTTTCATACCCATTCAATATTTAAAAAACCTCAATCTGAACTCCTCTCAATCTTCTGGTTTTTAGTGTTGTTAGACCACATTCTTTTAGACGCATTTCATAACTAATATTCCTGAGTTTTGGTATCATTTTTGTTGCTCTCCTTTGTACTCTTTCTAGCATATCAATATCCTTCTTGCGATATGGCCTCCATGCTTGTATACAATATTCTAAATGAGGCCTAATTATTGTTTTATAAAGCGGTATTATTAGTTCTTTTTATTTGTACACTATATTTCGCCTAATTAATCCAAGAATTTGGTTTGCCTTCGCTGCTGCAATTCCCCACTGCTCTGACACCTTCATGTCAGCACTAATGGTTAACCCTAAGTCCTTTTCCTTTACAGTAATATTTAGTACAGTACCACCCATTGTATATTGTGCATTTTCATTCCCATGTCCTGTGTGGAGGCACTTACACTTTACAAAGTTAAACAGCATTTGCATTTCTCAGACCATTCTATCAACTTATTAAGATCATCTTGTAAATGCTGTCTATCTGCATCACTTTTAATTTTCCTAAACACTTTTGTGTCGTCCGCAAACTCCAATACCTTGCTTGTTATGTCATCATCCAAATCATTGATATATATTAAGAATAAAATAGGTCCCAATCCTTATTACTAAGTGGGTAGACGATGGTTCACCGGTGGATGTAGTATACTTAGATTTTCATAAAGCATTCGATAAAGTGCCACATTAAAGACTGTTAATTAAATTAAAAGCCTATGGTATAGGGTAAAGTGTGATAAATTACAGGCATGGTTGACAGATAGAAGACAGAGAGTAATAGTAGAGGGAGGATATAAAACTGGAAACCAGTTTTTAGTGGAGGTCCACAGGGGTCGGTGTTGGGACAAATACTGCTTTTTATATTTATAAATGATTTGGATGATGACTTATCAAGTAAAGTACTTAAATTTGCAGACGACACAAGAGTGTTCAGAACTGTAAAAAATGATACAGAAAAAGTAACTTTACAAGATGATCTAGCCAAGTTAATCAAATGGTCTGAAAAATGGCAGATGTTATTTTATTTTTGTAAATGTATATGCATGCACATTGGACATGGTAATGTGAGCAAAGAATACTTTATGGGTAATACTATATTAGGAACAAGTGTAAAAGAAACGGACTTGGGAGTTACAGTTTGTGCCGACATGACAGTTTCGGAGCAATGTGGACTTGCTGCTGCAAAAGGAAATCAAATATTAGAACTAATAAGAAGAAACATCATATATATGGATAAGACTTTAATCATACCATTGTATAAGGCAATTGTTAGGCCACACTTGGAATATTGGATTCAGGCATGGAGTCCATATCATAAGAAATACATCGATAAACTTGAAAGAGTTCAAAGGAGGGCAACTAAGCTCATCCCAGAACTTAAACAGTTATGCTATGAAAGATGCATGTTAGAATGTACATTGACAACATTATAAACTTGAAAATTAAGAGGAGACCTAATAGAAGTTTTAAAGATATTGAATGGATATGAAGATATTGATAGCAATTGTTTTCAAATTAAAAGAAGATAGTATGACAAGAAGGCATAAGGCAGCGTTAGCCAAGCCATACTGTAGGTTAGATAAAAGAAAATTCTCCTTTTCCCAGAGAACTGATTGGAATCAATTAAGTCATGATTGTGTAAATGCCAGCAATGTAAATATGCTTAAAAATAAAATTGACAATTATCTGGCAAGGGCGGGCTATACCTAGGTTGAACTCTTAAATGTCTTAGAAATTATTTTAATACTGATAACATTATTTATTCATATATTTATTTTTATTAATTTATTATTATAACAAATTGTGTTATTGTAGGACATTTTATGTATTTATTTATTTTACTTGTATATTTTTAGAAACAACGTATACTTTTAATTTTACTCATGTATTTTTAGAGACAACGTATTTTAATTAGTAGCATTTTAGTGCATTTTATAATATTGTATATTTATAATTTTAAGTGAACACTCGATAATCCATTGGCTTCCTTGTTCACATGCCCTCTGGAGCTTGGTTCTGGACGGCAACTTGTTAAACCTTGTTAAACCTTGTTAGATGCAAGTTGCTGCCTATTTCCAACTGCACAACATCGCCAAGATACGCCGCTGCCTAACCATTGATGCGTGCAAAACAATCGTCCACGGTCTAGTGATATCGAAGCTAGACTACGAAGATGCAGTGTTATATGGCATGAATGGACGATTGTTGCAGAAACTGCAAAAAGTGCAACATTCGGCGGCGCGTGTAATCACGCAGCAGCGGCGCCAAATCACGCTAGTGTTGGTAGCGCTACACAGCCTGCCATGGCTCATAATATACAAGATACTGGTTTTTACCTTATGAGCGACGCACAACCTAGCGCCCGAATATGTCGCTAACATGATTACGAAATATACGCCGGGTCGCCAGCTTCGCTCCGCCGGAAGCCGTCTCCTGGGAGTACGACGTCACAATTTAGAACGCTATGGTCGGCGTGGTTTTTCACTGACGACTCCGCGCCTGTGGAACGATCTACCGGATAGTCTGCGCCTAATAGACTAACTTGAACTTTTTAAGTCCAACTTAAAAACACATCTTTTTAAGGCCGTGTTTGTCAACTACTTGTAGGTTTTTTTATAATGAATTTATTTTAACGGCAATTGTAATTTTAATTTATTTATCGGCAATTGTTTTTACTTACTTTATTATCAATTGTTCATATATTTAAATATTTATTTATTATTTTGTTTTATATATTTATTGCGGATAAGTTTAGCGTATAAACTAGGCATTTTAAAAGCTCTATTTAATTATCTATATATCATCATTTAACATTTCGTCTTTACGTGCTTGTTTAAATTGATTATTAATATTTTTAATATGTATGTGTTACAATGTATTGTATGCGCTTCTGAGCGGAAATGTTTCCGTATATACGGTTCTTTACAAATAAAAACATGCATAGTAACTGACTAGTCTGTTCACCATGATAATCTAATTGACATTTCTCTGGTTATCCATATAAGGTGACGACCTACATATATGAATACAGGGACTGGAGTTGTCATTAGAGGTTTTAGTCAAAATGTTTATGTTTGGCAGCTTTCAGAATGGTTCAATCAAATAAACATGTATTGTGCTTAGTAGCAATACCCTAATTTAGTTTTACTCCATATCATAGAAATAGATCCTCAATGGTTTCTGACATATGGGAGGGAGCTAATGATTCACAACGATTTTAAAGTGCATAATGACAACATTAAATGCAATATGCTATGATACTGCTACACATATTTCTTCTATTTTTCCTAAATAGCACCACATGTTTGAAATGGGATGTGGGTCTTTAATGGTACATTCTAAATAGATGGATAATTCATTCATCTTATTTACAATGTCATATGTATATTTATCTGAACACGTCTACTTCAGGTTGTTCAGGTAGGCTGCCTACTGCCAGCGTACTGGTTGATTCACGGCAAGTTGGGCTGAAGGGTTCGTCGAGTACTGCTAGCATGCGCCAGCCATCTCATCAGGACAAGGTTCCCTGTCCTCGCTTGGAGAGCAACATGAGGGATATAACTTTGCTCTCCAAGATTTGACTAATGCACAAAACGGTTGAGCCGTGCAGTGTGCAGATATTCCATACTCGGTGTTGGCACATTTGCCCCGATCACAGCAATCGCTGTTGGTACAGTAAGTAATGGCAGTGTAACTTGTCCCATCACCATATGGATTATGTGATTCATCAGCATGGGTAGACGGTTATGTCGGACAACTTGTGAAAATTATTGTTTTCGAATATGACATCTGTGTTAATAGTGATGCTTGGAACAAGAAGTGGCCGGTAGTTCCACGAAAGAGCAGATGACATCAATCGTGCCTCCATTCCTACAATGAATAATACAGTGTTTCCATTAACTGATTAGCATTTAGACAGCTTTGAAACTCTTTTCTTCATGACTATAAACATATCCTCATGTATGGTAATATCATTTGGCAATCATGTACGAAGTCATTGTTTTAGTAACCATCCATTGGCCAAATTAATATCCATAATAATAATAACAAAACACTGACCAGGAAATTCTATTCTTACTATCCCAGTTATCATTTGTTTTTCTAATCTTAGCGTTTCACTTTGTGTCTAATGTATATACAGTGACTGTATTTTATACAAAAGCAGAGAAGTTATTTATTACACAAGTAGCTCTATTCATAAGTGTACAAAGTAACTGATTACAGCTGTGTTTGGTACCCCATGACACAGTTACTAGGAGTCCATTCAAATGTCACACCTCTATTATCTTAGAAATATGAAGTAATACTTCAATTCCTACGAAGTGAAGAGAATTGCATAAGCAAAGGTTCAATTTATGCAACTTATCGCAAAAGTCCCATTGCAGTTACGACTGATGTCATACCTTCACAGAAGTGCTATCTCTTGAGACAGGTAATTCTGATGCATCTCCACCTGTCCAGTAAGACAACATTTAGTGAGCTGGGGAATGGTTCCCAGAAAATGCCTTGCAATGATGACAGGGCTTTGAATGCTGCTGAACCTTGCTCCAGATATATCGTCGTATTTTCTTCGTCAACAACTGCAGCGTGGACACACGAGTCAAACTGGACATTCCCAGTCCATGTGTGGATGCCACAATGTGACGCAGAAGTGACATTCATCGTTCTCCGTAACCAGCAACAAAGGAATAATTAATTTGTTCTGGTTATTCACATGACTTTACGAGAAACTGAGAAGCACAGCCATATTGTGAGAATGCAGCAGACAATAGCAGTCAAGTGTATGGATGTTCACTCTATTATTATCTAGAAAAGAAAGTATCCTTTTTTTCCATGATCACTTACGGGTGATCGAAAAAGCTAATAAAACATCAACATAAATACACAACTTGTAGATAAATGAGCATCTTAAATAAAGATCTAGCTTAAAACATGCATGCAGCAATTATCCATGGATTTCAAACATTCATTGAATACCAGCAGCCAGTAAACATTCATAAATACTGCTACTCGGGGGTGAAACTAATTATGACATTCAAATGCAGCAACTGTAACAGAGTCCGTGGCTCAAGGATCGGACTGTAGCGTCAGAGCAGGCGCTGCAGCGACCCGGAGTGACACAGTATGGGCGCACAACCCATCGTCTCTCGAGACAGACGGGGGCCAACAGCAACAACAACATATACGTATAGCTTGTCGTGATGACGGAATTATATTCGCGTTATGTCATCTTCGTCCTTCAAGGTTAATAAAACATAGATTAAAAGGCCATCTCCGACCACTATATTTGTATCGAGATTCAATCGATATAAGCGGTGTTTTCTCACACAGTTGAACGAGTTTCAGAATGTTCCCTTTCTCTTGATTGATTTACGTTAGGATTACCAATCATAGAGTTACTATTTCTTGTTCCTTATTTAACTCTTATAGGCAACGGGCTGACAAACATTTCAGCGACGAAAGACAGAAAAGGTGAAGAACCGCATACAGAAAAGGTAAACAAAAACGCTGTTCTTATTAAATTCACGTCTGGCTATTAAATCGTTCGTTTTTCTTAGAACCTATTATTTTAGGAATACTAAACATACAGTTCCGGTTTTTTTCTCTCTCGAAAGTTAACTCTTATAAGGAAAAGGCAGACACACATTTCATCGACCAACGTTTGGTCGCACACAGAAAAGGTGAAGAACCGCTGCTCTAGTAATGTTCAGGTCTGGCTGTTACAATATCCGCCTTTGTAAGAAATGATTAATTTCGGTATATCAATTTTCTGCAACCAACAACGCCGCGTCTCTTTGAAATCCCATTATGCAAATGACTAGTTAATAGTATACAACGATGCTAAATTAATGTTACCAAAACGATAAAAAAAGGTTCTGATTTTGTATGATATAGCCACACACTCACATGTCGGATCTTTTCTGTAGTTTGAGATATAATAACATTCACCTCAGAATTATTATTCCAATCAGGTATCATACAAGCAATCCTCACACTAAGTTGCAAAAAGAAATAGGTGCATGAATAATTAAGCCTATAACCACTGAATTGCGCCATGACACATTAGGGGCGCTCAATTTATTCGAATCGTGAGTCTGCTCGTCGCAACGATTTCGTTGCTTGAGAAGTTTGATTTATCAGAAGCCTGATTCAACCTGTATGATACTTTGCCAAGATTGGTAGCAATCTATTATTTATTAACGCTATCTAAAGGTCCGAATATCATAATTGGCGAACAATGTCTGGGTTTTACAAATAATTATCGGTATTTTCTCACACCGTTGAACGAGATTCTGAATATTTTCTTTCTCTTGATTTTTTTCCCTTAGGAATACCAATCATACAGTTGCTGTTTCTAGTTCCAAGTTTGACTCTTATCAGCAATGGGCTGACAAATATTTCAACAACGAAAGACAGAAAAGGTGAAGAACCGCTGCTCTTATTAAATTCACGTCTGGCTATCAAATCGTTCGCCTTTCTTAGAACCTATTACCTAGGGAATGCTAATCATGCAGTTGTAGGTTTTTATCTCGAAATTTAACTCTTATGAGAAAAAGGCTGACATATTTCATCGACTAACTTTTGGTCGCAGACAGAAAAGGTGAAGAACCGCTGCTCTTGTAATTTTCAGGTCTGGCTATAACAATATACGCCTTTGTAAGAAATTATTTCGGTGTATCAATGTACTGCAACCAATAACGTCGCGTCTCTTCAAAATCCTATTATGCAAATGACTGGTTAATAGTATACAACGATGCTAAATTAATGTTAACAAAATAACAGAAAAGGTTCTGATTTTGTATTATAAAGCCACACACTCACATGTCGGATCTTTTCTGTAGTTTGAGATATAATAACAGTTCACCTCAGAATTATTATTCCAATCACGTATCATACAAGCAATCCTCACATTAAGTTGCAGAAAGAAAATAGCTGCATGAATCATTTAGCCTATAACCACTGATGTGAGCCATGACACATTAGGGTGCGCTCAATTTACACGAATCGTGAGTCTGCTCGTCGCAACGATTTCGTAGCTCGAGAAGTTCGACTTATCAGAAGCCAGATTCAACCTCTATGATTCTTTGCCAAGATTGGTAGCAATCTATTATTTATTAACGTTATTTAATGGTCCGAAAATCATAATTTGCGAACAATGTTTGGGTATCATAAATTATTAGAGTAATCTAAACAAACACGAATCCTTCGGCGCCGTCTCAACAAAGTTGTGTGCCTCATGGAATATCATATTTTATACGCTGTAAATTGCTAGGATTATTTGCAACTTTTAGGAGCTAGCTATAGCAACGATCCACGATTCGCGTGTATATGCGTAAGTGAATTTGAGTTTGCGTATGTGTGTGTGTGTGTGTGTGTGTGTGTGTGTGTGTGTGTGTGTGTGTGTGTATGTGTGTGTGTGTATGTGTGTTTGTGTGTATGTGAGTATGTGTGTATGTGAGTATATGTGTGTGTGTGTGTGTGTGTGTATGTGTGTCTGTGTGTATGTGTGTATGTGTGTATGTGTGTATGTGTGTATGTGTGATGTGTGTATGTGTGTATGTGTGTATGTGTGTATGTGTGTATGTGTGTATGTGTGTATGTGTGTATGTGTGTATGTGTGTATGTGTGTATGTGTGTATGTGTGTATGTGTGTATGTGTGTATGTGTGTATGTGTGTATGTGTGTATGTGTGTATGTGTGTGTGTGTGTGTGTGTGTATGTGTGTGTGTGTATGTGTGTTTGTGTGTATGTGAGTATGTGTGTATGTGAGTATATGTGTGTGTGTGTGTGTGTGTATGTGTGTCTGTGTGTATGTGTGTATGTGTGTATGTGTGTATGTGTGTATGTGTGATGTGTGTATGTGGGTATGTGTGTATGTGTGTATGTGTGT
>OZ024864.1:7432058-7442058 GCA_964017155.1 Oasisia sp. SBJ-2009 | reverse complement strand
GTTCTTATTATGTTTAGCTACTACACAAATTACTACACCGCGATTTATTTTGTTTCCTATACCTTCAAATAATACACATAATATATATATATATATATATATATATATATATATATATATATATATAGTATATCTATATATATATATACATATATACATATATATATATATAGTGTATATATATATATATATATATACATATATAATATACATATATATATAGTATATCTATATATATATATATACATATATAATATACATATATATATATAGTATATCTATATATATATATAGTGAATATATATATATACAATATTATATATATCTATATATATATATATATCTATTATAGATATGTCTATATATATATATATATATATATATATATATATATATATATATATATATGCATATGTATATTATATATATATATATATATATATGTATATATATATATATATATATATATATATATATATATATATATATATATATATATATATGACAAACACACAATTCTCCTCTATGAAAATAAACAGGTATATTGCAAGGTAATGGAGAGACGGCTATAATACATGTAACACGCTCACCACCGAAAATACTGCGATCGTGTTTGAAACCTTGTCTAAAATACGCCAGAGTTTTTTTCAATGTAGTCAATTGTCTAAGTGACACCGACAAACGGAATTCAAAACTGTTTTGTCTGACAAATACTTGGATTAAAACGCGACGTTCTAGAAAATAGACATACTGTCAACATTACAGGAGTGTTTGACCTTTACTTGAAAATATTCTAGAAGAGCAATTCGCTTCCTTTTCTAGGGTAGGGCCAACTTATATTTCTAGGGTAGGGCCAACTTATATCAAATCAGTCTCCGTGGGTGAATAATTATAATGCATAATAATATATATAATTAAACGCAACAGATTGTGAGTGTAGTGAAACTTTCGTACTTACCGGTGTCACTTTGCAGTCTTATAGATTTCAAGGCAAAGCACTTTTGTCATTCCCCAGTGATTGTAGCAGCTACGTTTCAAGAGGTTTTGGTTAACAAAATGTTTTTCTTGAGACCAACTTGTGTAAATCCTGTCATTGGGGTAGTATCCACAACGTGGGAAATTGGAATTCAACGTGTGTGTACATATCAGGACTAATGATTGTCAACATTAATTAGTACTCGTTGTCATTTGATTGCAATTAGTAGAAAATGTACATATTCTCTATAAATTTACCATTACAATTAAGTGACCATTTTAGTTGTGTGCTCGATAGTGTACAAACTGATATCGATTGATATGATAGCCAGTCATCAGATTGATTACCGTATTTTCTTTTATGTTGTGTCAAATATTTATTTGAGGTACTGTATGATTAAGTGCAATATAAACCGACATTAAATTAATATAAAACAAATAATACGTTAATGTATACGTAAATGCGTACGCAAAGGACGATGGCAATCTCTCAACTATGAAGACCTCAACACTGGCTTTTGATAACTTCACTCCACAACTATACGAATTTGGTCACCGCGGCTAAAAAGCTGTTAAGGCGACGAGTAACTGCTATTGGCTGACAACGTAGAGTGACAGGTGGTCGTATTCATAAGAGCCACGACGAGGAGGCACAACCCACACGACACTCGCAGGTGAAAAGAAACTGTTCGCCAAACGACGACTGACATCGAGACACAGCCAAGTGACGATGGTTGGGTCGACTGCTAGGCCGGGACTGCGGCGTGGTGACGTGTCTGAGGAACCACGGCGATGGCTGTTGATCGCGGTGCTGGTAGCAGCCCTCGTGCCGACTACTTCGGCTTACTGTATCGGTTACAAAGAGGGTAACCCCGTATGTGTCGTCTTTGGAAACTCACAGGTACCGTCCATCAATCGTTCCTTCATAACTGATTCCATCACAATTCGTAGTGGCAGATATTCACCCGGACCAGAACGGCTGACAATACAAACAGAAGCTTTTAAGAACACAAAGGCCAAGACAATAGAAATCATTTATATAGGTAATATTACTTGCCAGCCGCGGGCGTTCTCAGGTGTTGGGGGTGAGCTCAAAAAACTGCGATTTGGAAGCAACGGTATGTTAACGATCCTCGATGACGATTTCGATGGACTTGGTCAGCTAAGAATTCTAGATTTCTCCGAAACCCTGCTGAATATACCGAATCCGGGAGTATTCAGTCATTTGTCGCACCTAGAGAAATTGTACATATCAGGCAACCAGTTCGGGACGATTCACGATGAAACTTTCAATGGTCTCAATCAGCTAAAGTACCTAAACCTGAATCACAACAGCCTTAAGACACTGTCGCGATCCGTGTTCGCTCCCTTGTCACATCTGGAGACACTGATTTTCACTGATAACCAAATAGAAACGATCACCGATGATACTTTCGAGTATCTCAGTCAGCTAAAGTATCTAAATCTGCATAACAACCGACTGAAGAGAGTAAGCCGCGCAATGTTCAGTCCTTTGTCGTTACACTTGGAGACGCTGAATCTGGGTGAAAACGAGATACAGACAATCACCGATGATATGTTTGTGGATCTCAGTCAGCTAAAGTTTCTAACTCTGACCAACGCCCACCTGAAGAGCGTGAGTCGAATCATGTTCAAGAACTGTCCACATTTACAGTTACTGCTTCTTGATAACACCAAGATAGAGGCGATCGACGACGAAGCATTCGATCAACTCAGACAGCTGAATTATTTAAAGCTGAGAAATAATCGTCTGAAAATAGTGAACCACAACATGTTCAAACACTTGTCACGTCTGGAGAGGCTGGATCTCAGAAACAACCATCTCGAGACGATTCCCGGTGACACTTTCGATAGCCTCACTCAGCTAAAAGACCTAGATCTTGGCAACAACAGCCTGAAGACAGTGAGTCACACAGTGTTTAGTCACTTGTCGCGTCTGGAGATCCTGACTCTTGAATACAACAAACTCGAGGCAATTCCCGATGACGCATTCCTTGGACTCGGTCGGTTGACACGCTTGAGACTGGACAACTGCAGCCTGGCAACACTGAGTGCGACACTCTTCAGCAGTATGTCACATCTCATGTATGTGTTCCTCTACGACAATCCACTGGTGTGTGACTGTCAACTGGCCTGGGTACAGAAATATAAGTTAGTACTAGGCACATGCGCTAATCCGCCCACTGCTTCAGGTCAACGCGTCGAATCATACGACGTCTCCCAGTGTGATCCCGACGACACAACACTCACAGGTATATTCGCATCGTTTCATAAATATTATGTCTTATTCTGATTTTTAGCTAGTAATTTTTATAAAACACACTTGTCTATTTTTGAACAGAAACCGTAACCTTTCGAATAAATGATGATGACATTAATAGAAAACTACTAACTTATATATAATACCTTATATATTTTTGATAACAAATGAGGCTTTAAATCTAAATATTCGTTACAGTATTCCGCTGTCTCTCTTTCCCTCCGTTATTCTGTTACCTGTTTATGTATATGTATATGTGTATCTCTCCGTTTGTATGTATGTCCGTTTGCATCTCTATATATCTGACTGACTGTATATCTGTCTGTCTGTCTGTCTGTCTGTCTGTCTGTCCGTCTGTCCGTCCGTCCGTCCGTCCGTCCCTCCGTCCGTCCGTCCGTCCCTCCGTCCCTCCGTCCCTCCGTCCCTCCGTCCCTCCGTCCCTCCGTCCCTCCGTCCCTCCGTCCCTCCGTCCCTCCGTCCCTCCGTCCCTCCGTCCCTCCGTCCCTCCGTCCCTCCGTCCCTCCGTCCCTCCGTCCCTCCGTCCCTCCGTCCCTCCGTCCCTCCGTCCCTCCGTCCCTCCGTCCCTCCGTCCCTCCGTCCCTCCGTCCCTCCGTCCCTCCGTCCCTCCGTCCCTCCGTCCCTCCGTCCCTCCGTCCCTCCGTCCCTCCGTCCCTCCGTCCCTCCGTCCGTCCGTCCGTCCGTCCGTCCGTCCCTCCGTCCCTCCGTCCCTCCGTCCCTCCGTCCCTCCGTCCCTCCGTCCCTCCGTCCCTCCGTCCCTCCGTCCCTCCGTCCCTCCGTCCCTCCGTCCCTCCGTCCCTCCGTCCCTCCGTCCCTCCGTCCCTCCGTCCCTCCGTCCCTCCGTCCCTCCGTCCCTCCGTCCCTCCGTCCCTCCGTCCCTCCGTCCCTCCGTCCCTCCGTCCCTCCGTCCCTCCGTCCCTCCGTCCCTCCGTCCCTCCGTCCCTCCGTCCCTCCGTCCCTCCGTCCCTCCGTCCCTCCGTCCCTCCGTCCCTCCGTCCCTCCGTCCCTCCGTCCCTCCGTCCCTCCGTCCCTCCGTCCCTCCGTCCCTCCGTCCCTCCGTCCCTCCGTCCCTCCGTCTCTGTCTCTGTCTCTGTCTCTGTCTCTGTCTCTGTCTCTGTCTCTGTCTCTGTCTCTGTCTCTGTCTCTGTCTCTGTCTCTGTCTCTGTCTCTGTCTCTGTCTCTGTCTCTCTCTCTCTCTCTCTCTCTCTATCTCTCTCTCTCTCTCTATCTATCTATCTGTCTGTATGTCTGTTTGTCTCTCTGTCTGGTTGTATATATGTATGTCAGTCTGTATGTCTCCCTGCATCTCTCTGTCTGCTTTTCTGAACCTGTCTCCGTCTTTCTCTCTCCCTCTCTCCCTATCTTTTTCTTTCTCTCTCTCTCTTTCTCCCTCCCCCCTCTCCTCAATCTCTCAACCTCACTATCCGACTTTCATTCTCTCATTACATAACTATCTTAACTACTGCAGTACCGATTATTTCAAAGGTGACATTAGAACCTATGTTTATCTATGTTATAGGTAATAGGACGGAGTGTCTGTTAACTGCTGACGGTCACGACTACCGCGGTCTTGCCCACACCACCATGTCAGGTCGGATCTGTCAAGACTGGAATTCACAAACGGTAGCGTACATTTCAATCTTACCGAGTAATTCATAATATGTTTCTGGGTAAACATGCGGCTAGAAGTAACAAATAGGTTTGCTGGGTTTATTTGGTATATCGATGGCTTTGTTAAATAATATCCACTATTTCTGTTAAATATTTTGCTTTCTTGTATTTCGGTGATCAGCTCATTTCTTGCTTGCACATTTCGTACTGATTTTCAACAATATTAATATACCCGCAGATATTTAATATTATATTTAAGTTACTAGGGCACTAGGGCCTGTAAGTGGGTCACGATACATGGCGAGATTACGCGCGACTGGAGCTGATTGGGGACTGGATACAAGAATAATATTCTAACGATGAATGACAGTTGTAGCTTCCGACTGATGAATACTAGGAAAATTAGGTCTTACATGTCTTGTGTTATACCTTTCTTATCTTAAATTCCCGATTTTATATTGAGTTTACCACACTTCAATAACGTCATGTAGCGATTTGCCTAGTGCACATAATAGACACGATTTAAGGCCGTATGTGTCTTTTACGGGATTTGCATTTCACATTGTTGTACGTTGTGGTTTCTATAAGCACTTATATCTGACAAGTTGCCTAAATGCACATAATCATAACACATGTATACGTTTGCCCCAAACAGGTTGCACTGCTCGAAAAATTGCACTGTTCATTATTAGTCAAGATCGCCAAACACAAGTACTTGCCGCTAATGCTATGGCAACCTCCAAAATAATTGATCAAAATTCATGATTTCCGTGAACTTTGTCACCGCAAAGAGTTCCACTGTTTCTGCTTGTAATAATCCTTCGGACAATATAACTGAAACACGCTATTTGGGAATAGTTCGATTATTACAACAAAAACAAAAACAAATCCTATATGTCAACAACGAGAATATGAATATCCTGCCCCCAACTGCCCCCAACCTCGTTTTCGCGGCGAGACATACACGCCCTACATGTGATTGTGGCATCGGCGATAACCTCTTAAAATCAGATACACTGTTAAACGATTAGCTACTTTATTACATTAAAATAAGGTACGTGAACATCCATACTTTCACGAAGCAGTCTGCTGTAACCTTTGAACAAATATTCGTCCATTTCCTTACAGCCTCATAGACACGAATGCGCCGCAGGGGGTAGAGCAAACTACTGCAGCAACAAGAACGTCGGGAGTACCCCGAGTGAGTGTGCTAAGTCAAAGCCATGGTGTTACACGACCGACCCAGAGGTGCGCTGGGAAATCTGCGACATCCCTCGGTGTGAAACTAAATCACGCCGCTGAATGGAGAACTATAAGGTAGTGTGTATACTGATATTCACTATGATATACCTGGTAGATAAAAAAAAGTTATTTCCACGTAGAGCTTTTTAAAATATTGATTCCCTAATTATCCGTACGCCGAATGAATGTGATCCATACTGATAACTCTGTTTTTGCAGTAAGTGAATTTAACCATTTTGTTTTGCTCAGCTTCACGGCGTTAATAATTTTCGTGGTGAATGTACATCGCTGTTCCAAACTGCTGTACCATACGGTGTTGAATTTTTCTGGGATGAAATTAAGAAGACATTCGTCAGACGTTTCAGGCTATGACAGAGTGTAAAAAGGGATTCTAACTACCACATTCCAGGCTCGGCTACAATCCCACATTGTACGCCTGCCATGGAAAACATCTATAATTATCCCTGTTCCCAAGAAACCTTAAAGACAGCCAGTTAAGTGATATTGGTTCAGTTGCAGTTTTCTGCCGATTAGATAAATGCACGGAGAAGATTGTTTGCTTCCCATGTGTTTGCATATCTTGATAATCTCCAGTTTGTTTGTAAAGCCCGTATATAGGTGTTTAGATTCCTTCTCTCTTGTTGTCAAATTTCATTTCACTCACTGCATCCTGAAGATGCCAAAGTCTACATAGGAGTGTTGTTCAAAGAGTAATCGGGTGCAAACAATACAATCGATTCTCCTGAAGCCTATGATATACTATAAGTAAGCTCAAATTGTGTTCTTTGGGTGAACAAATGTTTGAGAGACCGTCCACAGAGTGGGCGAGTCCAGGGTTGTGTGGAGGACGAGCTTATAATAAATAAATGCCCCAGGGGTATGTCAGTAAACTAACACTGCCTTCTTTGTACGTACAGTTATGTTGGAGAGCACAGCTCATCTCAGCATACAGGTTTATCGTTTTAAGTGTAGCTCATGGCGCAGAGTCAAAGGCTTGTTTCGTGTCTAGTTTACTCAACCCAATCTCGAACATTACATTAAATGTGTATATCAGAAATGTGTGTTGTTCTCTGAGAGTAGTAAAGTCCAGCTAACATTATATAAGTATGCATATGTTTTAACAGATGGCTTGCGATATGTTTCCAGAGCGATCGTCGTCAGTGACTAAAGATCGGGAAGGCGCGAACGTTGGCAACTATGATTCTAATAAATTATCGGTAATTCAGCCAATCCTATGTTTGAACTGGGGAAAATATAATAATTACATACAAAAAGGAAATACGTAAAGGGTTTACTTATATTTAAAAAATACATTGTAAACGTTTCGATATTTAATTATGTTCATAATGTTTAGTTTATTGGTGTCTAGGTAAAATCTTCACATCTACATTGAAACGGGAAGATATACTGGTGGTCATAAGTAGGATACCAGTGGGTGAATTATTAATAGAAGGACAAAATAAAATTATTATATTTGACAAGATGTTAGATATGGTTTGTTATGTGTTACATACGACACTGACACCAACTTCTAAAGCTATGTGTTTGGTTATCAGTAATAACAGAACATTAATTTGTTCTGATGCATGTGTGAAACGTACTTGTGGCAAGTGCATAGACCCGATTTATCCCAGCTAAATTGTATTGCATGCATTTTATTGTGCGATTAATTTCTAAAGTTACGTGTGTTGGTTTTCAATAATAGCGGAACATTTGTTTTTGCGGTGCATGAGTTAAATATATTTGTGGAAAGGTGGTAGATAAGATTTATCCCATATATGTTGTAAAGCATGCATTTTATTTTGAGATTGACGTCTCAAATTATGAATAGTTTGTTTTCAATAATGGCAGATAACGTGTTTTGTGTGGTGCTTGTATACAACCTATAATGTATGCGGCAACAAGGTGATAGATATAATGTTATCCCAGATATATTGTATTGTATGCACTTAATCCTGAGATTAACTTCTGAAACTATGTATGGTTGATTTTCAATAATAACAAATAATTTGGCTTTTGTGGTGCTTGTGTAAAACACATATTTGGCAATGTGTAAGATACAGCTTATTGCATATATGTTGTGTTATAGGCGTTTTATTATAACACAAATTGCTAACGTTATTTGTGGATGGTTTTCATAACAGCCTATGTTTTGTGGTGGTTGTGCAAAATGTATACATGGCAAGGTCTTAAATACAATTTATCCCAGATGTATTGTATTGGATGCATTTTATTCAGAGATTAACTTTTTAAAGTTATGTGTGGTTGGTGTATATATTATCGGATCATTCGGTTTTCGTGCTGCTCTTGCAACACCAATAGTTGACAAGATGTTACGTAAGGTTTATCCCAGATATACTGCGTTGTATGCATTTGATTGTGATATTAAGTTTTAATATATATGTGACTGGTGTTCAGTAATAAAAGATTAGTTGTTGTGGTGTTTAGTAAAACATTCATGGGCACGGTGTTTAGTAAGGTATAACGGTTACCAGTAATTTTCAGTGTGTAACATTGTGTTGCATTTAATTATTGAAAAGCTTCCAAATGTGGTCGCTATCATACTATATATCGTTACAAATAGAAAGTCACATGGTATATGCACAGTGCAATTTACATTCTGGTTCGCCTTTCAAAAGTATATGCTGTTTTCAGTGTATTGATTCTGAAATAAATTTCTAACACGCTGAGTAGTTGACTTACTGTGTTTTTGTAGTGTGTTAATAAAATCTAATTTCACATGTTGTTAGATACGGTTTAAGCATTATGATTACGCGTCCTAATCTTGCATTATGTAGGAATACCTAATGTTTGACCACTGCTTACTGCTATATCAGTCAGAACTCAATTGTTTTTAATTTCAAATATGGAGTTGTACCAAAACTAGCGATGTGGCTCAAATTCAATGCGGAGTTTAAACGTTCTTTGTTGTCAAAGACATATGTTGTGACATCGTGTTAAAGTAATAAATAAACAGTTTCATTGTTCTAGCAGATGCACTCTATTCTTTTTCAGTTATTCTGACATTGTCTGCTAACGTGTGTTGCTTTTTCTAAAACAGTGCAGTGACTCATGATTTTTCGGGTCGTCACTAAAATGATGCCAATACAATATTTAATTGTTCACCAAGTCTTTCTAGAAACTGGCCACTTTTAAAAATGTTATCCAGCTTACGTGTACTAAATATATTAAAAATAAATTAACTAAATTCAGGCAAACAGATGAGTCAGTTTGAAATGCCGTAATATATTATGTAAATTACAATAAATAAGACGTACCAGAGTGTCTTGCCAAATGGGTCAAAACGTTCGCATTTTTCGTGGCTTCGGAAGCCAAATAAAATGTTAAAATGTTGCGGGGTTATGTGATTATGCTTTCTGTTGATTAGCTAATACATTTTTCCTTTTATGAAATATCTTAATATTTTTGTAATGCTGACTTTTAAGATACGTATTATTTTTATATACTGAAAACAGCGTACACACGTGCATATAACAGAAAGCCTTACGACTATCGCGTAAACGTCGTCACTAACACGTTTGCTTCAATGTGTTTCTTCTGATTATACATTATCAAATGAAATGTGCATTGTTCGCTTCAAAGGTTTTATCAAACTATCTAAACGATGTTCACCAGAACGAAATAAACTTCAGTAAGATTAAATGATATTCCGTGTCGAATAATTCTGTTCTACTTAGAGTCCATAAACTCTGGCAAAAGTAAATTATTTCATAGACGGCCCGGACTCGATATTGCTCCAGTGATTCACAGGACCTAGCCGTCGTACAATGTTGTGCCAGTTCGATATCCTATTATGTTAATGCACTGCAATCATGGTATAATCATGCATTTTACCTCATTCCAAAATAAAGG
>OZ024864.1:7394558-7429558 GCA_964017155.1 Oasisia sp. SBJ-2009 | reverse complement strand
ACTGTTTTAATTTGAAAAGGTTGTTAGTTGTGTTGTTGTGCTTAAATTTAAAAAAAAAAACATTAATTTACCCAAAGTGATGTTTTGTTGTCTAAGCATGCGTTCTGGCGTTATTTACTAATGCTGTGTACGAGTGATTTTCAAAGATGTCAATTACTGTGGTTTCTGGGTACTTTTGGAAATAGAATACGTATGACACGGTGCAGGGTACGATTTAAACAATAAACATATAGCCACCTACACCTCTTCGTGAGTTCGAATCGGTGTTGTCCTTTTAACAAAACCATATATCCGCCACTTGTAACATATAACCACAAGGATTATCAAAGGTCGCTTTTTGTAGCACAGCACGAATCTCAACTGGTTAAACACGCGATAATGTAAAGCGTACATATATATATATATATATGTATACATATAACTATATATATATATGTATATGTATATATATATATATATATATATATATACATATATATATATATATATGTACATATATATATGTATACATATAACTTTATATATATATGTATATGTATATGTATATATATATATATATATATATATATATATATGTATATATATATATATATATATATATATATATATATATACAACATACTGTGTTATATATATATATATATATATATATATATATATATATATATATATATAAAGCACATTATGTTGTCAAAACGTGTGTGTTATGCGTCACGCACACACACACATATACACACGCGCTCGCCGCGCACGCACAAACACACATACGCAGCAGCCGCATTAAAGGATTCTATCTCAAATAATGTTGCCACGTCGCACGTACTGCGCGACGAATATTAGTTAATAAAGGTATTCAGTCGCTGATTGTCATTGATATGTTTAAATGAACTGAAGTAGTAGTGAAAGAATGGAATGTTGATTCACCCGCTGGTCGGTTCGACTGGAAGCGCCTTGCATTGGGGAAACGTTTCATATAAAAGTGTATATCATGTTGAACACTTTCTAAGAAGATAGCTACTAAAATACGTCACTGGAATTAATCCACCGAGGACTTGCCTTGTTATATTCAATAAAATCACAAATTATGTAAATTGGTGTTTCATCTTCGAACAATTTGAGTAATGACGGGACAACATAACGGTGCGGCGTGAACGTGTAATGGATTTTACCTAGTTTGTGATATAATTAACTATAATAACAGAGCACCTTAGAATTAGTATTCCAATCACGTATCATACAAGCAATTCTAATATTTAGTTGAAAATCCAAAATAGGTGTATAGAATATACCTCCAAAGTCAATAGACGTGCGTCATGATCTAAGGGTCGAAAACCATTATTGAGAAAAGTTATTGAAAGTATCCGAAAATCATAATTTGCGAAAATGTTCAGGGCCTTGTAAAATATTGGGGTGTTCTAAGTGTATTCGATTCCTATGACACCATCTCGACAAAGTTGTGTGCCTCGCGAAATAGCATACTTTATCCGCTGTAAGCTGCTAGGATTATTAGCGACGTTAAGGAGCTAGCTATTTCAACGAAATACGGTGTGCTTGGGGGTATGTACGCATGCACGTGTACGTGCGTATGTGAATTCGTGTATGCTAGGATGTGTATGTGGTTGTGTGGTTGTGTATGTGTATGTGTATGTGTGGGTGTGGGTGTGGGTGCGGGTGCGGGTGCGGGTGCGGGTGCGGGTGCGGGTGCGGGTGCGGGTGCGGGTGCGGGTGCGGGTGCGGGTGCGGGTGCGGGTGCGGGTGCGGGTGCGGGTGCGGGTGCGGGTGCGGGTGCGGGTGCGGGTGCGGGTGCGGGTGCGGGTGCGGGTGCGGGTGCGGGTGCGGGTGCGGGTGCGGGTGCGGGTGCGGGTGCGGGTGCGGGTGCGGGTGCGGGTGCGGGTGCGGGTGCGGGTGCGGGTGCGGGTGCGGGTGCGGGTGCGGGTGCGGGTGCGGGTGCGGGTGCGGGTGCGGGTGCGGGTGCGGGTGCGGGTGCGGGTGCGGGTGCGGGTGCGGGTGCGGGTGCGGGTGCGGGTGCGGGTGCGGGTGCGGGTGCGGGTGCGGGTGCGGGTGCGGGTGCGGGTGCGGGTGCGGGTGCGGGTGCGGGTGCGGGTGCGGGTGCGGGTGCGGGTGCGGGTGCGGGTGCGGGTGCGGGTGCGGGTGCGGGTGCGGGTGCGGGTGCGGGTGCGGGTGCGGGTGCGGGTGCGGGTGCGGGTGCGGGTGCGGGTGCGGATGCGGGTGGTGGTGCGGGTGCGGGTGCGAGGGCGGGTGCGGGTGCGGGTGCGGGTGCGGGTGTGTGGGTGTGTGCAAGGGCGTCAATCGGTGGGGGACGGGGGGAACGTCCCCCCCCCCCACTTTTCAGGGTGGGGGACAGCATAGGAATTGTCCCCCCACACACTTTTCGGTTCAGAAAAAGTGCGAGGCATATGGCCGCTACATAGGACTAGTGGCTAGACAATAAACTCGCGATATGAAGTACCGACCACCCATTAGAAAATCGACTAGATGCATTGCTTGGCTGGCCACAGCGCGCAACTTGATCTTACTTTAGTAAAATTAATCATCATGCCGGGGTGCGGTGTAGCGCTTCATTTTTCCGGCGTTATAAACGTTCCGATTGACGTTTCTGCGCATGCACGATGAATGTGAAATCATCAATGTGCAGCGAAACGACAAAGCATTTATGGTATATTTACTACGTGCTGCTTGCTATGATGTATATAATCTCTTAGCAAAGTTATTTATCGCAAATTAACACGAGGCAAACAAGTTTTGAGGCATGTTTTGCTGGCAGTGCGCCATAATCCGTGATAGTGATTTAAACAAACCTAATATTTTAATGTATTGAATGACATTTTAGACAACTCGTCACAATGGTCATCACAGGATAGTTATCGAGCAGCCCGTGGCATTTAAACCAAAAATGCTTTGTTTTTTCGCTGCACAATGATGTTTTAAATTTGTCGCGCATACGCAGAAAGGCCAATCGGAAAGTTTATAACTACCGGAAAAATGTAAGCCGCTGCCGGGCTCTATCAGTTTGCAACCTTGTAGTCTGGGAGCCAAATGCCATTTTTTCCCTTAACCTTGCATTGTTGTATTAAGTTTTTTTTACTGTTGATTTTGGTAGCCAAGGGTCTCTAGTTTCAGAAACTGCTTGATGACATGTTGTCATCCTTGAGCAATTTGAGAAATTCAAGATGGCGTCCAAGATGGCCACCATTACCTATAAATGACCATATCTCCCTACCTATTCACCATAGGAAGGTGATTTTTGTCTCTATACCTAGGTTTTAGGGGTCAAGCTATTCATTAGAACTGAGTATTATGTTATTATCGTATTACATAATGGTAATTTATAAGATGGCTGCCAAGATGGCCGCCGTAACACTAAAAGTGGCACATCTCCTTAACTATTTACTCCAAATTAGTCGTGAAGGTGTCTATCACTGGGTATTTTGGAGATACATCTATCTGTATCAGATCAAAGTTCATATACTGATGATGTCGTCTAGAAATCCAAGATGGCGTCCAATATGGCCGCCATTGCCAATAAGTGACCATAGCTCCCTACGTATTCACCCTAGAAAGGTGATTTTTGTCTCTATACCTAGGTTTTAGGGGTCAAGCTATACATTAGAACTAAGTATTATGTTAATATCGTATTACATAATGGTAATTTCCAAGATGGCTGCCAAGATGGCCGCCGTAACACAAAAAACTGGCATATCTCCTTAATAATTAACTTCAAATTAGTCGTGAAGGTGTCTATCACTGGCTATTTTGGAGACACATCTATCTGTATCAGATCAGAGTTCATATACTGATGATGTCATCTAGAAATCCAAGATGGCTGCCAGTTTACAAGCACTGGTATATCTTCTATACTATTCAATCTTGGGGAAAATATGAAAAGGTAAACGACCACAGGTGTTATATTATAACAAAAAGGCTTCCCCAGAACGTCAGATAATTACGAATGGTAGCTGAAGAGGCATTTCGCGGAATCATTCTGGATAAACCACTACATTGCAGTGGTGACCTCGTGCAAATTCTCGAAACCGAAGCTAGCAACAGTCAAACTACCAAACTTTGGGTCGATGTCTTAATAAAACCTGTCCTGCTCATCATGATGTTCGTACGAGCTGAGCGCGAAGGTGACTGGCCACTTCATCTGGCATCCTACAAGCAAATGCTACCATACTTCTTTGCTGCGGGGCATGTGACCTATGCGAGATATGTGTTGTGCTACCTTCGTGAGATGGAACGGCTACCACAAGAGGTGTTGTCATGTCATGCACCATTCTGCTGGCTTAAGGAATGGCATCTGAAGCGATATGATGAGTGAGACGACCTACATGCTGTATGGGCATGCTCCTGGGGGGATAGTTGGCATCACGCTTAAGCCAGAAACGCTGAAGGTATGGGCCCTTAGTCTGCATGCATGCAGCTGGTTGGAATCTGATCTGGATGACATGACGGATGAGGACACTGAACGCAAGGTGGTGACAACACACAAAGAAGAGGCAAAAGCCAGGATCGCTGAAGACAAGAGAGACCGAGATGGAATCAGAAAAAAATCCACACTTGCATTAATCCTTTAGATTCTGCGGCACACCCCAGTGGTATAGTCAATGTTGTTAGCGGCCAGATTGGTTCAACTGAAGTCAATGTCCACAATGCTGTCACAATCGGAACTGAACAAATGAAAGTTTTCGAAAGTCGGTTACCGCAGGGACTTTATGAAACCATCACGAAGAGGGTTGTTACTATGGATCATGCAAGGAAGCATGTGAAGGTCGGAGCTGTGAAAGTATTTGATACCAATATGATTTACTCAAGGGTTATTGGCCTATAGGCTGGTGAGTAAGACATTGACATTAAGGATGTGCTTGGTCATGAACTTGCGCCAGTTCCAACGTCCATGTTTGATCATACTGGAGATATGAGGATTGCGAAATCGAAATCTACCAAAATTCTCCAAGTTGAGGTGTCTGATAGAGTTGCTGGTGGTGCAAATGTTAGTGTGTTCGGTGGCTCAGCAATACTCTGGGTAGTTCCTTGGCCTGCTGATGGGTCTGTCAACGACTATATAGCGAACTTCAAATATGCCATAGAAAAAAGGTTACGGGTCGATGACGTGTATCTGATATTTGCAGATACTATGATTACCGCACAAAGCGTGTTACCAGATGATCTAGGGCAACTGGTGTCAGTAGGGTTCATTATTTGCAAGTCAACAGTAAACTTCCAGCGCAGAAGATTCTACTAGCCTCTTCCAAAAAACGTAGCAACTGATGCAACTGATAGTTGATGATCTAGTTCAGGATATGAAGTTTCACGAGGACAACACACGACATCACAAGTTAGTGGTAACAGGAGCAGATCCGGTGCCAATCGAAATCAGTGAAGGTGGAATTGTCATCTAACGGGCAGATCTGGCAACTTCACATGAAGAAGCAGATAACATCATTGTCTGGTCTTGCGTTGTGCCGCGGAAAATGAAGAAAGCAAAATCATTGTTGTTGCCGATGACACTGACGTCTTTGTACTGTTGCTGCATTATCATCACATGGCAAATCTGAAAGAATGTTGTATTGATGGAGTCCCCCATCAAAGGAAGGACGGTGGTTGATATAGGCAAAACTGGGCAGAAGCATTCTGAGATAGTCGAAGGAATACTCCCGGTACATGCACTTTATGGCTGTGACACCGTTGCCTCCTATTTTGGAATGGAAAGGCCACTGTACTCAAAACACTTCGATCGGGACACTCACTTAACTTGTTGGGTGCACCAGGGCATTCAATGGAATATGTTATTCAACAGGCTACCTCCTTCATTTCCGCGTGCTATGGACAAACAAACTGTAGTACAATGTCAGAGACAAGGTTAAAGGTATTGCTGTCAATACCAGGCAAAGGGTCATTAACAACGAAGTTGTGTACCTTGCCACTAACAACTGAGGCATTCAAAGAAAATGTTAAAAGAGCTCACAATCAGTGACAGTCACTGGAAGCGCAGAATCCACCCGAGTTGGACTCAACGGAATATGGTTGGGTAAATGATGACCAAAACAAGTCCCTTCTCCATGATGAAGTCGAACTAGTCCCAGAGATGGTACTACGTCTAATAAAATGTGGATGCCACAGTACTACTCCATGCAGTTCAAGTGCTTGTAGTTGCAGCTATGCAAACATGAAAATGCACAATATTTTGCTCCTGCTATAATCAGGGTTGCTGTAACCCGACATCATAGTTGATTGCATGTCTTTGCGATGCACATGGGCAGCACAATGTACAACAGCGTAAATTACTTGGTGACGTGGTAGCCATCCTTAAATATGAATTGTATAATATGCTTTTGGTAGTCTGTGTGAGAATTCAGATTTAAAATTAAAGAACATTTGTTATAATGTAACACCTGTGGTCATTTACCTTTTCATATTTTTCCCAAGATTGAATAGTATAGAAGATATACCAGTGCTAGTAAACTGGCAGCCGTCTTGGATTTCTAGATGACATCATCAGTATATGAACTTTGATCTGATACATATAGATGTGTCTCCAAAATAGCCAGTGATAAAAACCTTCACGACTAATTTGGAGTAAATATTTAAGGAGATATGCCAGTTTTTGTGTTACGGCGGCAATCTTGGCAGCCATCTTGGAAATTACCATTACGTAATACGATATTAACATAATACTTAGTTCTAATGGATAGCTTGACCCCTAAAACCTAAGTATACAGACAAAAATCACCTTCCTATGATGAACAGGTAGGGAGTTATGGTCATTCATAGGCAATGGCGGCCATCTTGGACGCCATCTTGAATTCCTCAAATTGCTCAAGGGTGACAACATGTCATCAAGCAGTTTTTGAACATAGAGACCCTTGGCTACCAAAATCAACAGTAAAAAAAACTTAATACAACAATGCAGGGTTAACCCTCTCTGCTCCCGGACTATTGTGTTGATATTATTAATAGGTTTTAACCATCAAGCACATTTTAAATAATGACATTTATGTTGCACTTTCACCCCCGCCTGCTTGATGCTTATTTCCTACGGCAGAAGCGGCAGATTCTTGCACTTTGTGTAACTTATTCCCATTTGAATGATGACAAATTTCTTTGCCAAAATGGTAGATTGGAAAGTTTTACACAGGCACAGCATGGGCGTCGATCAGTGGTGGACGAGGGGAACGCTGACCACCCCCCTCCTTTCGGCCTGAGGGGGTCAGCATAGGAAATGACATCATACTTGTTCAGTTACTAAAACAAATTGATAAGCATATATAGCGAGACTGATCACTCCCCTCTCTTAAAAAACCTACATCGTTCTAGAAGTAAAATTAATAATAATATATAAACTTCCAACTACCTAGTGGAAAATCACTAGATAAATTGCTTGGATGACCGCAGCCCGCAACTTGATCTTAGTCCAGTACATATTCATAATGCCGGGCTCTGTCATTTTGCACCCATGTGTTGATATATTAATAGGCATTAGCCATCAAACATATTATAGATTATTATTTTTGTTGCCCTGGATATCAACTGTTTTATTGCAGCCTGGTCGCCCTGGTGGATATTTATATCGCCTAGGGTGGAACTAGCGGATTTCTGGACTTTGAGGAAAAACATCATTCAAATGGGAATAAGTTACACAAAGTGCAAGAATCCGCCGCTTCTGCCGTAGGAGATAAGCATCAAGCAAGCGATGGGTGAAAGTGCAACATTTGTTCTCATTTTAGTTATAAAACATTTCTTTGCCAAAATGTGGGATTGGGAAGTCCTACACAGGCACCCCTGTAAGCTTTGCATCTTGTCACTCTATAAATCAGGCAAACAGTAATAGGTCCAAAGTCTACCACCAAATGTTCAGCGATTGGGGTGGGCAATGGCCCTCTTCAAATATATGTTGCCAACATCATCATCATGCTGTCGGTCGCGAAGCGACAAAGACTGCTTCCGTCACTTGACTGTTGCTCTCCATTTATCTCTCTGCTGTGAGAGTGATGTCCATGAGTCGATCTTTATGTCTCTCAGCTTCAGGTTTCTCTTGATGGTATCTTTGAACCGGAGACGAGGGCGCCCTCTCTTTCTGTGTCCAGAAGACAGTTGGGAGTAGAGAACCTGCGTTGGCAGCCTGTCTGGTGACATCCTCATGAGGTGTCCAGTCCACCGGAGATTCTTTTTGATCAGAAGATCTTCCATAGATGGCAGCCCTGTCCGTTCGAGTATTTCCTTGTTTGTCACTTTGTCCATTCAGGTTTTCCTCATGATCGAACGCAGATGTCGCATCATGCAGGCATGCAGCTTTATCACCTGTCGTCTGTATGCTGTCCAGGCTTCTGCTCCGTATAGGAGGGTGGACAGCACGATTGCACGGTATATCTTGCCTTTAACCCGCATGGACACATGGTGGTTGTTCCAGGGTCTCTGGCGTAGTCGACCGAAAGATACACTAGCCTTGGCCATCCTCCTCTGTATTTCATCGTCAATGCGTCCGTCACTTGATATAGTGCTTCCGAGGTATGTGAATTCCAGAACAGAGTTCAGCTTGTTTCCATCAACCATGATATCCTCCTCTCGGGTTCTTGTATAGTTGGGTTGGTACAGCACCTCGGTCGTCTTGATGTTAATCTTCAGGCCGAACTTCTTTGACGCATTGGAGAAAGCATCCACTATTTTCTGCATCTCTTCAGCAGAGTGTGCAACCAGTGCACTGTCATCTGCGAATAGCAGCTCTCTCATCAATATCCGAGTAGTCTTGGTCTTCGCTCTGAAGTGTGCGACGTTGAATAGGTCAGCGCTCTGTCTGGACTGTATGTAGACACCATCACCCATGTCTCGGAAAGCATCGTCGAGCATTGCTGATAAGAAGATGGAAAAGAGCGTGGGGGCCAGTACACAACCTTGCTTGACACCATTTGTGACCTGGAACGATTCCGAGACTTCCCCTCAAACTCTAACATTCGCCATCATTCCGGTATGTAGTGCCTCGATCATTGTTGTGAACTTCTCTGGGCAGCCATACTTCTTCAGTAGCTGCCATAGTCCAGTCCTACCAACTGTATCGAACGCCTTACTGAAGTCGACAAATACCATGTACAGTGGTCGGTCCTGCTCAATGCACTTTTTTGTAGTTGTCGGAGACAAAATATCATATATATGATGCTCCGGTTACCTCTGAAGCCACATTGTGTCTCATGAACTACCTCTGGTGTTATGTGGGTAGATAGTCTGTTGAGGAGGATCCTGGCGAAGATCTTGTCTGCTGTGGAAAGAAGAGAGATTCCTCTGTAGTTCCCACAGTCTGTTCGATCACCTTTCTTGTAGATGGTTATGATGCTGGCATCCTTCCATGCTTGTGGTTCAGAACCCATCTCCGAGGCAATGATGATTAGTTAGCGCAGTCTGCTGAACAGATTGTCGCCTCCATGCTTCCATACTTCCATCTCCTCCAGGTGATTTGCCATCTTTCAGGCCGGCGATTGCTCTAGCCAGCTCATCCATAGTTGGAATCTCATCGAGGCTTGTCTTGGTAATGCGCTGCGGGATGTTGTCCAGAGCTTCGTGATATATGTCGCCAGGGACGTTGAGTAGCTTCTGGAAGTGTTCACTCCATCCTGCCACAACTCTCTTGCTGTCAGAGAAGGCTTCCATTCCATCTGTTGATTTCAGTTGAACAGGTCCCTTCTTCTTGGGTCCCCACACTTCTTTCAGTCCACTGTAGAAGCCCTTCATGTCGTTTCTGTCAGCAGCTCTGACTTCAGTGCACGGGTGTGTTTTTGAAGCAGTCTGCAGGCATCTTTGTATGCTGCAGTGGTGGATCTAGTGTTCCTGGTTTGCAACACCCTCTGGTGGGCCTGGTCTCTTCTGCTCATAAGAATATGTAGCTCCTGGTCGTTGGGGTCGAACCAGTCCTGTTGTTTTCTGTCTGGCTTGCCAAGATATGTATTGGCTGTGTTGTACACGACCTGCTGCAGAGCTGCCGATTCCTCGTCTGGTGTTGAGTTTTCCTTCTCCTCCCATTGGGCGAGAGCACTGTCCATATCCTGCTCAAAACTCTCCCTATGGCTGATGGTACTTAGTTTTGCAGTGTTGACCTTGGTCGGCTTATTTGTCCCTTGCCTGTTGTGCTTTTGTCGTATTCTGAAAGCCACTTTTGACCTCAGCATCTGGTGATCGGTCAAGCAGTTTGCTCCACGCATAGCTCGGGTGCTGTGGATGTCCATCTTATCCCGACACCTCGTGATGATGAAGTCATATGCCAGTGTTTTGAACGAGGTGGTCTTGCGTTCATCCTTCTGCTTGAACATGGTGTTCGTCACTGTCAGTTCAAACTCAGAGCACAGAGCCAGTACAAGCTCGCCATTGGAGTTGCATTTCCCAATCCCATGTTTGCCCATAACCAAGGGCCACTTGTCATTGTCTCTTCCTATCCTCGCATTGAAGTCTCCTATCAGCAGTAGCTTATCTGTACGAGGGATGCCACTGAGCACACTTGCCAGCCTCCTTGTTTTCATCTGGGTTTGTCATTGTCGGAGCATACACGCTGATCATTGTAGCAAAGGTGTCCTTGCTCAGAGGTAGTCTCATCGTCATGATTCTGTCGCTTACTGGCCGTGGCATTTCTGTCAGCTTTGTGATGATATCCTTTTTGATAGCAAAGCCCACTCCGGCCTCCCTTCTTTCTCCTTCGGGTTTGCCACTCCAGAAGAAAGAGAATTCCAAGTCGTTGAGACTACCAGACTCTGAGAACCTCGTTTCACATAGGGCGGCGATGTCGATGTTGTATTTAGCAAGTTCCATTGCTACTAGTGCCGTACGTTTTTCTGGCTCGTTCTTCTTAGCGCCTTCTCGGTCGAGGAGAGTCCTGACATTCCGTTGTCTAATTGTCAGTAGTTGTCTTCTTTGTCTTCTTCTTCCTAGCTGATTTTCCACTATCGACGGAAGATGACGTCGAGCAGCGCGGTCCTTGGTAACCCGGGCGACGGCCGATCCGGTATGGAGTTTCATGCAGTTGTACATTTCATGGAAGCTGCTTGCAAAAAGTGTTGAAGTGCCACTGGCTTTTGCAAGTTACTAGCGACACTCTCTCGGGGAACAAATAGCGGTCTCACACCGGCAAGAACATGTCAAGACAGGCGCAAACTATTTGTCCCTGCAGTGGCTGGTCGAGAGATGTTGGGAGTTCCATACACCAACCGCCCTTGATGCTGCCACAATGAAATGGTTTTCTGGTTAGGTTTTGCTCCCTTAGCCTTCGGTTCTGACAAGAACCAGTACCACAAGGCAGTGGTTTACAACTCTGCATGGCAGGGTCGTCAAACTCCCCGAGGTATTGCAATACCTGAGGTACTGCAATACCTGCATACCGTTGCCAACATTACTATTATAAATAGCATAACAAAAAGGCTTTTTTAGTTTAGAATTATCACCAGACCAACAATGAATTATGTTTTATATTTACAATATTTTATGTATATTTCAGGTCAAATATATATATATATATATATATATATATATATATATATATATATATATATATATATATATATATATATATATATATATATGTATATATGACATATTATAATATATATTATATGATATATAATATATAATATATGATATATAATATATATATATATATATATATATATATATATATATATATATATTATGCGTACATATTATGTATATATAAATTGGTCCCCCGTCACCTCCCCACTTTTAAAAACGGATCGACACCCCTGTGTGTGTCTGTGTGTGTGCGTGCGTGCGTGCGTGCGTGCGTGCGTGCGTGCGTGCGTGCGTGTTTGTGTGGGAATGTGTATATGTTTGTGTGTCAGTATTTATTTGTGGTTCTATATGATTAAGTGCGATATAGATTAAATGCGACATCGAGTTGTGCCAAAGCTATATGTACGAAACTATGGACTGAATATGCAAGCGCAGGTTGCTCAGATAGCAAAGTCTTGCTATCACCAGATACGCAACATTGGACAAATCCGGCCAAGCACCACTGACGACGCGTGCAAAACCCTGATGGACGCGCTCGTCAGAATCTGCTGGTAGAATGTGGACGGTGTCTCTGGGGTACCCGCTGCATGTGTTAGGAGGAGCACAGGGTGCAAATACAATTATGTCGTTGTTATCATATACACTGTATTTGAACTGTAGTACGTTTAATTATTTATACTTTATGTTTTATTTTAATAGAGGACGAAACAATATCACACAGAATATTGTAAACAAATGAAATGGTAAATAATTTTAATTAATGTTTATTTTTTTAATTTTATTTAATACAATAGTGCCATCGATCTATTTTATATAAACTTTTTTTATTATAATCAATACGTATTCTTCTAAATAATGTTACATAATTTATTAATGTAATTTTTTATAATTATTCTAATATTTTATACTTAATAATATTTTAATAATATGTATTTGTTTATAATTACAGTTTATTTATTTTTATATATTTATTGCTACTGCGGTTATGTTTATATTGTTGTGAACTATATATGTTATCTAATGCTTTATTGTATGTATGTATATGATGTATGTATGCCTGTAAGATGATGGCCCATTGAAAATCACGATATACCACTTGACATGGTTACCATCAAGAAATAAAGCTTTTAGTTATTTACTTACTCACTGCAAGCCTCGACTACGCGAAGTCGCCGCTACACGCCTTCCGCAGACAAGGCTGCAACGTTTGCAACGTGTGCAAAGCTGCGCAGCCCGGCTCGTCTGTCGTACTAGGAAATACGACCACATCACGCCAGTGCTGCAGCATCTGCACTGGCTACCGATTTGTTTACGCCCGACATACAAAGGGCTTGTGTTCCCTTACTCGGTGATGCATGGCCAAGCACCGTGTTAAACAACTATCTCGACGCCAAATCGTCGATTGAGGGCTGCGTCTTTGCCGCTATTGACATTACCTGCAGCGCAGACAGTCACTCACTGTAATCGCCGTTTTGCCGTGGAATGGACTGTCCTACAGTGTTAGAACGGCAAAGACACAGCCACAATTAAAAACACTTCTGAAGACACACCTTTTACGATTAGCGCTTCTGTGACGTAATCATGTTGATTTGAAATTGTATGCATTTACCCATAAATTGTATAATTTATGTCATATCATTATTACGCAATTAGTACTATTATTAGCATTTTAACATGATAATTGTTATGATAGACTAGCTACCTTATTTTTTGTTTAATTATATACTTTTTATTTTAGCATACTGATGTCTAATAAGTAATGTTATTTAATTTTACTGTTTCACGTATATGTTTCACGCGTGTGTGCGTGTGTGCGTGTGTGCGTGTGTGCGTGTGTGCGTGTGTGCGTGTGTGCGTGTGTGCGTGTGTGCGTGTGTGCGTGTGTGCGTGTGTGCGTGTGTGCGTGTGTGCGTGTGTGCGTGTGTGCGTGTGTGCGTGTGTGCGTGTGTGCGTGTGTGCGTGTGTGCGTGTGTGCGTGTGTGCGTGTGTGCGTGTGTGCGTGTGTGCGTGTGTGCGTGTGTGCGTGTGTGCGTGTGTGCGTGTGTGCGTGTGTGCGTGTGTGCGTGTGTGCGTGTGTGCGTGTGTGCGTGTGTGCGTGTGTGCGTGTGTGCGTGTGTGCGTGTGTGCGTGTGTGCGTGTGTGCGTGTGTGCGTGTGTGCGTGTGTGCGTGTGTGCGTGTGTGCGTGTGTGCGTGTGTGCGTGTGTGCGTGTGTGCGTGTGTGCGTGTGTGCGTGTGTGCGTGTGTGCGTGTGTGCGTGTGTGCGTGTGTGCGTGTGTGCGTGTGTGCGTGTGTGCGTGTGTGCGTGTGTGCGTGTGTGTGTGTGTGTGCGTGTGTGCGTGTGTGTGTGAATGTGTGTGGGTACGTGTGTGTGTGTGTGTGTGTGTGTGTGTGTGTGTGTGTGTGTGTGTGTTTGTGTGTGTGTGTGTGTGTGTGTGTGTGTGTTTGTGTGTGTGTGTGTGTGTGTGTGTGTGTGTGTGTGTGTGTGTGTGTGTGTGTGTGTGTGTGTGCGTGTGTGTGTGTGAATGTGTGTGGGTACGTGTGTGTGTGTGTGTGTGTGTGTGTGTTTGTGTGTGGGGGGATTATGTGGTAATGTGTGTGTTTGTTTGTCAGTATTTATTTGTGGTTCTATATGATTAAGTGCGATACAGATAATGCTAATTTAATATAACACAAATAATACGTAAAAGTTAGAATGTGTGTGTATTATATAATTATGAGGCAGATGGCAATCTCTCGATTGTCGAAACATCAGCACTGTCTTGTGATAACTTCACTCCACAACTAAACGAATGTGGTCACCGCGGCTAAAAAGCTGTTAAGGCGACGAGTTAACCGCTATTGGCTGACAACGATGAGTGACAGGCGGTCGTATTCATTAGAGTCACGACGAGGAAGCACAACCCACACGACACTCGCAGGTGAAAAGAAACCGTTCGCCAAACGACGAGTAACATCGAGACACAGCCAAGTGATTACGATTGAGTCGACTGCTAGGCCGGGAGTGCGGCGTGGTGACGTGTCTGAGGAGCCATGGCGATGGCTGTTGATCGCGGTACTAGTAGCAGCCCTCGTGCCGACCACTCGGGCTCGCTGTTTCTCCACCCAAAGCAGGGTCGACTGTGACGTCTATGAAGCTATATGTATTCGACATGCAAATTCAAATATAATAGGCTCATAACTTGAGTTCTGAACAAATCGGATCGGAAAAACTTGTTAATCTGTGACCTTTGTTTTAAGCACATTTGTCGCATATAAACAGTATTGGTACAACGGCAATGCGATCTATAAATATGTCAGCTAGCTGGTAACATACATTAATTTCGTGTAGTTTATGCTGGTTCTGATCAAAAAGATATATCCGAACTATGCAACATACGTTTACCCCGCCAATTGACAGACACTTTTGTTAAACACTTACACATAGCCATGATGTATACGTTGTAAGATTGACATTGTTTAAATTTTTTCGCCAAACGACGTAAACGAAGGAGTCGTACTCGGTGGGTCTGGGAGCAAGTAGACCTCAATCTACGTAGAGGAGTTAGTGGAAGTAGCGTAGAGTTTGTGCCCGAAACGCAGAGTATGTAGACCGCGTAATAATTCCTAATTTATGAAAAACTGCAAATTTGTATTTCTGATACATTTTGTGTGGATGTAAGTTTAATGTTGAATAGTTTTTAATAATATAATATTAATTGATAAAAAGGTATCCTTATTTAATCAACCAATCAGCGTCTCTAACCTATTCTGGGGTAAGACCGCTTTATCAGTAACGTCGCCGAGCATAACTCTACCAAGCGTTGAATGGTGCTGCCACCTGACGGAGCCTGGTTAGTCGAAGCTACCACTAGAGACGAAGGCCTCTTAAGACGGCGCCACGTGTGCCGTAGACGCAGAAAATGATATGTACATCGTCGATGGTATACCAACTGCGTCATTTCTGGAAGAACGACAGTCACGATTATTCTAGGAATGTACGAAGTTTTGAACTATTGAATTGTGGGACAACATTGCAAAAAATCTATTTGTTTTTGTATTATGTCGAAATAAACGTGTCATGTTAAACATTTACTGCATTGGATTTTACAGTTGTTGATGCTAATATTTTACCATACGATTATGTCACAACAACACGGAGTACGACATCCCAGTTTCGACTATTCCGTGGACACTTGGTAGACAGTATAGTTATCTTATCAGTAAGTTAATATCAAATAAAAATTATTCATTTTTTATTTTGGAATAATGAGGTATGTTTGAAAACCTTTGTATTACCAACAACGCTTCTCTCGCGTATTTAGAGAGAAATCGTCCGGGTTCTCTGTAAAAGCTGTGTATCTTTTGTAAATAATAGATTCTTCCTAAATATTGTTAATCGTCCGATTCAGGCTTACATCAATACATAAATGCCGAAAACGGACTCGCGTGCTTCGAATCATCGATTAAATCACGACGATCGCCATGACTTTATTGTGTATTTAAGTATATATATATATAAATTGGTCTTATTTCAATAATATGTTAGGTAATACTTGTTTTTATCGTTGAATGCCGCATTTGATTAATATTTCTTAATGTTGCGTTTCCCATTAAACACACTGGTATTGATATCAATACATTCATGTAGAAAACTCATGTATATTTGTGATGTGACGTCACCATAGCAACCAATAGATTTATTTACACATTATAAACGTAGACGAATTGCATAACAGTGTTATCGATCATGTCAGGTAATTATATCCGTTTACTGTCAGAACTGTAATCATTTATGAGGTATAAATAACAATACGTTCTTTAGGCGTCGCTTGGCCATGGGAAGTATATGTTCCGTGTCTTAACTATTGCACTGTTGTTTCGAATTGTGCCTAAGTCTAGGAGTTGAGCTTTATTGTGCGTAACATGGGTGACTAACTGGTTAATTGCACGTTCCGAGAGCGTTTCCACAAAACATAGCGCGCGTCAGGATATGATCAAGGAGCTTATTGCTTTCGTGTAATATAAGTACATTTTTTGAAAATGTATGTTCACAAACATCATTTTACAACTTTGTCAATCAGTATTGTTTATGTAGATGCCAAATGTACTTAAGTGTTCGACTCGCGACTGGCGTTTCATTGACTGTCTATACCGTACATTTGGCCATTATTCTCATGTTCTCACAGGGGAAAGTGTCGATTACTTTACTTTTACATACACATTTCTTTAATAGATCTAGTATTTACCTTATCTTTTCAGTCTTCAACCGGGAAGCGGTGGAAAACCATTTCCGGACATTTTGTTTGACTGTTGTTGCAGTTGGGCGCAGCTAAAAATTTGCAATTCGAGATCCAACGTCGAACAGACGCCATCGTCTGTAGCACGTTTAAAACTAGATGGCGCTAGTGGTTGTGGCGTCACACGTTATCGCGAGGAGTTGCGTATATTTGTGAAGCTATGATATCCTTGATATGATTGTGATATCAAGATGGGTATTCACATCAGTTATGATGTCAAGATGGGTATTCACGTCAGCGGTAATATCGATGGCTCGCGGTCCAGCAACACGGTGTCCAAGAATGCTGACCACTGCTTGAATAAAAGATCCTTTGGTGAAGCCGTTTCGTTTAGAAGGTGGAGGGCGATATGTTACCTCCCAATCTGAATTTAGTGTCACGTGTCATCATGTAGTAGTCACCATGTTCGAAATGGGTGAACTTATTATGCATTGATGTCACATTCTTAACTTCTATGGCGGACTGGGACATTAAGAGCCCACTCTTCCACCTCGTTTCATGAGTGGTTTTAATGGAGAATCGAACTTGTGGCGACTGATATGTAGAAACATGTAGTCATGTGGCACAAGTTTTGTATCTTATCGTCTGTGCCCGTCCTATGTCAGGTTTCTGGCAATGGTATTACTTCAATATCCCTGGAAATGACTGGACCAGCCAGCGGTGTACCTCATTTCCAACTGACCGAACGTTCTGTGGAACGGCACATCCATAATGGTTAATGCGGTGCAATTTCACCAGATGAATTACATTATTTGTTCTGGTAACATGTATAGCTCATGTAGCAAACTCCAACTGGTTTTTAATCCTTGTCGTGGTCGCGCGCTGCTTGCGCGTAGCTCCTCCGTTTGCCAAGCCGGATTGCAAGTGAGGCAGACAGCCCCAACGTCTGATTAATAGTTCACATCGGGCAATCGGGGAGTGATATCCCGGAGCCAGGCCAAAGATTCTGTACAAATGACACAGTCAGCAGTTACAGTCTGCTAAATTGCGAACTCACTGGTGTTTTCAGTGGGAAATGTTCATTAATCCTACATAGGTCCATCAAATTTCTTCAAATTTGGTCCATTCAAACGACAGTCTATGGATGATCTGTCCACACAGTTTTAGCCACCTGAGTCAGTTTGCATAGTTTTTATGTTCTTTTCAAAAAAATTAACATTTGCTCCAAATGTTGTCCTCGGCGTTGAAGGCACACTTGCACACGTCGCGCAAAATTGTCAATGACTTTCACACATTCCTCCTTGGGAATTTGCCTGATCTTTCCTGTGATTGCTGCCTTCAGTTCACCTATTGTGTAGGGTAGGATGTCTTACAGAGGCCGTTACACTAAACAAAAGTGCACAACATGGGTAGCCATTTCCACACATGGCATCATCGGCCCATTTTGGTTTGAGGATGAAAATGAGCAACCTGAAATGGTGAACAGGGAGCGCTATGTGGCAGTACTGAGGAAGATTTGGGCATCATTGGGACGACGCAGAGGAATGGATCGAGATCAACAGTGGTTCCAGCAAAACGGGGCCACCACCCACACATCAAATGTCTTCCTAGCCTGGCTTAGAGAGCGATTTGATGACAGACTGATCAGCAGGAGGTGTGATGTTGAGTGGGCAGCGCATTCACCAAACTTGAACCCCCTAGATTTATTTTATCTGTGGGGGTATCTCAAGGACAATGTGTATGAGAATAATCCTCAAACAATAGGTGAACTGAAGGCGGCAATCACAGGAAAGATCAGGCAAATTCCCAAGGAGAAATGTGTGAGAGTCATTGACAATTATGCGCGACGTGTGCAAGTGTGCCTTCAACGCCGAGGACAACATTTGGAGCAAATGTTTATTTTTTTGAAAAGAACATATAAAAACTACGCAAACTGACTCAGGTGGCTAAAACTTTGTGGACAGATCATCCATAGACTGAAGTTTGAATAGACCAAATTTGAAGAAATTTGATGGACCTATGTAGGATTAATGAACATTTGTAAGGGTTCTGTTTTTTTGGGTCACCCTGTATGTGCAGTCCCTACATGTGATCGTAGAGATCAATGTAATTTCACGAACAAGTAGTAGTGTTTCTGTAATCCTCAGTTCAGCGTAAATCTATTAAAAACGGGGTAATTACCATACAATAATTGGGCATGATGCGTGTTTGTTGCTACCATTACATACACAGCATTACAGACGACGACAAATGACCGAAATTAGAAGAACTAAAAAAAATCATGTGCTTCGCTTTGCTTTTCATCGGGCTTTCCAATAAAGTTATATCAAGTGATACAGGTTGGCAGACAACACTATCTTCTCTTCAGACGCAACAAATACAAAGCGCTGGAATGGAATCAGCACGTCAAGTTATGGAGTTGATGTTTGTTTATTAAATAACCACACATGGTGTATACGTAACTAGGATTTGTGAAAACACTAACGTGCAACTGTGTCGTTGTTATTCTTAGTTCCTTTTTTATATGTATGCTGTCCGGAAGGTAACTACAGTATTTTTGAAATTGTTCACTAGAATTTGTAACAGGAATCTGGGGCATTTATCAAATCAATTCGTAAAAATAACCATATATGCACGCACGGACGCATGAACACAACACGGATTTTGTAAGTTTGACACATTATGTGTACGTTCAACGAAATATTTTCTTGAACACTAAAAACGGAATGTGCGAAATTTAGTTAGGTATTCCACAGACATGGTGTTTACAACTAATATATATATATATATATATATATATATATATATATATATATATATATATATATATATATTGCCATAAACCGTTCGCATGTAAAATGTCGAAGGCGAATTTAGCACTTAATAATATACATATTCATGTGTTCAATTTAATTTGATACATATTGATGTGTACAATTTAATTTGGGCATAATGAACCGCAACACCGTGACAGTGTGTAAAATGTAGACTGTCATCACTCCGCTGTTCCGCATTCCACACCATTGCCGCCTGTTAGGAAACTTGGCAGACTGCAGTAGTACCAAGTTAATAACTGATCATGTCATCAAATGAGCGAGCAGTGAAGCGAACTATCGAGGAATAAAGGAAGTGATTCAACAGGAAAGTACTGTTAGTTCTTCCAGTAATTTCATAGCAGTGATGGAGTAATAGGGTGGTGAATTGTGTTTTTTCCAAAATAACGTTGACATGATTGGAAATTATGTAGACAATAAATGTTGTTAGCTGGGAAATGATCATATTTCGTTTTAGCGGTGATTGTCGACACACCAATATCGCAACAGGGATATATAATTAATGCGGTAGTAATTATGTTTCCTTTTAGGTGGGAAAAAGTTAATTTCGCGTAACATGCACTTAATTGGACATTGCGTTGGACAGGGGTTGCTATTATAATTTGAACGTATATTATATTTCATGTTAAACGGGACGACATAGTGTTTATAGGATGTAGTGCATCCTGTCAAATCAGCAGTCGTGATGACTAAATAATCACGTAGTGATTGTGTTTCATAGTAGGATGGCGTGGTGCATTCATTCACAGAAAAACGTACTTAATTGTACATCAATAGAAAAATGAATTATATTAGCGTTGTTATTAGTGGACGTATCATGTTTTGAACTAGAGATGGGTGGATTATATCAGTTACAGTTCAATCACAACATCAGCACTCTCTAAACCCATCTGGTAATGCCAGCATACAGCTGTATTTCGCGTAAGTCAACACAAAAAAAGCAACTGTATCTAACATGATTATTAAGTACGAACCATTTGCAAATAAAACAAATTTATCAAGCCGGAAATGTACTAAGTTAAACTTATTCAATGCATAATTAATTGTATTGATACTACTACCTTGATAGAAGGTCTGAAGGTTGTTTACCCTTTCCGCTTCGCTTGCTTCCGACTTTCAATATCACGTGCTAGTTTCGTTAAATATCTTGTTAGGGTTTACAATAGTTCTGCTGATTACGTCACATTAAAAAGTCAGGTTATATGTACATTCTGAAATATATTTGTCCATAAATTGTGCAGCAGACCAGGTACATCACTGTGTAGATATCAGCCAAATATGCTTAGTCGATGTAAACAATAACATTGTTGTGTATATATATATATATATATATATATATATATATATATATATATATATATATATATATATATATATTATATATATATATATGTGTATATAGAAAGGTATAATAATAGTTGCATGCTGTGATATTTAAACTGTTTTTCTCTTCGAAATGGCCATAATCTATTCATATGTTTACGGCTGCTGCTGCTGCTTGTTAGATGAATTCAATATGGCCATATGTGTTACCGGTCGTATAAGTGAACACGCATCTTTTCGTTAAACTCAAAAATTCTGCTAAAGATCATGCTTGTATAATTAATACCAAAATGTTGTTAACGTACTGCCGTTGGGCGCAATTATCGAACGAATACGATTAAGTACTTAATTGGATTTTTCCAATTACCATACCGTCTACTGTTATTGATTTCAATTATCTAACCATTACGAGTCACGCACGTTTATGAAATCCACCTCACATCCAGCGCAGTTAACAATACAGCATATGACAATGGAACAGATAATTGCATAACATAGTATCACTTATTAGCTTAGGTATGTTATGTCAAATACTACTAGTGCGACGTCCAGTGTTTCTGTTATTGATGTGTCTACACTCGGCCACAACTGACGTGCTTTGCCAGGCGAGAGAAGATGTCGTCAGTCCTTTGGCAACGGGATGTGACCACAAATCTGCTTCGAGGACTCGTCTTGGTCGGACTTTTCTGTTTGTCAAGACAAGAAAGCCGTAAGACATATTTGATTTCTCACATTCCATTTGTTTTGTGTTCCAAACCGACTTAGCGCTATCTACATTGGACTTGTAGTTGAAACTCGAATTGCAGTTCCAGAATTCGAATTGGTGTAACACTTTTAAAAGTAACTATGAATACCGGAACTGGAAAATATTAACAAAGCTATAGACAGATGTATGGCTTTAGATCATGCTTGGAACATGATGTAAGACCACAATTGGCACAATGATGTTTAATTAACAGTAAAAACAGGAAATAAATATATAAATAATATACATTAAAATCATAACCATAAAACATATAAAGTAGCTAAGATAAAATTACCCAACTAAAATAATACAATTATGATAGCGTCACATAAACTTTGGCATTGAAAGAACATATTATATACTGTGTCTTCAGACGCGTCGTAAACATGTTCACACACTCGATATATGACTGCTCCTGTGGTAGTGCGTTCCAGAGGTTGGTCCAGCACAAGCGAGTAATCAGCGTTTGTTACCAATTTGAAACCCAGTAATCCAAAATATAGTGCACATAAACGTGACACTTATTTAAGGGGGAAACAACATGCTAATGTGACCAGCCAAAACATATAATATAAAAGAACAGTTTATTCACATTTTAAATCAGTTCTATATTCAGAATCATTCTAGGAAATGGAAGATCCTAATCAAATGTGTTACATCCTGGATGCAATTCTCATGCAAATCGACGTTAAATAAAGTTTCTTATATCTTGTATGGGTAAGCTTCATACACTGGAAACCAATTTTCAAAGCAGGCCTTAAAAGTGAGTTTTGCATGTTACCCTCTACTGCATTTGACACGACAGTCGGATGGAAACAGGCTTTTTGGTGTTCAACAATTTGATCGCAAAAAATATCACCAGTATTAATGTTTATATACCTGACACTAACTATTCGCTGTTGCATATATGCAGTTTATTGATAACATAAACAGCACAATTAAGTATTTCAGCCGCAATGTTGATGTCGTATAAAAAGTGTTCTTATGAGCTGACCGGTGCGAAGATAAGCAAAATGAACCTTGATTGTGTATATATTACGTACACGTATGTTCCAGAATGTCTTCCTGGATGTTCCACTTGTGACTCCGGTGGTTTCTGCACATCATGTCCTGAAGGTTTCCGTCTATCTGCCGCAGTATGCAGCAGTACGTGCATATTTCTCTTTCTCACAAATGTATAGATATATATATAGTTGCAGGTGTAGAAGTGTGATGCTAGTAGGGCGCTACGAGTTTGAAATGCGAACGTAGACAAACTACAGTGAGTCTAATTGTGACTCTTATTTAAGAGGAAACAAATATATATATTAAAGGAATTTCATCAGCGATTTACTCAGAATCTGGTAGAGAATTGGACAATTCAAGAGACATGACTACAATCTCGGATACTGCACACGGTGGTAGGCTCGACAAACCGGGAACCAATTCACAAAACAGGCCTGTAAAATGGATTTTGTGCAACATATTTTACACTATTCGTTAGGTATTTGCGATGAAGTAATTTCAACAGTTGCGTCGCAGAAATGATCATGTAAGACATGTATGTAAGAAGCACGGTTATAGATGTCACCTGAATTGTTATGACTAATGAGACATGTTAACGGAAGTTAACCAGTGAGTTTCATTTGGAAATGTAATTGAACATGTTTGATGTATATGTTATAATGTTTGTGTGAATATATATATATATATATATATATATATATATATATATATATACATATATATATATATATATATATATATATATATATATATATATATATACATATATACATATATATATATATATATATATATATATATATATATATATATATATATATATATATATATGTATATATATATATATATATATATATATATATATACACATTATAACATATACATCAAACATGTTCAATTACATTTCCAAATCAAATATATATATATATATATATATACATATATATATATATATATATATATATGTATATATATATTTATATATATATATATATATATATATACAATACAATAAAACTTTATTGTCCCGAACCGGGAAATTCATTATATATATATATATATATATATATATATATATATATATATATATATATATATATATATATGTTCCAGAATGTCAAGACGGATGTTCCGCATGTCCCGAGGGTGATTGCACCGCCTGCTATCGAGGATTCTTTCACAACGGAATAGATTGCAGTAGTATGTATTTTAGCTGAACTGTATATATTATGTAACATAGCACCATTAGACATATTTCCTGACGTTTCCTCGTGTAGACCCCGTATATAGACAAGCAATGTGGTCAAACATAGATGTATTTATAAAACAACAGTATATATAATACTGGAACAGTGAATATATATATATACATCTAGTAGAATAACAATATACTATAATAGTCATGTACTATTTAAATATATAGGCATATATATTGTAATTCAAAACTAATTGCGAAAATGTACTAACAAATAATCTCAGCTACAAATGTATGTATGTATGTATGTATGTATGTATGTATGTATGTATGTATGTATGTATATATATGTATATATATATATATATATATATAAATATATATATATATATATATATATATATATATATATATATATGTATATATATATGTATATATATATATATATGTATATATATATATATATATATATATATATATATATATATATATATATATATATATATATATATATATATATATATATACCTGTATTACAGAATGTGGTGTGGGATGTTCCAAGTGTACCTCCGCTGATGACTGCGTGGCTTTGACGGTTTCAACCTAGAAGGCGGACATTGCAAATGTAACTATCTGTAACTTTCTGTCAACATTTCATGTTGTACCCATATTGTACAAGCGATGCGATGTTATAAGTTACTACCTACGCTCCACTAATATACCATAAATGATATATGAAATACGATATGCGACATATGAAGTGTGATATATAATATTTAGTTATATAATGTTGAATCTAGTTAAACACGATTCAGGGCGATTTCTTAAAAAATACTTAAACTTATAACTGAGAATATATTATCTCTCCATAATAAATAGGCAATGTAAACAGACTAGCAACAACATAATAAATAAACAAATAAAATATAGAAAGCTAAAATACATTAAACTAAAACATCATTTAAGAAGGTAGAAATTAAGTTATCTTTAAGAATGATGTAGTGACACATTGTCATTTCACATATTGTCACTGCAGCAGTCATAGTATTGTTTACACATGCGCACATACATGCACGCGCACGCGCACGCGCACGCGCACGCGCACGCGCACGCGCACGCGCACGCGCACGCCCACGCGCACACGCACACGCAGACGCACACGCACACGCACACGCACACGCACACGCACACGCACACGCACACGCACACGCACACGCACACGCACACGCACACGCACACGCACACGCACACGCACACGCACACGCACACGCACACGCACACGCACACGCACACGCACACGCACACGCACACGCACACGCACACGCACACGCACACGCACACGCACACGCACACGCACACGCACACGCACACGCACACGCACACGCACACGCACACGCACACGCACACGCACACGCACACGCACACGCACACGCACACGCACACGCACACGCACACGCACACGCACACGCACACGCACACGCACACGCACACGCACACGCACACGCACACGCACACGCACACGCACACGCACACGCACACGCACACGCACACGCACACGCACACGCACACGCACACGCACACGCACACGCACACGCACACGCACACGCACACGCACACGCACACGCACACGCACACGCACACGCACACGCACACGCACACGCACACGCACACGCACACGCACACGCACACGCACACGCACACGCACACGCACACGCACACGCACACGCACACGCACACGCACACGCACACGCACACGCACACGCACACGCACACGCACACGCACACGCACACGCACACGCACACGCACACGCACACGCACACGCACACGCACACGCACACGCACACGCACACGCACACGCACACGCACACGCACACGCACACGCACACGCACACGCACACGCACACGCACACGCACACGCACACGCACACGCACACGCACACGCACACGCACACGCACACGCACACGCACACGCACACGCACACGCACACGCACACGCACACGCACACGCACACGCACACGCACACGCACACGCACACGCACACGCACACGCACACGCACACGCACACGCACACGCACACGCACACGCACACGCACACGTGTATGCATGTATGCATGTATACATGTATGCATGTATGCATGTATGCATGTATGCATGTATGCATGTATGCATGTATGCATGTATGCGTGTATGTGTGTATGTATGTATGTATGTATGTATGTATGTATGTATGTATGTATGTGTATGTATGCATGTATGTATGTAATGTAATATGTATGTAAAACTATGTATGTATGTATGTATGTATGTCTGTATGTGTGTATGTGTGTATGTATGTATGTATGTATCTGTGCATGTATGCATGTGTCTGCGTACATACGTATGTAATCACGCACGTTTGTATTTCACATATATGGATGTGTGTACGCATTTTGTTATTATTGATATTTATTTATTTACATGTACATACCGTTAAATGCCTTTTCCACGAAATGTTTTCCTACAAACCTCGCATCATATGCCCTGAAATCTAACAAAAGTATTATAGGCATTATTTATAATAGCTGTTGATTAGATGTTTCCAACTTGATGAAAATATTAATACTATCTCTTTGTTGGGTGACATACTTTGCGTTGTAGATTTCAGAGTATTTTCACAATAGAGTTTTCACTTTCGTAAGAACAATGGTAATTATTTTCATGCCAAGCATTGGCGTCCACATTATGACTACGTAGGTATACTATTGTTGTAGCGTGTGACCCAAACTGTGATCAGTGCAAAATCAATGGACCTGGATTATGTGACTTCGAAAAATGCAGCAAACATGGCTACCGCTACAAGGAAAGCAGAAAAACTTGTGTCGGTACGTATTTTTATGTAAATGACCTCATAGTTTCACTCTATGTGCTTTTATTATGCAGTGTTTATTGTGACTTTAACTAGTAATATGGCAGTGAACACAATTGTACTGCTCACACTCGTATACGTGTATTCCTATGTTCCAGCATGTGACGTTGGATGTTCCGCGTGCACCACAGACTAAAAATGCACGGCCTGCTACCCCAGTTTCGTCCAAGATCGCGGAGCATGCAAAAGTAAAAATAGTTATCTCTCAATCAGTATATTTGTCTCTCTCCGCCTATCTCTCTCTCTCTCTCTATCTATGACTCTTCTCTCTATGTTTATACATACATATAATACATATATATATATATATATATATATATATATATATATATATATATATATATATATATATATATATATATATATGTATGTATATGTATGTACGTATGTACGTATGTACGTTTGTACGTATGTATGTATGTATGTATGTATGTATGTATGTATGTATGTATGTATGTATGTATGTATGTATGTATGTATGTATGTATGTATATATGTGTCTATGTGTATATGTGTATATGTGTATATGTGTATATGTGTATATGTGTGTATACGTGTATACGTGTATATGTGTATACGTGTATACGTGTATACGTGTATACGTGTATGTGTGTATGTGTGCATGTGTGCATGTGTGCATGTGTGCATGTGTGCATGTGTGCTTGTGTGCGAGTGTCCATGTGTGCATGTGTGCATGTGTGCATGTGTGCATGTGTGCATGTGTGCATGTGTGCATGTGTGCATGTGTGCATGTGTGCATGTGTGCATGTGTGCATGTGTGCATGTGTGCATGTGTGCATGTGTGCATGTGTTCATGTGTATATGTGTATATGTGTATATGTGTATATATGTGCATATGTACATATGTACGTATGTATATATGTATATATGTATTTAAATTATATATATATTTATAATATATATATGTATATATATATATGTATATATATATATATATATATATATATATATATGTATATATATATATATATATATATATATATATATATATATATATACTATAATATATATGGCCGGCGTGTTTGTAGAACTTCTTTTTCAAATGTCACTTATGATACTTACAATGACACTTACAGTGACACAAAAAATATGACATTTATTTAAATGAAAACAAACTACTTATTTATGTTGTTATGAATCTATATTGAATATGATACTATGTTTTCACAATTGTGAAGTATTGCATGAATGAAGTTGAAAACACTCCAATGCAAACATTTTTTAGCTACGCTGACAACTTATAATTTTACATTCGTATTGGTGGCCTGCAATGCCATATCTACATTTGAGGTACTTACATATAGACACATAGTAAAACATGTAGAGTATGATTACAAGAGGATGTTGATACCAATTATTTGTTGAGTGATTGAACATTTGTTTATTGGTATTAACTTAACATTGTGGGTTTACGATATATTATTCCAGATTATATCAGCCTTGAAAACAGTCGTATCACTTGATAACTGATCTTGCGATGGCGTGCACATTATAATAACATAAGGTATTTATTATTTTAGGGTGTGATCCAAACTGTGATCAGTGCAACACCAACGGACCTGGGAAATGTGACCTCGATAAATGCAAATCTGGCTACATGTACGACACTATCTCACAAAACTGTTTCGGTAGGTGTTTGTTTATTCCCCTGGCATATCGTAAATCATATAGTAAATATGAGACAAACATACAAGATGATCTAACCAAGTTAGTCAATTTTGTCTGAGAATACAAGATGATCTAACCAAGTTAGTCAATTTTGTCTGAGAAATGGCAGATGTTATTTAATTTTGGTAAATGTAAATACATCCACATTGGACATGGTAATGTGAGCAAAGAATATTTTATGGGCAATACTATATTAGGCATAAGTGTAAAAGAAAAGGACTTGGGAGTTATAGTTAATGCCGACATGACAGTTTCAGAGCATTGTGGAGTTGCTGCTGCAAAAGGAAATCAAATACTAGGACTAATTAGAAGGAACTTCACATATACAGATAAAACTGTAATCATAGTTAGGCCACACATGAAATATTGCATTCAGGCATGGAGGCCATATCATAACAAAGATATCAATAAACTTGAAAGAGTCCAAAGGAGAGCAACTAAACTCTCATTCCAGAATTTAGACATTTATGCTATGAAAGACGCCTGTTAGAATGTGGATTGACAACATTAGAAACTAGAAGATTAAGAGGAGACCTAATATAAGTTTTTAAGATATTGAATGGATATGAAGATATTGATAGCAACATTTGTTTCAAATTAAAAGAAGATAGTATGACAAGAGGGCATAAGGCAGCGTTAGTCAAGCCATACCGTAGGTTAAATAAAAGAAAATTCTCCTTCTCCCATAGAAAAATAAATGATTGGAATAATTTATGTCATGATTGTGTAAATGCTAGCAGTGTAAATATGTTTTAAAATAAAATTGACAATTATCTGGCAAGGGTGAGCTACACGTAGCTTGAACACTTAAATGCTTTAGAAATTATTTTAATAATGATTAAATTATTTATTCATATATTTATTTTAATTTATTTATTATTATAACAAATTGTGTTATTGTAGGACATTTTATGTATTTATTTATTTATTTTACTTGTATATTTTTAGAGAAAACGTACACGTTTTATTTTTACTTATGCATTTTAGAGACAACGTAGTTTAATTAGTAGCAGTTTAGTGCATTTTATAATACTGTATATTTATAATTTTATGTGAACATTCGATAAGCCATAGGCTTCCTTGTTCACATGCCGTCTGGAGCTTGGTTCTGGAGGGCAACTTGTTAAACCTTGTTAAACCTAATTTATGTTTGCACGAGTGGTTTCACTCATCAGTATTTGTGACGACTGAAAATGCAAATGTAGCCATGAATGCAAACAAAATACACACGCACCCACAATCGCATTACTTATAATATATATATATATATATATATATATATATATATATATATATATATATATATATATATATATCAACGTCTTCATCATCATTGTGCAGCCATAGTGCCCCGTGGTTGGGCGAATGCCTCAGCATGCCGCTTCCACATCTGCCTATCTTGCGCTATCTTCTGCCAGATGACACCCTTCAAGTATTCGTCTAGTTTGTCTCTCAACCGGTCTTATTCTATGTCTTTTTCTTAGCTGGGAAGAGCACTGCTGCCTTTCTTCCTATTATAATTTATATTTGACAGATTGCTTAGTTTCCGTTTTTCTTCACTGGAAGCAGCACTGTGAGATATACATTTATCGATTTATTTCTTGGAATGCAGCGTTCACGGTCGTCACTTAGCAGTAGCTTCTGAACAATAAACAAATACAATCACTGATGTCAAGACAGTCATTTCACTGATTAGAAAATGAGTAGTGTTTCATGTAGAACACATTCACAGCAATATGGAACTAAACGTGTTTAATGAGTATTTGACCATACGTATGAAACAGTAGGTATCACGCTAAATTATATTATATTCTAGAATAGACAAACACATAGAGATACAAGTTTACACATCACGGATATCATGTTTTGCCTTATGACAGTACAATTTGTCTGTGTTCTACTGTGTCGTTCAGAACTCTTCAGAGATGGGCTCGGTGCCATGCGATTAGTTTCCTGGCGAAGTCAGGCATCAGAGCGAGCGTCGAGAATGACACTATTGTATTTCTTGATGTGTATTTTGTGTAATTTATCACTCTTATCATTATCAGTGATGTATGCGACATTAGCAAAACATATTGTCATAGTGTTCCAGATCACAGCAGTTTTGTTTGAGAACGTGTTACTAGAAATTTGATATATCTAAAAGAACTATTGCGTGCGACGTTATTCAGTAAACTACTGTTGTAGAGTGTGCTCCAAACTGTGATCAGTGCAACACCTACGGACCAGGACAATGTGACGTCGATAAATGTAGATCTGGACACCGCTACACAGAGGAGACACATACTTGTGTGGATAGGTACATCTACATACGCAGCATGATAGTTTTTCAGTTAAATATATATAATAAAAAAGTAAGTAACTTTAGTTATATTTGCAAATGTGATTTTCTTGAATCGCTATTTTTTTGCAGTTATCAATTACCAATTTCAAACTTCTAAATTACTCAATTATAAATTTCATTCGTCAAATTAATGACGCTTATTATAGGTTAGAATAAAACCATATTTATTATAACTATGCTATTTATTGTTATTTGATTGTACCATGGTTGATTAATTACGGTTAATTAATATATTATGTATATATATATATATACATATATATATATATATATATATATATATATATATATATATATATATATATATATATATATATATATGTGTGTGTGTATATATATATATATATATATATATATATATATATATATATATATATATATATATATATATATATATATATATTAATATATACGTGTATTCCAGAATGTGCTTATGGATGTTCCTCGTGTTCCCCCAATGGAACCTGCACGGCCTGCGTTGACGGATTCCTCCACAGAGACAACGCATGCATGAGTAATTCTCATTCTCTCTCTCTCTCTCTCTCTCTCTCTCTCACACACACACACACACACACACACACACACACACACACACACACACACACACTCACACTCACACTCACACTCACACTCACATTCTCTCTCTCCAATTTAATAGTAAATATGTTAGATGTGTATTCGTATGCAGAATATGGCACAAAGTAATATATTTCGATTAAACAGATCAATAGTTCATAAACGTCAACTTTGTATGGTATATTATTTTTGTTGCGTATAAACACGGTACGTTGTAGTTAGATTACAGAGCAACATATTGTAGTTTCGATATACTGTTCCAATCCATATCAGTATTGTTTTTAAAGCTATTACAACGTTATTGATATGACATGGCTGTTGTGATGGTGAACTTAGTGTTATCACATAAGTAAACTGCTGTTGCAGGGTGTCATCCGTACTGTGTTCAGTGCAACACCAACGGAGCAGGGAAATGTGACAGCGGTAACTGCAGACCTGGTTACGGCTACCTTGGTTACTCACAAACTTGCGTCGGTAGGTACTTTTATGTACCCGGCATGCAAGTTTCATTGTTGAACACATGTAGTAGATAAATGATACAGGTTTTGCTCATAAGAGTGATTTCAATATTAATTGCATACTTGTGATGTCAGAAAGTACATATATGGTTGTAAATGTTTATGTGTGTACACATAGAAGATGAATAAATGAAACCGTTTTATCCTAGCCGGCATGTCTGAGGACTAATAGTGTCAATGTTGTGTTCAGATTAACGATACTATTTGACTGTTGAATATGATTGATTCGTAAGTAATAATTATTCCTATATCAATAGTAACAGTAATAATAACAACAGCAATACTAATAATAATAGGGCCTAATATTAAATTATTAGTATTATTAACAAAAAAGAGTACTTTAACAGCATAGCATTATATTCTGGTTTGGCACCATATTCTTATAATTTGCATTACGAACTTTCTTACAAAACTCTGGATCTGTTGTATCATTGATGTATACGTATATGTACCGTACATGCGCGTGTTCTTGTTCGTGTTCGTGTTCGTGTTCGTGTTCGTGTTCGTGTTCGTGTTCGTGTTCGTGTTCGTGTTCGTGTTCGTGTTCGTGTTCGTGTTCGTGTTCGTGTTCGTGTTCGTGTTCGTGTTCGTGTTCGTGTTCGTGTTCGTGTTCGTGTTCGTGTTCGTGTTCGTGTTCGTGTTCGTGTTCGTGTTCGTGTTCGTGTTCGTGTTCGTGTTCGTGTTCGTGTTCGTGTTCGTGTTCGTGTTCGTGTTCGTGTTCGTGTTCGTGTTCGTGTTCGTGTTCGTGTTCGTGTTCGTGTTCGTGTTCGTGTTCGTGTTCGTGTTCGTGTTCGTGTTCGTGTTCGTGTTCGTGTTCGTGTTCGTGTTCGTGTTCGTGTTCGTGTTCGTGTTCGTGTTCGTGTTCGTGTTCGTGTTCGTGTTCGTGTTCGTGTTCGTGTTCGTGTTCGTGTTCGTGTTCGTGTTCGTGTTCGTGTTCGTGTTCGTGTTCGTGTTCGTGTTCGTGTTCGTGTTCGTGTTCGTGTTCGTGTTCGTGTTCGTGTTCGTGTTCGTGTTCGTGTTCGTGTTCGTGTTCGTGTTCGTGTTCGTGTTCGTGTTCGTGTTCGTGTTCGTGTTCGTGTTCGTGTTCGTGTTCGTGTTCGTGTTCGTGTTCGTGTTCGTGTTCGTGTTCGTGTTCGTGTTCGTGTTCGTGTTCGTGTTCGTGTTCGTGCGCGTGCGCGTGCGCGTGCGCGTGCGCGTGCGCGTGCGCGTGCGCGTGCGCGTGCGCGTGCGCGTGCGCGTGCGCGTGCGCGTGCGCGTGCGCGTGCGCGTGCGCGTGCGCGTGCGCGTGCGCGTGCGCGTGCGCGTGCGCGTGCGCGTGCGCGTGCGCGTGCGCGTGCGCGTGCGCGTGCGCGTGGCGTGGCGTGGCGTGGCGTGGCGTGGCGTGGCGTGGCGTGGCGTGGCGTGGCGTGGCGTGGCGTGGCGTGGCGTGGCGTGGCGTGGCGTGGCGTGGCGTGGCGTGGCGTGTGCGTGTGCGTGTGCGTGTGCGTGTGCGTGTGCGTGTGCGTGTGCGTGTGCGTGTGCGTGTGCGTGTGCGTGTGCGTGTGCGTGTGCGTGTGCGTGTGCGTGTGCGTGTGCGTGTGCGTGTGCGTGTGCGTGTGCGTGTGCGTGTGCGTGTGCGTGTGCGTGTGCGTGTGCGTGTGCGTGTGCGTGTGCGTGTGCGTGTGCGTGTGCGTGTGCGTGTGCGTGTGCGTGTGCGTGTGCGTGTGCGTGTGCGTGTGCGTGTGCGTGTGCGTGTGCGTGTGCGTGTGCGTGTGCGTGTGCGTGTGCGTGTGCGTGTGCGTGTGCGTGTGCGTGTGCGTGTGCGTGTGCGTGTGCGTGTGCGTGTGCGTGTGCGTGTGCGTGTGCGTGTGCGTGTGCGTGTGCGTGTGCGTGTGCGTGTGCGTGTGCGTGTGCGTGTGCGTGTGCGTGTGCGTGTGCGTGTGCGTGTGCGTGTGCGTGTGCGTGTGCGTGTGCGTGTGCGTGTGCGTGTGCGTGTGCGTGTGCGTGTGCGTGTGCGTGTGCGTGTGCGTGTGCGTGTGCGTGTGCGTGTGCGTGTGCGTGTGCGTGTGCGTGTGCGTGTGCGTGTGCGTGTGCGTGTGCGTGTGCGTGTGCGTGTGCGTGTGCGTGTGCGTGTGCGTGTGCGTGTGCGTGTGCGTGTGCGTGTGCGTGTGCGTGTGCGTGTGCGTGTGCGTGCGCGTGTAACAAGACAAATGGTTGTCTCATATGATGAGGTGCACATTATTTTAGCGTAAATTCATGTTCGTAGCGTGTGATCCAAACTTTGAACAGTGTTCCTACAACGGTGTTGACTCTGAGAAATGCAGATCTGGTTATAGCTACAACAGCCTCTCACAAGCTTGTGTCAGTGAGTATTTTTTTGCCCAGTATGTTTTTGCGCTGCTGTATACATGCAATAAATCCGTATGATGTTTACACGTGTGGTTTCAGTATTCAGTGCTTGCGATGGTGGTAAATTTTAATCTGGTTGTGATTACAATCATACCACACACAATGCACGTACACACACACACACACACACACACACACACACACACACACACACACACACACACACACACACACACACACACACACACACACACACACACACACACACACACACACAACATTTACTGTAATCGGTAGTTTTGAAATACAAAACATGAAATTGTAACAGTTGCTTTCATTTTATTAATTAGTAAATATGATATATATATGTATATATATATATGATATGTATATATATATATATATATATATATATATATATATATATATATATATATATATATATATATATATATATATATATATATATATATGTATATATTACATCACGTATAAAATATATTCGTGTCTTCCAGAATGCAGTATTGGCTGTTCCGATTGTGTCCCCTTTGGTGACTGCACGGTCTGCTTTGACGGATTCTACAAAGACGGAAACGAATGCTTTAGTAAATACTTTAATAAATCTCTCTCTCTCTCTCTCTCTCTCTCTCACACACACACACACACTTTAATTAATTAATTTCTCTCTCTCACACCCCCCCCCCACACACACACACACACACACACACACACACACACACACACACACACACACACACACACACACACACACGTATGCACAAACACACATACATAC